>SJYA01003124.1:375370-441810 GCA_006410615.1 Neotragus moschatus
TCAGAATTTTCCACAGTTTATTGTGATCCACACAGTCAAAGGCTTTGGCATAGTCAATAAAGCAGAAATAGATGTTTTTCTGGAACTCTCTTGCTTTTTCCATGATCCCGCGGATGTTGGCAATTTGACTTCTAGTTCCCCTGCCTTTCTAAATCCAGCTTGAAAATCAGGAAGTTTACAGTTCACGTATTGCTGAAGCCTGGCTTGGAGAATTCTAAGCATTACTTTACTAGTGTGTGAGATGAGTACAATTATGCAGTAGTCTGAGCATTCTTTGGCATGGCTTTCTTTGGGATTGGAATGAAAACTGATCTTTTCCAGTCCTGTGGCCACTGCTGAGTTTTCCAAATTTGCTGGCATATTGAGTGCAGCTTTCACAGCATCATCTTTCAGGATTTGAAATAGCTCAACTGGAATTCCATCACCTCCACTAGCTTTGTTGGTAGTGTTGCTTCCTAAGGCCCACTTGACTTCACATTCCAGAATGTCTGGCTCTAGGTAAGTGATCACACAATCGTGATTATGTGTCGTGAAGATCTTTTCTGTATAGTTCTTCTCTGTGTTCTTGCTACCTCTTCTTAATATCTTCTGCTTCTATTAGGTCCATACCATTTCTGTCCTTTATTGAGCTGATCTTTGCATAAAATGTTCTGTTGGTATCTCTAATTTTCTTGAAGAGATCTCTAGTCTTTCTCATTCTATTGTTTGCCTCTATTTCTTTGCATTAATCACTGAGGAAGGCTTTCTTATCTCTCCTTGCTATTCTTCTATCTTAAAGGAGTTAGTTAAAATGAGACCTGGCAGAGACAGAAGAGCAAACTAAGCAGAAGGAACAGCACATGCCAAGGCCCTGCAGTAGAAGGCCAGATCAGTAGAGTGGAAGTATTTCTTAACATTTAATGGCTCAGTAGAGAAAGATGAGCCTACAAATAATAAATACACTAAAGAAGCATCCAGAAACAGAGAAAAATACTAGAAGAGCATTCCACACAAAAGCCAATGAGAGGGGCTTCTTCAAGGAGAAAATGGTCAACACAGATGAATGCTACTGAAAGGTCCAGAAGCTTGAAGACCTAAAGATACTCCGTTAGATTTAGGAACAAGGAAGTCACGGTTATTTCTTCTCCATGAGCATTGTTTTACCTCAGTGGCTTCGCTATTAACTAACAGAGTAGGAGGTGAAGTGGGTAGAAGAGAAGCACAGCATTATGTATTTAATTTTTTTGGCTTTTTATAACCATTTTTAAAATAAAAATTGAATATTACAGAAAAAATTGATACAGAATGTTACCACTGCAACAGATATAATACAGTCTAGTGAGTTTCCAGCTCATTCTCTAGAGCCCCATGGCTTCATGGTCAAAGCCTCTGGGTGAACCTCAGCTGGTAGGAATTTCCTGCCCTCACATCCACCAGAAGAGCTCCATCCAGAATGATTTATATGTTTACATACCTACATTTATCTATCCGTGTATCTGGAAAGCACAGTATTATAGACTAATTCTAATTTTATAAAATTAACGTTAGTGTGTATGTGTACAGTGCACAGAATCAAATAAAGGAAGACGTACACACTGAAATTAGTGGGCATATATAGAAAGAGAGATCATGATAACTTTTCTCTTGTTTATAACTTTGCAATATTATTTTTCACAATGTGCAAATGTTATAGAAATGAAAAAGTTTTCTAATTAATCACTTTAAAATTATATAGAGCCAGAAGAAAATTATGAAGTTCTGAATTAATTCTGCAGGTAACTTTATATACGGGTTTAGCAGCATAATCTTTTAACAAAAGAAGAAGAATGCTTATTTGAGGTTCTTACTAATAGAACAAGGATAAACAAAAGTGACATTATAAAAAAACATTACATTTTATACAGGTAATGTCAAAAGCTATGAATTATTTTACCATTCATATTCAGTCTCTCTGAAGCCATGTTTTACAAAATTGTAAGTCTGAAAAGTTATATATTTAAGGAGGAGAAAACAGTCACAAAGAGCTATAAAACTTCCTACAGATGACTGATATCACATTCTTTCATGTGCTTTCCTTTTTTTTTTTTTGCCTCCACTTACCCAATGGCACACTTCTTGTATTCATTGCCAGAGAAACCACAATTGCCAAATCTGTCACCTTTGGAATTCACATCAATGAAACATTCCTTTGGGGCAGCCTTGGCTTCTGTAACATAAAAAAAAAAAAGAAAGAAAGAAAAAAAATTTTTTTTGTACACCTGAAACTAACACAACATTGTAAATCAACTATACTCCAATAAAAATTTAAAAAATTTTTTAATGTTTTTAAGACTTGGCAATTTAATTCAGAAATAAAAGCATTCGCCACAACAGTCCATATGCCTGGATGAACTGCCTCAACAACTATGAAAAGATTTCAGAACCTACAGAAACATTTTGCTCCACATTTATAATTAACAACAAAATGTAAAGATAAAGCCTGGTTGGTACTTAAATGTTAGCATGGACTCAAACCCTCAAGTCCTCAAGGAAGTGTCATTAAAGAAGATGAAATTATAAATAAGTCAAAAACCATGCAAAGTATGGCAGCACTTTCGGTCTACTTATTCTCACTGTTCTCACAGCTCCACTGCACCCCTGGTTAGATCAGGCTGAGGAGGGTTGGTAAAAACACTGCCAGCTATTATTTTTTCACACAGGGATCAAACCTGCATCTCTTGCACTGGCAGGTGGATTCTTTACCACTGAGCTACCAGGGCAGCCCAATTTACCATATATGGAAGCTTAATTTAGGTATTAATTATACTGACAAACAGCCATGACACTGTCAAAGTATCAATCCATTCTTGTTTTCTTGTATTTTATATATGTACCCTTTAATGCTCAACTTTGCCACTTATATATATTTCTAAAAATATTTTATTTGGAAATATTTTGCAGCCAAAATGGCAGTACTTTCCAAATAATGATGGAAATTCATGTGTCTATCTTACACAACTGGTACAATATTGTTCAGTTTAAAAGAAAATGGACATGCAGTGAAAGGAGATGGAATAAAAAAGAGGCAGAGGATGAAGTAATCTGAAAATGGATGCAGAATACTTGCACAGGATAAACGTCACATGGCAATAACCCCAGCAAAACACACACGCTCACATTTATATAAGAAAATGCAGCTAAATTAACAACCCCCCATCTGTAATTACTTTTTTTGGTGTGCAATAACCTGCTCATCAGGGCTTCCCCTGTGAAATCAGCACTAAAGAATTCACCTGCAATTCAGAAGATGCAGAGACACGGGCTCGATCCATGGGTTGAGAAGATTCCCTGGAGGAGGAAATGGCAACCCACCCCAGTATTCTTGCCTAGAGAATCCCATGGACAGAGGAGCCCGCTGGACTACCGTCCATGGGGGTGCAAAAGAGTTGGACACAACTGAGTGACTAAACAGCAAGAAACCTGCCCATTAGTGCAAAATATTGGTTTGGCCAAAAAGTTTGTTCAGGTTTTTCCATAACAGAGAAAAACCAATTAACTTTTTGGACAAACCAATATATCAGAGGGCTTCCCTGGTGTTCAGATGGTAAAGAATCTGCCTGCAATGCAGGAGACCTGGGTTTGATCCCTGCGTTGGGAAGGTCCCCTGGAGGAGGGCATAGCAACCCACTCCAGTATTCTTGCCTGGAAAATTCCGTGGACAGAGGGGCCTGGTAGGCTACAGTCTATGGGGGCGCAAAGAGTTGGAAACACTGAACAGCTCTCTCCTGAGGGTCTCTCCTCAGACCCTATCTGGTCAAAGTTTCCATGACCCCCTCCTTGGATTTAATTGCTAGAGCAGCTCACAGAACTTAGAGAAACTTTTACTCACTAGATTACTGGTTTATCATCAAAGAATATATCAATAATTCAAGAACAGACAGATGGAAGAGATGCACAAGGCAAGGTACGGAGAAAGGGGCTTGGAGGTTTCAGCCTCTCTTCCTGCCTCTCCACAAGTTCACCAAGTCCCAAGCTCTCCAAACTATCCTTTCTTGTTTTTATAGAGGCTTCATTATATGGGCAGATGGATTAAACCACTGGCCACTGGAGAGTAACTCCATCTCCAGTCCCTCTCCCCTCCCCAGAGGTAGGGGCACTTAAAGTTCCAACCACTAACCACAGGGTTTGTTCTCTGGCAACCAGCCTGTCCTTAGTAAGGTTACCAAGGGATTTGCTAAAAAGTTACCTGACTGACATAACAAAAGACACTTTCAAGGCTCTTATCATTTGGGAAATTCCAAAGCTTTTAGGAGTTCCTGCCAGGACCTGAACAAAGACCAACTTTTTTATTTGTTTGTTATAAATTACAAAATTACAAGAGTCAACACAGCTCTACCTAAAATTATAATTAATCCATATTAAGAAGATGGAGAATGAAAAATGAACATGAGTAGATAAGAGTTGACAAGTGTTGGGAGAAGAGAAGGGAAGAAATTTAATCCTTATCCTCCATAGTGAAAAATTAACATTTAATACCTAGAATGGAAAAATTTAAAAAGTAGCATGACCAAGAAATTATCTAAAGGTCTAGGGCCAGTAACAAAGTAATTAACTAGAAGGGAGGAAGAAAAGGTCAAAGTGGTGGCCTTCAGGGATGAGCTATTAAGTGGGTGTACTCTGATGAGTGCGCACTCAGTCGTGCAGCCCCATGGTCTGTAGCCTGCCAGGCTCTTCTGTGCATTGAATTTTCCAGGAGAGACTGGAGTGGGTTGCCATTCCTACTCCAGGGGATCTTCCAGACCCAGAGACTGAACCCTCATCTCTTGCATCACCTGCACTTGCAGGTGGGTTCTTTTACCTCAGCACCGCCTGGGAAGCCTAGAAGTACATTTTACTTTTTCATAAAACCTTGATGAATAATTTGATTCTATAATCTAGTGTAGGTGCAACTTTGACAAAAAAAATTTTGTTAAACACACAAAATAAAAAATATATATATATATACTACTAGGAAAAGAAAGGATTTCGAGTATATAACACAATGCTCTGTGATGTAAATACAGCAATACAGACACAATGCAAAAACATTTTGAGTGAACAATGAAAAGAGAAGACCCATGTGTATATCCCCATACAATTTACATGAGTTTATTAAAGCTAAAATACAATACTGTGCATGTATAGATACATATGATGTTGATATACACAGGACAGGGCAGTGAGAAAGTAAAAGCAAAAATCACCAAATGAACTTGGATACATCAAATTCATGACCTTGACTGCCTATGGAGAAGGAAAGATGGAGAAGTGATAGGAGACAGGAAACAGAACTTCAATTTTAGCAATAATGTTCAATTTTCACTTTAAACAAAAACTGAGACAAAAAATATATAAATAAAAGCGAAGCAATCAATATAAATAAAATATCTTACTTGAGCCAAAGATGACTTGACACTGAGCATCATAATATTGGCACATGCCATTGTAACAATAGGCTTTGTTATTCTGGCAAGGATACCCATTCTGAATAAAAACATCTGGCTGACAGAACTGAGAAGAACCATTGCAATACTCTGGAACGTCACATTCGTTGGTTTTTCCTCGGCACAAAGTGCCTCCTGGACGGAACTAGGATAATAGGATTGAAATTGAACAGGAATATCAGGAAAATTCCCACAAGTTAACCAAACCTGAAACCACAGTATTTATATCTATAAGAAGGTTTAACAAAAACAGAAGATTAAATAACCCAATAGAACAGTGAACGAAGGCCAATAACAGGCAATTTATAAAAGTCATGAAATATGGAAGATGAAAAAAGCAGAGCATCTTAGATGACCAAAAGAAATGCAAAGCAAACGAAGATATAAAAGCACTTTACACCTAACTAACCTGGATTATAACACTGGCTACCAACAAATGTTAATAAGTGAAGTCAAAATATTAGTTGCTCAATTGTGTCTACCTCTTTGTAACCCCATGGACTGCAGCCCACCAGGCTCCTCTGTCCATGGGTTTCTCCAGGCAAGAATACTGGAGAGGGTTGCCATTTCCTTCTCCAGGGGATGTTCCCAACTTCAGGATCGAACCTGGGTCTCCTACACTGCAAGCAGACTCTTTACCATCTGAGCCACCAAGGAAGATATGTTAATAAGAGAAAACAATTCAGTTCAGTTCAGTGCAGTTGCTCAGGCGTGTCCGACTCTTTGCGACCCCATGAATCGCAGCACAAGAGTAATGATTATATAGTATAATCAATACTGTACACTGCACAGTTATCAGTGCATTGATTACACTGGCAAATACAGACTGGCACATCTGTAGACAATATAAAAACATGTATCAAAATGTTCACATGCATACTCCAGCAATTCTACTTATAAGCAAATATTGGAAGCAATCTAAATGTCCATCATTAGTTGACCAGATAAAGAAATTATGGTACAGCCATATAAAGGAACACTAACTATATAAACCTATAGAACTAAATGAATGGAAGAAAATCAATAGTATATTACTGAAAAAAAGACACAGTAAAAATATGTATACCCATGTTTATCCACATACACACACAGACACACATATTCATATTTACACAGGAAAAAGTGACTAATAAATTATAAACTGGCTAAATGAAGGGGGTAAAATGATAAAGGGTCTTTCGGTGTCAACTTTCTATTATTGAATGTCAAATCCCATGGACGGAGGAGCCTAGTGGGCTGCCATCCATGGGGTCACAAAGAGTCAGACACGACTGAGCGACTTTTACTTCACTTCACTTCACACAATGAAAAACATAGGTCACTCATAAATCAGAAAAAAAATCTCTTTAGACCATTTGCCATAAAAGAAGATGATATAAAACTGCAAACAAGTATCGTAAAATTTTCCATCTAATCATGTAATAAAAATAGTGCTCTCTTACAAATTAGACAAAACCAATTTTGATACAGGCACATTTTTCCTTTTCCTAGTTTTTTCTTTTTCCAAATAGGGAGGAATTCCCTACCCGACAGTCTTGACAACAGGCACCATATGCACATTCAGCAAATGATTTAAGTTTACAGGTCTTCCCTTCACAGCAAGGGTCCAATTCACATTCCTGAGAAGAGAAAATAACTGTCAATAAAGAAAGAAATTATTGCCATCAAGACTCGTTAACAAATTTCTTCCTTTCAACCTATGCTTCTTTCTAACCTGGCTGTAAGAGGTACTCTCTGGAGACAGTCACTTACTATCCTTCTGGATTTACCAGCAACTCTTCAGCTATTATCTAGGATTTCAAAGGACTGAAAGTATGTGTCTTAGTCTGCTGGGATTACCAGAACAAGATACCATAGTAATGGCTTAAACAAAAGAAATTTATTATGTCACAGCTCTGGAGGCTAGAGACCCAAGATCAAAGTCCTAGCCAATTCAGTTTCTGGCACAGACTCATCCTGGCTTGCAGACAGCTGCCTCCTCGCTGTGTGCTCATACAGCCTTTCTTCAGAGCATGTGTCAAGAGTCAGGAGCAAGCAAGCTCTTTTTCATAAGAACATTAACCCTATCAGATCAAGACCCACCCTTATGACCTCATTTAATCTTAATTACTTTCCTGGAGGTCCCTTCTCCAAATACAGATATACTCGGGGGTTAGGGTTTCAACACATAGATTTGGGGAACACAAACATTCAGTCTATAACAGTAGTTTAATGATCACAAGAAATTGTGAAAGTCGCTCAGTCGTGTCCGACTCTTTGCGATCCCATAGACTATACGGGCCGTGGAATTTTCCAGATTAGAATACTGGAGTGGGTAGCCCATTCCTTTTCCAATTTCCACAGGAACCTAAGCATCCATAAATGCATTTCTCTTCATGCTCAGGGTCTGACTTCTCTGCAGGGTAGGTTTTTACCCATGTGGACATTATACTGCTTGACTTCTCTCACCCCACTTTGGGCCACCATGGCTCTCCACTTCCACCCTCCAACCTCTCACCCAGACACAGCTACTCTCCTATGCTGAAACTAATGTCTTGAGGTCTGAACTGTTTGTGAAAGGAAGGAGGAAGGAGGAAGAAGACAAGGAGGCAATAAGGAGGTAGGGGAAATAAGCTTTAATTATGGAAGAATATTTATTTTCCTATGTTACAGAATTCTAGGATGATGTTTTTTTTCCTTTCAGAACCATAAATCGCCTGTTCTATTGTATTCTGGCCCCACAATCAGGCACTATTGATCTATTTGTTTCAGATTTTCTTCTGACTTCTTGCCTTATTTTCTGTTTATCTCAGCACTTTGATTACAATGTATCCACAATCATTCTTTGTAATGTTTCTGATTTGGCTTTACTTCCAGTTTTGGAATTGTAACTCAATGTTTTCTGTTAAATATGGGAAATTTTCAGCCATTACTTTTTTGAATACTTTTCTTCTCTCCTTCTTCCTCTCCTCTTGAGATTTCACTTATAATTCACCTAGGCTAGTTGATATTGCTTACATGTCCCTGATATTCTGTTCATTTTTTAAAAATCTTTTCTCTTTCCTTTAGATGTGGATTATTTCTTTTGTTCTACTTTATGTTCATTGACTCCTTTTCTGCCATCTTACTCTGCTATTAATTATATCCATGAATCTCACTTATTAAACTTTTTGGTAAGTTCTCTATTATAATTTCCATTTGGTTCTTTATTATACATTTCTCGGATGAGATTCATCTCTTTACTCATGAAAACTATACTTTTCTTTAATTCTCTGATGATAAAGAATAGAATATAAATATAATTCATGGAAACTTTATTCATAATAGCAAAATACTAGAAAGAAGCTAGATGCCTTTTAATGGGTGAATAGTTTCACAAACTTCAGTTCAGTTCAGTTCAGTCACTCAGTCATGTCTGACTCTTTGAGAACCCATGAATCGCAGCACGCCAGGCCTCCCTGTCCATCACCAACTCCTGGAGTTCACTCAGACTCACGCCCATCAAGTCAGTGATGCCATCCAGCCAACTCAAGCTCGGTGGTCCCCTTCTCCGCCTGCCCCCAATCCCTCCCAGCATCAGAGTCCTTTCCAATGAGTCAACTCTTCACATGAGGTGGCCAAAGTACTGGAGCTTCAGCTTCAGCATCATTCCTTCCAAAGAAATCCCAAGGCTGATGATCTTCAGAATGGACTGGTTGGATCTCCTTGCAGTTCAAGGGATTCTCAAGAGTCTTCTCCAACACCACAGTTCAAAAGCATCGGTTCTTCGGCGCTCAGCTTCTTCACAGTCCAACTCTCACATCCATACATGTGGAAAAACCATAGCCTTGACTAGACGGACCTTAGTTGGCAAAGTAGTATCTCTGCTTTTGAATATGCTATCTAGGTTGGTCATAACTTTTCTTCCAAGGAGTAAGCNTTATCTAAAGGTCTAGGGCCAGTAACAAAGTAATTAACTAGAAGGGAGGAAGAAAAGGTCAAAGTGGTGGCCTTCAGGGATGAGCTATTAAGTGGGTGTACTCTGATGAGTGCGCACTCAGTCGTGCAGCCCCATGGTCTGTAGCCTGCCAGGCTCTTCTGTGCATTGAATTTTCCAGGAGAGACTGGAGTGGGTTGCCATTCCTACTCCAGGGGATCTTCCAGACCCAGAGACTGAACCCTCATCTCTTGCATCACCTGCACTTGCAGGTGGGTTCTTTTACCTCAGCACCGCCTGGGAAGCCTAGAAGTACATTTTACTTTTTCATAAAACCTTGATGAATAATTTGATTCTATAATCTAGTGTAGGTGCAACTTTGACAAAAAAAATTTTGTTAAACACACAAAATAAAAAATATATATATATATACTACTAGGAAAAGAAAGGATTTCGAGTATATAACACAATGCTCTGTGATGTAAATACAGCAATACAGACACAATGCAAAAACATTTTGAGTGAACAATGAAAAGAGAAGACCCATGTGTATATCCCCATACAATTTACATGAGTTTATTAAAGCTAAAATACAATACTGTGCATGTATAGATACATATGATGTTGATATACACAGGACAGGGCAGTGAGAAAGTAAAAGCAAAAATCACCAAATGAACTTGGATACATCAAATTCATGACCTTGACTGCCTATGGAGAAGGAAAGATGGAGAAGTGATAGGAGACAGGAAACAGAACTTCAATTTTAGCAATAATGTTCAATTTTCACTTTAAACAAAAACTGAGACAAAAAATATATAAATAAAAGCGAAGCAATCAATATAAATAAAATATCTTACTTGAGCCAAAGATGACTTGACACTGAGCATCATAATATTGGCACATGCCATTGTAACAATAGGCTTTGTTATTCTGGCAAGGATACCCATTCTGAATAAAAACATCTGGCTGACAGAACTGAGAAGAACCATTGCAATACTCTGGAACGTCACATTCGTTGGTTTTTCCTCGGCACAAAGTGCCTCCTGGGCGGAACTAGGATAATAGGATTGAAATTGAACAGGAATATCAGGAAAATTCCCACAAGTTAACCAAACCTGAAACCACAGTATTTATATCTATAAGAAGGTTTAACAAAAACAGAAGATTAAATAACCCAATAGAACAGTGAACGAAGGCCAATAACAGGCAATTTATAAAAGTCATGAAATATGGAAGATGAAAAAAGCAGAGCATCTTAGATGACCAAAAGAAATGCAAAGCAAACGAAGATATAAAAGCACTTTACACCTAACTAACCTGGATTATAACACTGGCTACCAACAAATGTTAATAAGTGAAGTCAAAATATTAGTTGCTCAATTGTGTCTACCTCTTTGTAACCCCATGGACTGCAGCCCACCAGGCTCCTCTGTCCATGGGTTTCTCCAGGCAAGAATACTGGAGAGGGTTGCCATTTCCTTCTCCAGGGGATGTTCCCAACTTCAGGATCGAACCTGGGTCTCCTACACTGCAAGCAGACTCTTTACCATCTGAGCCACCAAGGAAGATATGTTAATAAGAGAAAACAATTCAGTTCAGTTCAGTGCAGTTGCTCAGGCGTGTCCGACTCTTTGCGACCCCATGAATCGCAGCACAAGAGTAATGATTATATAGTATAATCAATACTGTACACTGCACAGTTATCAGTGCATTGATTACACTGGCAAATACAGACTGGCACATCTGTAGACAATATAAAAACATGTATCAAAATGTTCACATGCATACTCCAGCAATTCTACTTATAAGCAAATATTGGAAGCAATCTAAATGTCCATCATTAGTTGACCAGATAAAGAAATTATGGTACAGCCATATAAAGGAACACTAACTATATAAACCTATAGAACTAAATGAATGGAAGAAAATCAATAGTATATTACTGAAAAAAAGACACAGTAAAAATATGTATACCCATGTTTATCCACATACACACACAGACACACATATTCATATTTACACAGGAAAAAGTGACTAATAAATTATAAACTGGCTAAATGAAGGGGGTAAAATGATAAAGGGTCTTTCGGTGTCAACTTTCTATTATTGAATGTCAAATCCCATGGACGGAGGAGCCTAGTGGGCTGCCATCCATGGGGTCACAAAGAGTCAGACACGACTGAGCGACTTTTACTTCACTTCACTTCACACAATGAAAAACATAGGTCACTCATAAATCAGAAAAAAAATCTCTTTAGACCATTTGCCATAAAAGAAGATGATATAAAACTGCAAACAAGTATCGTAAAATTTTCCATCTAATCATGTAATAAAAATAGTGCTCTCTTACAAATTAGACAAAACCAATTTTGATACAGGCACATTTTTCCTTTTCCTAGTTTTTTCTTTTTCCAAATAGGGAGGAATTCCCTACCCGACAGTCTTGACAACAGGCACCATATGCACATTCAGCAAATGATTTAAGTTTACAGGTCTTCCCTTCACAGCAAGGGTCCAATTCACATTCCTGAGAAGAGAAAATAACTGTCAATAAAGAAAGAAATTATTGCCATCAAGACTCGTTAACAAATTTCTTCCTTTCAACCTATGCTTCTTTCTAACCTGGCTGTAAGAGGTACTCTCTGGAGACAGTCACTTACTATCCTTCTGGATTTACCAGCAACTCTTCAGCTATTATCTAGGATTTCAAAGGACTGAAAGTATGTGTCTTAGTCTGCTGGGATTACCAGAACAAGATACCATAGTAATGGCTTAAACAAAAGAAATTTATTATGTCACAGCTCTGGAGGCTAGAGACCCAAGATCAAAGTCCTAGCCAATTCAGTTTCTGGCACAGACTCATCCTGGCTTGCAGACAGCTGCCTCCTCGCTGTGTGCTCATACAGCCTTTCTTCAGAGCATGTGTCAAGAGTCAGGAGCAAGCAAGCTCTTTTTCATAAGAACATTAACCCTATCAGATCAAGACCCACCCTTATGACCTCATTTAATCTTAATTACTTTCCTGGAGGTCCCTTCTCCAAATACAGATATACTCGGGGGTTAGGGTTTCAACACATAGATTTGGGGAACACAAACATTCAGTCTATAACAGTAGTTTAATGATCACAAGAAATTGTGAAAGTCGCTCAGTCGTGTCCGACTCTTTGCGATCCCATAGACTATACGGGCCGTGGAATTTTCCAGATTAGAATACTGGAGTGGGTAGCCCATTCCTTTTCCAATTTCCACAGGAACCTAAGCATCCATAAATGCATTTCTCTTCATGCTCAGGGTCTGACTTCTCTGCAGGGTAGGTTTTTACCCATGTGGACATTATACTGCTTGACTTCTCTCACCCCACTTTGGGCCACCATGGCTCTCCACTTCCACCCTCCAACCTCTCACCCAGACACAGCTACTCTCCTATGCTGAAACTAATGTCTTGAGGTCTGAACTGTTTGTGAAAGGAAGGAGGAAGGAGGAAGAAGACAAGGAGGCAATAAGGAGGTAGGGGAAATAAGCTTTAATTATGGAAGAATATTTATTTTCCTATGTTACAGAATTCTAGGATGATGTTTTTTTTCCTTTCAGAACCATAAATCGCCTGTTCTATTGTATTCTGGCCCCACAATCAGGCACTATTGATCTATTTGTTTCAGATTTTCTTCTGACTTCTTGCCTTATTTTCTGTTTATCTCAGCACTTTGATTACAATGTATCCACAATCATTCTTTGTAATGTTTCTGATTTGGCTTTACTTCCAGTTTTGGAATTGTAACTCAATGTTTTCTGTTAAATATGGGAAATTTTCAGCCATTACTTTTTTGAATACTTTTCTTCTCTCCTTCTTCCTCTCCTCTTGAGATTTCACTTATAATTCACCTAGGCTAGTTGATATTGCTTACATGTCCCTGATATTCTGTTCATTTTTTAAAAATCTTTTCTCTTTCCTTTAGATGTGGATTATTTCTTTTGTTCTACTTTATGTTCATTGACTCCTTTTCTGCCATCTTACTCTGCTATTAATTATATCCATGAATCTCACTTATTAAACTTTTTGGTAAGTTCTCTATTATAATTTCCATTTGGTTCTTTATTATACATTTCTCGGATGAGATTCATCTCTTTACTCATGAAAACTATACTTTTCTTTAATTCTCTGATGATAAAGAATAGAATATAAATATAATTCATGGAAACTTTATTCATAATAGCAAAATACTAGAAAGAAGCTAGATGCCTTTTAATGGGTGAATAGTTTCACAAACTTCAGTTCAGTTCAGTTCAGTCACTCAGTCATGTCTGACTCTTTGAGAACCCATGAATCGCAGCACGCCAGGCCTCCCTGTCCATCACCAACTCCTGGAGTTCACTCAGACTCATGCCCATCAAGTCAGTGATGCCATCCAGCCAACTCAAGCTCGGTGGTCCCCTTCTCCGCCTGCCCCCAATCCCNGGTCTTGTTTTTGTTGACTGTATAGAGCTTCTCCATCTTTGGTGGCAAAGAATATAATCAATCTGATTTTGGTGTTGACCATCTTCAGTAACAAACTTCAGATAGGCTCTTTGTGCTAGTGGAAATACCAGCCTAAATATTATTCCAAATCTCTGAAGTAACATCCATACAATGGACTGTTACTCCCCAATAAAAAGTAATGAAACAACAACATAGACTGACCTCAAAGCATTATGCTTAGTGAGAAAAGTCAGCCTCAAAAGGTTATATGTTGTATGATTCCAGTACTATTGCAGTGACAAACATTACTGAAATGGCAAAACCACAGATGGAAGCTAGGGGCAGGGATAAGGGCCAGAGTCAGGGTGGATGTAATTAGTGAGGTAGCAGGAGGGAGTTCTTTTGTGTTGATGGAATAGTTCTGTATTTTAATTGAGGTGGTGGTTACATAAGTCTCTATATGGCAGGCAAGAACACTGGAGTGGGTTGCCATTTCCTTCTCCAATGTGTGAAAGTGAAGTCGCTCAGTTGTGTCCGACTCCTAGTGACCCCATGGACCACAGCCCACCAGGCTCCTCTGTCCATGGGATTTTCCAGGCAAGAGGACTGGCTCTATCACTACACAATTTGTCACCCTTTGCAGGAAAGTGGGTGAAAAATACATAGGACTCTTCAGACTGTTTTTACAACATTCTGTCAATTTGTAATTATTTCATAATAAAAATCTGAAAATTTGGAAAATTATCTAAAACCATGCACCATACAAAAAAATTAAGTCAAAATAGATCACAAATCTAAATAAGTATATAACCTAAAATGATAAAGCTTCCAGAATAAAACATTTGCAATCTTGGCTTAGGCAAAGATTTCTTAGATACAACACCAAAAGCACAACCCATTAGACACAAATTGGCTTCATCAAAATATAAAACTTCTACTCGTCAAAAGATACTGTTAAAGTACTTAAAAGAAAAGAATGGGAGAATATACTTGCAAATCATATATCTGATTAAGTATTTGTTATCTAAAACATAAGAAGTACTCTCAAAATTTAATAATGAGAAAACAACCCAATTTTTAAAGGCAGGAAGGAGTCTAAGAGACATATCACCAAAAAAGAGATAGAGACAAGAAATAAGCACATGAAAATATATTCAACATCATTAGTCATCAGGGAAAAGGAAATTAAAACCTCAGTAAAGCACCACTTCACATCTAACAGAAAAGCCAAAATTGAAAAGACTGACCATATGAGGTGGAAGAAATGACTTAAAAAGAACCAGAACTCAGGTACACTGATCACAAGAATGTGAAATGGTAAAACCACTCTGGAAAACAGTTTGAAAGTTCCTTGGTAAGTCAAATACACACCCACCATATGTCCCAGTCATTTCACTCCAAGGCATTTACCCAAGAGAAGTGAAAACATAGATCCATATAAAGACTTGACCATGAATGTTCACAGCAGCTTTTGGTGTGGAAACAACCCAAATACCTATCAACAGATGGATAAACAGCAGGTAGTATCTCCATACTACTCAATGATGAGCAACAATAAAAAGGAATGAACCACTGACACAGTAGCATTCAGCATGGATGAATTTCAAAATAACTATGCTGAGTGAATGAACCTAGATAAAAAAGAATCATTCCACTTACATGTAATTCTAGGAAATGCACACTAATGACAGCAATATCTGTAGTACAATGATAGCAGATCAGTGATGGCGTAAGGAGGATTGGGAAATAATAAGGGGTGCCAAGAATCACAAAGAACGTTCTGAGATGATGATATGTGCATTATCTTGATTGTGGTGACAGTTTCACATATAAAAACAGGTATCAAAGCTTAACTTGTACGCTTTAGTACTTTTAGTTGAGACTTCCCAGGCAGTCCAGTGGTTAAGACTCTGTTCCCACTGCAAGGTGTGTGGGTTTGATCCCTGGTTAAGAAACAAAGAGTCCACATGCCATGCAGTGTGGCAAAAAGAGAAAGAAAAACTTTTACAAATTTTAAAACTAGAGCAAATAAAATAATAAAAATTAACAAATTAAAAATAACAGCAATAATAAATGTTTTAAGGGAGACTTTCCTGGAGGTCCAGTGGTTAAGACTTTCAACACAGGAGGCATGGGTTCCATCCCTGGTCAGGAAACTTAGATTCCACATGCCATGCAGTATGACAAGAAAATCAAAATAAAGATAAAAAATGATAATAATAATTTTTAAAAAGAACTTCTGTGCTTTAAACAGGTGCAGTTCATTGTTGACAAGTGTTCATAATTGCCTGTTTCTTACCCTTGCTTGGTCAACCAGACTTTAGTGAGGCGTCTTTCTTTCCTGTAGACTCGTGAACCCTACTTGTCTGCACAAAAATAGATACTTGGTGATACTTGTACCTCCCCCAAGTACTTGAGGGCAAGTATCCCCAGCCCTTATCAGCTTCTCCTGGAAATCACCAGACCACAGGACAACTTCTTATGAGATCTCATTGGGCATTTGCCGCTGCTTATCCACCTTCCCCGTAAAAGATTCTGCTTATCTACATTTGCCGCACCTTTACCCTATAAAAGAAAAATCTTTTTGTTTGATTTTGAGATGCTTCCAGATTTCTGAGATCAGCGTATTCCTGTTACAACAGACTTTCTTCTGAATAAAGCCTTTTCTTATCTAAGTCCAAATCTGGGTTTTGTTTTGTTTTGTTTTTACCTTGTATTCAATTATACTTCAGTAAAGTAGTTAATTTTTTTTTTTTCTTTCAAAAATTCTATGTAAGACAGACAAATGGCTTCATAAAAGAAAAGAGAATCAGGAAACAGACTAGGTATACACGAATTTTGTTTATGGTGAAAGTACCATTTTAAATGGTTTTGTAGCTCACTCTCCACATGACACTCCCCCCCAATTATAGACCTTATATAAAAAATTTAAATTACAAAAATGCTAGAAAAAAATAATAGAACATAGAGGGGCTATATGATGAAAATCTTGAAACAGGAGTAAAATGTGTATCTTGATCAGTTACAAAATTACGGGGGGGGAGAGGGGCACACTAAATGCCATGACATTCTTTTGACAAAAGTACAAACTGACACACCCTTCTTCCAGGAAACTTGATAATCTCTAATAAAATAAAAAACACATGCTTTTCAATGTAATAATTCTACCTTTATGTAATTATCTTAAACTTCTATGTGTGTGCATATATATATATACATATATATGAACATATACAGGGCATATACAAGGATATACTATTCACTACAAAAAAATACTTACAGTGAGTGACTGTCTTTAACAAGAGTATGGTAAAATAAATCATAATATATTCCTTATACTGAAATATTATTCAACAGATCAAAGGATTATGTCCAAATAACAATGACATGGAAAAAAATCTCCAGGATATATTAATAGAAAAAAATTCTACATAATATACTAAGTCAGATTTTATTTATGTAAAAAAAATAAAATCCTAAAACAAACCTAACTATGATACAAATATACATACTGTACATAAGTCTATAAACACAGAATAAAATCTATAGAGAAACACACTAAACTTATAAGAATAATTACCACAGCAGAAGGAAGTTAAAAAAATATATGGAAGAAATAAAAGTATGAAGGGAATTTTGCTTGTGCTTACTATTTGAAATTTCAATACCAAGAAAAATAACTGTGATATTTGAAGTGGAAGAGGTACTTTTTTCTAGAGTAATTTGTAGTACAAAAGTTCAAGAAGCAAATATAGACTATTTCAGTTAGTTTGATAATGAAGTAAACAGGAGAAATCAAAACGTATAAAATAATTAAGGAGAACGCCTGGAAAGAAGAGCTTAGTCATCCTAACAGTGTAAAATTAATTTAGAGATTAAATATAACCTCGTTAACTTTTATTTTCCTCATTTGAAAATGAGGGTATAAAGAAACAGTGAATCTCCAAGGGTTACTGAGAGGATTGTACCATGTAAAACATTAAGCAGAGGTTGCTAACGTGCAGGAATAGTGCAATGACGGCCCATCACAATTTCATCATAAAATACATACTGCCTGGGAATTCGTTGGCAGTCTAGAGGTTAGGACCCTGTGCTTTTACTACCAAGGGCCCAGGTTTGAGCCCTGGTCAGGGAACTAAGATCCTGCATCCCATGCAGCATGGCCCCAAAATAAAACAGAACACACAAAGAAAACATACTGCCTTTCTAGAATGCAAAGTCTTCTGGCAAAAGCCAGGCACTGTGCGATCAGGCAAGGAAAAAGAAATTCCATTTGTGGAAAAAATTGAGAATATAGTAAAGTTTACATACAACTGAACCAACTCCTTTAAATTTTGAACTTAACTTTTTTTTAATTTTTTAAATGTAATTAAAAATTGTTTTCCTCCTAAGCCTTGTCTAGGCAGTGTTAAGTAGGCCATTTTGACAGGAAAATGGTTGAGATGCAAAACACTAATAATAAAGGTGGGTCCAGACTGAAGGCTCTAGGTGTGGGTAACAGGTGTGAGAAAGCCAGACAGCAGCAGGTGAACTAAAGATTAACAGAGAGAGAACGCTAACTTGAGTAGCAAGAACTCTGTTAACCAAGAATTCTGCAGAACGGGCCAGCTTCAATTTATTACTGAAATGAGGTCAACTAAATAAATGTTGCTGACAATGACAGAAGAGTGAACACTTACAAGTAAAGAGCCAAGTGAAAAACTGAGTCATTCTTTAAAATAAATAAATGACTCAATAACCATAACAGAAATGGCAGAAGGTAGCAAAAATAGAAAAACAAACACGGTACTTTCTTGGACACCAGAACAGATGACACCATTGGTTATGTTCTGGGAAGGAAGGGATAATCAACCCCCCAGGAACATAGTCCCCCAAGCAAAATACCAATCTTCATTTTGCCACTTAATTTTACTTTACCTGCTATGTTCAGTTCAGTTCACTCACTCAGTCGTGTCTGACTCTTTTCGACCCTATGAATCACAGCACACCAGGCCTCCCTGTCCATCATCAACTCCTGGAGTTTATCCAAACTATGCTAGAGTCACGCAAAGTGAGCTATTTTATTTTTTGCAAATCCCAAGGTAACTTTGCAAAGTGAACATCACATGTTAAACTGACCTTTGGTGTCCCACAGTCACATTCTTCCCCGGGATCCACCAACCTATTACCACAGGAAGGAGCACTGTAGGCTTCATCACGCTTTGGAATATTGAGAAGGCAGTTTCCACCTTTATTTAAAGTTAACTTCTCAAAGTCATCTGCACTGCAAGAACTGAAGTTTTTGGAACCTCTGTGAAAAACACAAAGAAAAAGATCTTAAGTCATAGCAATTAAACACTTTGAAAATCTTAAGTCTTAACCAACAGAAGGTGAATATTTACAATGGCAGAGGGGGCCTTCCCTTGTGGCTCTGTGGTAAAGAATCTGCCTGCCGATGCACGGGATACAGGTTCGATCCCTGATCTGAGAAGATCCCACATACTATAGAGCAACTAAGCCCGTGCACCACAACCATTGAGCTTGTGCTCTAGTACCAGGAGGCCGAAACCACCGAGCCCATGTGCCACAACTAATGAGGCCCACAGGCCTTAAAGCTTGCACTCCACAACAAGAGAAGCCACCTCAATGAGAAGCGTATGCATTGGAACTAGAGAGTAGGCCCTGCTCACTACAACCAGAGAAAAGCCCCCACAACAACAAAGACCCAGCACAGCCAAAACTAAAAAAATAAATAAAAATTATAAAAAAGAAAGAAACGGACTACTTGCAAAAAAAGAAGTAAATAAAATGGCAGATGGAATTCCCTGAAAGTCCATTGTTTAGGACTTAACCCTTCCACTTAACACTTTCACTGTCGAGTGCTCAGTTTCAATCCCTGGTGAGGGAGCTAAGATCCTGCAAGCTATGTAGTGTGACCAAAAAAAATAAATAAAATGGCAGAAGATACAGAAAATACAAAATCATAAATCTCATCAGCAGAAGAGACCTCAAAAATTGTTGTTGTTGTTCAGTCACTAAGTCGTGTCCAGCTCTATTTGACCCCATGAACTGCAGCACTCCAGGCTTCCCTGTCCTTCACTATCTCCCAGAGTTTGCTCAAAAATTATCTAGTCCTATCTAGAATTAAGTTTATCTTCCAGAGCAAAAGTTCCTTCAAAAATGCAAAGTGAGTTCTGTTTCCCTACCCTCTTGTCACTCCACTGAATGACATTCCTGTGCGCCCCCCGTAACACCAGGAGCTATGTGGCAACAATGTGAGCATCCAGTGAGGAGGCACACACTGTCAGAGAAGCAGCAGGCACTGGCGCAGAATGTCAGCCACAGTTTGAGGTTTAATTGCCTCTGATGGTAATTTCTAAGAATTGTAGTTAATACTCTGAAGGCTAGACGGGCTTCTAGAAATGGTCCGATTTGAACTATATATTTCTTTTGTTGCTGTTTAGTTACTAAGTTGTGTCTTATGCTTTTGCAAGCCCATGGCACCAGAATCCTCTGTCCATGGACTTTCCAGGCAAGAATACTGGAATGGCTTATCATTTCCTCCTCCAGGGTATCTTCCTGACCCAGGGAGTGAACCTGCATCTCCTGCATTGTTTGCAGGCAGATTCTTTCCACTGAGCCACCAGGGAAGCCCCATGTGATATTTATATAAATACAATTTTGATGTGTTTCTATGTGTTGCTGGAGTTCTTTTAGTTATTGTTTTACTCAGTAACAGTATTTTTAGATAGTCCCATTGCCTATTTTCACTTTGAACACTAGTGGGAAACACACTCATCTATAACAAGAACCTTTGAGAAATCCAAGTCATATTAAAAGTTTATCAGAGGCATTTGGTGCTCTGAAAGAATCTCCTTTTCATTGGTTTGAGCAACAGGGCCAAAAGCAGCAGTGGGGAAGAGAACAGTGTTACATGGTAACGACTGAGAAGGCATTCCATTGATTCCATGTCTTCTGTACATCCAGGGAATCAAAGAAACAGATCCTTTCCTGGGAGACCTTGTCCTCTTGGAAAACTCTTCCTTTGCTAACCAGACCTGAGCCTCCCAGGAAGTATTCAGTCCTGCCTCTTGGCTCTTAGGACTGGAAAGCAGTCACACAGTAAGTAAAGACCTAGCACAAGATTTCCCACAATAATG
Source organism: Neotragus moschatus (assembly GCA_006410615.1). Classification (NCBI taxonomy): domain Eukaryota; kingdom Metazoa; phylum Chordata; class Mammalia; order Artiodactyla; family Bovidae; genus Neotragus; species Neotragus moschatus. Next base: position 396,305 of record SJYA01003124.1, read on the forward strand.
AAAACACTTGTTTTCCATATTCTTCTTTTTCTTGCTACTCTCTGCTTAAGAACATTGTGAGGAGGAGGAGTCCTTTTGAACAATATCTGTTCCCTCAATAAATATTTGTGGAACATCTATTATGTATAAGACATTCTTCTTTGTGCAAGGGAGAAAACAGTAAACAAAGCAGACCAAAAATAAAATCCCCACCCCTGTGAAGGTGACATTCTACTGAGTGAGACAGACTATAAACACAATGGATAAATAAATTCAATAATACATTAGACGATATATGCCACTGGGGGAAAAGGTGAGGAGGTAAAGGGGGTGACCTTTGTTGGGGGCAGAGTGATCAGAGTAGAGTTTTTCAAAGAGCTGTCAGGACAAGTGCTTCAAACACTGGGACAACTGAATGAAAACTGGCTTTGGGGGTGAAGAACATTAGAGGGAGAAGAAATAGCAAGTGCAAAAGCCCTAAGGGAGAAGTCTGCCTGCTATGTTCAAGGATCAAATAAGGAAGCCAGTAGAGTTGGTGTGGAGTAAGGCAGTGAGGGTACAATCAGAAAGGTGGGAAGAGGCCATTGCATGAATCTGACTTTTTACAATGAGTGAAATGAGGCAGGGGAGTGACACAATGAAAAGCATGAAACAGGAACCACATGATCTGATTTATGTCTTAATAAGATCACCAGGTTGGCTATGCTAGGCAGGAAAATCTCACAGGTGGCAACAACTAGAAAGAAGGCATGGTTACTAATTGACACAGAGAAGATGGGGGCGGAGCAGGTTTTAGAAGCAACAAGAGTTTGCGTCTAATGGATGTCAAGTGGAAATGTCAAACTAGACTTCAATTTAAACAGTCGTTTTTTATTTCTTATTATTTTTATTTCCTATTATTGTTCTTTATATGGTTAATACAAGTGCCTGCAACATAGTGCCTGCAACAACATATATCTTACATTCTTCAATAATCTAAGAATATATTAGCTAATAGTCACAGGAATTGTGCAGACATGTGTATATTTCCTATACTTGAGTCCCTAATTTTAATCTACAGAGTGCACCACTTCTAAACAGATTATTCTTAAACTTGTTATTCAGTCCTTGGAACACATTTTCTCATAGAAATAATGTTTTATTTGTGTGATTCTAAAGCAATCTACAAAAGAAACTGTTTCACACACAAGGAAGTTGACTATAATACTGAGAAGGATCACAAAATCTTCACCACTTCTTATGTAGATTAGTAAACCAAGATAACAAACATCTCCATGTTGGCATTCACAAACACTTTGGATAATAAAACAAAGATATTCTTTTCCCTAGTCATCCTTGGCCATCACCAACAGTAATAAGAAGGATAAGCTTCCTCTTTTATTGGCTTGAATACCAGTTAAAGCATTCCTACTCTCCATCTATCACCTCTGGGTACTAAGATATTAATCTAAAGCATCTCTACATCTCTTCCGTCACATCGAGGTAAGTTTTATAAAACTGATGCAAAAGAAGGCAGAAGGGATGGAAGTGGTCTATCAGGATATGACCAACAAAAATCAACTATCATTTAGAATATTCTCTCTATGACTAATTTGGAAAAAAACCAGAACACAGTTCCACCACTACCATCCTAATCCTCATAGCCTAGAAATAGGAAGTTCTAAGAAAGAATTCTAAGTGATGGAACTCAGATTTTTTTTTTTTTTTTTCAGAGCAATCTGGAGACTTCCCTGTCAGTCTAGTGGTTAAGACTTTGCATTTCCAATGCAGGGGACATGGGTCTGATCCCTGGTCAGGAAACTAAGATCTCACATGTCACACAATGTGGACAGAAAAAAACAAATTTTTTTTCTTTTTAAAAGATCACTCTTATTATGGAGACTTTCTGATAATACTGAAGGGCAAAGTTAAGAAAGACCTGTCTCTAGAAAAGACACCTCTCAGGAAGATCACCACTTATAACCAGGCATCTAAGAGCAGTGTAAGGAGAATACTACCAGGTCCCTCAAATATCTTAAATAATAAAAATTACATTACAAAGTTAGATTATCTACCTTTTAAACAGAGGTGGCTTCAACTGATTATCTGGGAAAACTCTAGCATCAAAAATAAAGGCTTATGTTAGACAACTGTACTCCAACATAAAATAAAAATAAATTTTAAAATTTTTTAAATAAAAAAATTTTATAAGGCCCAACTTTTAACAGTCAACTAATGTTCATTAAATAGCATAGGAAGTAGAAGATGGGAAATCTGTCCTCAAAAAGGAGATTTAATACACTAAAGATAACATAATCTTACTTCTCAAATTATTCTTACAAAAACCTGTTCAAATATAATGTCTAATGCATTATCAAAACTTAACATGAAGACACAAGATATTACAAAAACTATTAAAAAAAAATGAAGATACTATGAGAAAGAAAACAGATAAACTCAATAAAGTCTCCAGATACTAGAATTATCAAACAATAACCACCCAAAAAGAAAATCTCTGCATGCTTTGGTCAGAGACAAAAATGAGAAGCTTGAAAATTTGGGCAGGGAACTAAAATCCACAGTCATAACACAGCAAATTTGATGTGTTTTTCCAAAACATATTCTTTAAACATTTAAAATACTCTGAATTCATCTTACAATTTGTATTAATTTAATTGGCATTTTTCATTCTAAGTGGTATGCTGTAAGGGTATCATAATCAATGGCATCTACATTTGCATAATACAGTACATTAGTAATCATATTAAATATAAGCAGATTAAATGATTCAGTTAAGAGACAAATATTTCCAGCCTGGTTTATTAAAAAAAACCTAAATGTAGGTTGTTTAGAAGGATATATTTAAGACATAAAAATAAAGAAAAGTTCAAAGTAAAGGAATAGAAAATATATAATGTTAACCAAAAAAGAAAATCTGTGGAATGTAAATTAGTATCAGGCAAAACTGACAGTCCTATCTAATGCAATAAAAAAGGAAATGAAAGACATACAAATTAGGAAAGAAACAAAACTGCCTTTGTTTGTGGATCTCTTTCTGTGGTTGGATTGCCACAGCTCATGCCCAGACCCATGCCAAGTGTCCACACCAGCCCCTCTTGCCCAAATACTACTCCCCTCTGGGGAGAGGGTACTGGTGCTGAGAGAGGGGATACCACACATGTAAAGGGCACAGAGCGGGCTAAGACTCAACCCTCAGAGCTTGTACTCTGGCAACTTGGGACCAAACCCCGCCTCCAATAAGGCAATATTGGCCACTGAGCAGAGAGGAAGTGCCATCAAATAAATACCCAGCTCTAGTTCCAGAACCTCTATCTCCACTCCCATCCCCTACTGAGGTGACAGCTGTAAGCATACCCTGAGCCCAGTTCTCCCACAAAAATACAAATGACCCAATTTTTTTAAATGGGTCACATATCACATTAACAAATTGAAGAATAAAAGCCATATGATCATCTCTATAGATATAGGAAAAGCTTTTGATAAAATTCAGTATCCATTTATGACAAAAACTTCAGAAAGTGGGCAAAGAGGGAATATACTTCAACATAATAAAGGCCATATTATGATAAATCCACAGCTAGCATCTCAATAGTGAAAAGTTGAAAGCATTTTCTGTAAGCTCAGGAACAAAACAAGGATGACCACTCTCACCACTTTCATTCAACACAGTTTTGGAAATCCTAGCCATAGCAATCAGAGAAGAAAAAGAAGTAAAAGGAATTCAAATTGAAAGAGAAGTAAAACTCTCTGCAGATGACACGACTCTATAAACAGAAAATCCTAAAGACACTAGCAGAAAATTACAAGAGCTCATCAATGAATCTGGTAAAGTTGCTAGATACAAAATCAAATCTGCTACATTTCTATACACTAACAACAAAATATCAGAAAGTGAAATTAAGTGAACAATCTCACTTACCATCTCATCAAAAAGAATAAAATATCTAGGAATAAGTCTGCCTGAAAAACCAAAAGACCTGTACCCTGAAAATAAGACACTGATGAAAGAAATTGAAGATGACACAAACAAATGGAAAGATATACCACATTCTTGGACTGGAAGAATTGGTATTGTTAAAAATGACTATACTCAAAAAAAAAAAAAAAAAAAAAGACCATACTCCCCAAAGCAATCTACAGATTCAATGCAATTCCTATCAAATGATCAATGGCATTTTTCACAGAACTGGAACAAAAAAAAATTTTAATTTGTATGAAAACACAAAGACCCCAAATAGCCAAAACAATCTTGAGAAAGAAGGATAGAGCTGGAGAATCACGCACCCTGGCTTCAGACTATGCTGCAAGGCTACAGTCATCAAAACAGCACAGTACTGACAAAAGAACAGACATATAGGTCAGTGGAAGAGGACAGAAAGTCACAAAAATAAGCCCACACAGTTATGGTCAATTAATGTATGATAAAGTAGGCAAGAATATACAATGGATAAGAGACAGTCTTTTCAATAAATGGTGCTTGGAAAACTGGATAGCTATATATAAAAGAATGAAATTAGAACATTCTAATGGATGTTAGAAAATAAAGTCAAAATGGATTAAAAACCTAAATGTAAAACCAGATACTATTAAACCAGATACTCTTAGTGGAAAACAGAACAGAACTCTTGTTGACATAAATTACAGCAATGTTTTTTGGATTCCTCTTCTAGGGTTATGGAATAAAAGCAAAAAATAAACAAAAGTAGGACTTAATAAACTTTAAAGTTTCTGCACAGCAAAGGAAACCATAAACAAAACAAAAAGACATCCTACAGACTGGAAGAAAATATTTGCAAATGATGCAACCAACAAAGGATTACTTTCCAAAACATGCAAAGAGCCCATACAGCTTAACATTTAAAAAAAAAACTGCCTAATCAAAAAATGAGCAGAGGACTCAAATAGATATTTCTCCAAAGAAGACACACAGATCACCAACAGGCACATGGAAAGATGCTGTATTGATAAATATTAGAGAGATAGAAATCAAAACTATAATGAGTCATACCAGTCAGAATGACGATCATTAAAAAGTCTACAAATAATAAACACTGGAGAGAGAGTGAACAAAAAGAAACTCTCTTATACTGTTGATGGGAATGTAAACTGGTGCAACCATTATGAAAAACAATGTGAGGATTCCTTAAAAACCTAAAAATAGAGCTCCCATATGATCCTGCAATCAATCCCACTCCTGGATGTATATCTGGAGAAAACTCTTAATTCAAAAAGATACTCGCATTCCAATGTTCATAGCAACACTATTTACAACAGCCAAGACATGGAAGCAATCTAAATTCTCATCAACAGATAAATGGATAAAGAAGATGTGCCGTGTATTTATGTGGTATGTGTATATGTATATTGGAGAAGGCAATGGCACCCCACTCAAGTACTCTTGCCTGAAAAATCCCATGGACGGAGGAGCCTGGTGGGCTGCAGTCCATGAGGTCATTAAGAGTCAGACACGACTGAGCAACTTCACTTTGACTTTTCACTTTCATGCATTGGAGAAGGAAATGGCAACCCACTCCAGTGTTCTTCCCTGGAGAATCCCAGGGACGAGGAAGCCTGGTGGGCTGCCATCTATGGGGTCACACAGAGTTGGACACGACGACTGAAGTGACTTAGCAGCATATATGTATATAATGGAATTCCATGAGCCCATAAGAAAAAATGAAATAATGCCATTTGCTGCAACATGGATGGACCTAGAGATTATCATATTCAGTGATGTAAGTTAGACAGAGAAAGACAAATATCATATATCACATCTGTGTGAAATCTAAAAAAATGATACAAATGAACTTATTTATAAAACAGAAACAGATTCACAGACAGAAGGCAAATTTATGGTTACCAAAGGGGAAAGGCAGGGGGTGAGAATAAATTATGAATTTGGAATTAACATATACACACTATTATATATAACACAGCTAAACAACAAAGACCTAGAGTATAGCACAGGAAGCTATATTCAGTACCTTGTTCATAATGGAAAAGAATCAGAAAAAAAATGTGTGTGTATGTATACATAGAGCTTCCTAGGTGGTTCACTGATAAAGAATTCACCTGCCAATGCAAGTAAACACAGGAAATGTGGGTTAGATCCTTAACTCCGGAAGATCCCTGAGAAGGAAATGGTAACTCACTCCAGTATTCCTGCCTGGAAATCTCATGGACAGAGGAGCCTAGTAGGCTAAGTCCAGGGGGCCGCAGAGTTGACCACTGAGGGACTGAGCACACACACACACATAGGCATGTATCTACAAGTGAAGCACTCTGCTGTTCTCTTGAAATTAACACATTATATTAACTATACTTCAAATTAAATTAATTTAAATGAGATGAATTAATCAATAATTAGAGTAGGGTTCTTATACCATTCAGATGAAAGAAAATTTATACTGATGCTTTATAGAATATGGCAAATAATTTCCTCCCAGAAATTTGAGTACTGATGAGGGATACATTCATTGTTTATTTTTAGCATTACACAAATGTTCAACAAATGGTTTTAAAAAAGAAAAAGGAAGAAGAATAAAAAGAATTCAGTTACTCACGATGCTCCTGAATTCATGATGCAGCTCTTTACAGGACAGTGACAACCTCTCCCATCATCATGACTCATTCCAAGGTTATGACCCAACTCATGAGCAACAATGGATGCAAATGTTTCCACTGGGATCTGCCCAAACTGTCCAAACACAGGAAGGTATTAAACAAGTTTCTGAACAAAAAGGATTATTTTTTTTTCTAAAATTACTTTTTCACAAAAGGAGATTCACCACCACAATGTTGACAGCTGACATGATAAAGCAAGCAAGCAACCAACATCAGATTGTAAACATTGCAGTCTAGTAAGAAACTGGTGTGACTTATACTGATCATGGAGGTAGATCATTTAAGCAACAGATCAGGAGCACCAACAGATTATTCATGGTGGTTGATGGGAAAACAAGCTCATGGTTCTAACTTAATTTCCTCAGACGGAGTCTCTGTTTCTTAATTCATAAAAAGTGAGGCATTAATGATCACATAATTAGTATTAGAAAATTTAATCCAGTCTCTAGGGCAAGAACAGATCTTCTATGGCCCTTGTAACACTCGAAATATTGTTGTAAGGACTAGGAGAGGAAATAAACAATTGCTGGACATTTCATAATGCAAATATACAAAGATGTCAAGAAAACGTACCACGTTAATCCCACCCGCATGGCTCCTTGAACAGACTGTCCCCACAAACGCCATTCCCGCAGTCCCACCAAACCCTCTTTTCCTAAATGAAGAGAACAGGGAAAAGTTATAAAATGTACTTGAGGAGAAAATGGTACACGTTGCTCCTATTTCTTTGGGTAATCTTAAACTAATTGGTAAACCTATAAAAACTGGGGGTGGGGGGGGAATGATAAAGATAAATAGCACTTTAAAATCAGAGTTCAATTAAAGCCTTATCTCTTTTTTATCTTCAGAGAGTGAAAGTTGACATTACAAGTTCATTATTCAGACAAATGAAGATATTCATTAGATATATCAAACCAACTTGTCTTCTACTTTTTAGATGAAAAACCTTCCTAAAATGCATTATATTTATTTATTCAAAAATTCTAGTGAAAAGAGACAGATAACAAACTCAATGGCATATTCATACAGGAGGCTGCGAGCAGGGAGCACAGAGAAGAGAAGAGTCAGAATGGTCTCCAGGTTGCTCCTTGAACATAAGGAACACACCTGATCTCAGGACCTGGTCCCTGTGCCTTCCCCAATATACACCCATATCACCCTCACCTCCTTCAGGTCTTTACACAAAGGTCATCTCTTCACTGACGCCTTCCTCATCATGTTATTTAAAATTTCAACCTCACTCCTCCAATATTTCTACCTCTACCCTCTCAACTTTATTTTTCCTCTTTACCATTTATCGTTATTTAGCACCCTATAAGCTTAGGGTAAAACCCAAACAAAATTTTTGGCTGACCCAATATATATACTTATTTATCTTACAAGATAAATCTCCTTCAACACAACATGAATTCCATGAGAGCAAGAATTGTCTCTTTTGTTCACTGCCATAACCAAGGGCCTAGGCTATACATATAACAAACATCTTTTAAATGAATGAATAAACCAGTCTCTGGGACACCTGACCAGCCAGGACAAGAGGCTGATACTGACATAAGGGGATTGCCATGAAAACATTTTAGCCAGATCACCTGGTAGTGAGCCGCATTTATGTCCTCAATGCTTCAAGAAAGGATTTTTAGTATCCCATTCTCAACTACAACCGGTCAGGGATTATCAGATATCTGAGAAACACCTCTAACACAGCAGTCGAAGACCAAACAGAGAGAGATGCCTTGGTAGGTATGGCTGGGCAAAGCACAGTGAGTGCTTGTTGTCCGTTCCTTTTGGTCTTTTGTGAACAAGAAGGCACACTCACTGTCAGGGTATGAGGACACTTCTGGGTACAATTTTACTAAAAATTCATTGAAATGTCAGGATCAAGCTTTCGTGGTTATGGGGTCATAAAAATACATGTAAGCATTCTTAGTGCCTTACTCTAAATTAACTCTTATGACAAAAAAAAAAAACAACAAGGGAAATTTCACCTCAGAAAAAATTATTTTTGGTACCATTCAACATTGAAGGAGGGAAAAATTATTACATAAAATATTTTTTGGCAAAAAGTCAGCCTATCAACCAGAAAATTTCTAAGAAGAATGAAATTTTCTTAATATTTTAAGTGAGGGTTTTGCTATAAGCTTTTGGAATATATCTGTATTAACTAATCACACAAGCTTAAGTTTTATTATAGTACCATGAAAATGCTATGTAGAAAAAAGAAAAATGTTTAAAATATATCAGAAGGATGGCAAAGAGATTTTAAAAACACTACTGTATCCATGAAATAAGAATTTGACTACATAAAAATTTTAAGGGAAATAAAAACAGCTATTAAACATTAAAAATAAGATAGCTGAAATGAGAAACACAATAAAAACGTTAGAAGGTAAATTTAAGGAAATATCCCAGAAAATAGAACAAAAAACAATGAAAAGAAAGGAAACAAAAGATAAAAAAATTAGAGAACAACCAGAAGAAACTCAATAGCTGAGTAAAAGGAATCCCTGAAGGAATGAAGAATAAAAATAGAGAGGATGAAATAACCTACAAAATAATTTGAGAAAAACTACAGTTTCAAGACTGAAATTACCCACTAAGAACACAGTACAATAAGTGATAGAAGACCTACACCAAAGCATATCATCAAGAAAACTTAGAGGTCTGGGAACCTCTAGAGAAGATCCTACAAGTTCTCAAAGAAGGAAGAAAAAATAAGACATATACTAAAAAACAGGAAACAGAATGCATTAAACTTTCTCAGTGAAGCTGTACTGAGAATTTATGTACAAAAAAAATTCACCCATTCTAAAGTGATTAAAAAAAAAAAATGAATTAAAGCTACTCAACAGTAATTTGGAAGTCAAAAGACCAATGGCCATGCCTTCAAAATTCTGAAGGAAAAAGATTTCATACCAAAAATGTTAGACCTGACAAAATAACCTAAAATGTACAAAACAAACGAAAAAGCACAGCCCTGAAACAATGAATTACTTACACACTAGGATAATCAGAGATCAAATTGAGATAATTTTTTTTAATTAAAGTATAGTTGATTAATATTTTGTTTCTGGTGTACCAGAGATAATTTTTAAATTCTGTTTTGAGATTGTAAAACACATTTTCTGATATGAAAGAGGTCAGAACTTTTTTCTTTCAATATATCCTTTCACAAGAAGAAACTAGAAAACATGCCATACTAAAATAAGGAAGTATACCCGGGAAAGAGGAAAAGGATGTGGGATAAAGGTCACAAGAGATCCAACAAAAACAGGTCTTATTAGCACACTGCACTCATTCTACAAATCAAACTTTTTCCTCATTTAAATGAATGCTCAAAAACTTTAAGAGGATATGACTGCAAAAAAAGAAAAAAGAAAAAAATATTATTCTGATCATATCATAAAGAGTACCTTTAAAAACATCACTTACAGAATTAGCTGTGCACTGTCATGTCTCCGACGTGTTATAAGAAACTTTTCCCGCCACTGTACAAAGTTCGACAACACGTCGCCAGCACCTCCAGCCATACTGATCAGATTTTCATTTGTCCAAATCTCAAGCCCAACTAGCACAATTCGAATATTTAACATAATATACATCTGGGAAGAAAACAAAAATATACAAAATTTATTAAAGAATATGAGAACAATTCCTGGGTATATATCTGAGAAAAACAAAAACACTAATTTGAAAAGATATGTTTAACCCAATGTTCACAGCAACATTATTTACAATAGCCAGGATTTGGAAGCAACTTAAGTGTCAACAGATGGCTGGATTCACACACACACACACACACACACACACAAATGGACTATTACTCAACCATAAAAAATGAAATTTTGCCATTTACAACAGCATGGATGGACTTGGAGGGTATTATGCTTAATGCAATAAGTCAGACAGAGAAAGACAAATGCAGTATGGTATCACTTATAGGAGGGCTTCCCTGGTGGCTCAGTGATAAAGAATCTCCTGCCACTGTAGGAGACGTGGGCCAGGAAGATCCCCTGAAGAAGGATATGGCAACCCACTCCAGTATTCTTGCCTGGGAAATCCCATGGACAGGGAAGCCAGTTCATGGGGTCACAAAGAGGTGAATACGACTTAGCGACTAAATAACATCATCACTTCTTGGTGGAATCTTAAAAAAATACAACGAACTAGTGAGTATAACAAAAGAGAAACAGATTCATAGATATAGAGAACAAACTAGTGCTTACCAGTGGGGAGAAGGAAGGGAGGGTGTACAGGGTTAAGAAATACAAACTCTCAGTTACAAGGATATACAAGCATATACTGTACAACACAGGGAATAATAGCCAATATTTTATTGGGTTGGCCAAAAAGTTCTGTCAGGCATTTCATAAACAGGTATGAAAAAACCCAACTGAACTTTTTGGCTAACTCAATATAATAACTATAAATGGAGTTTAACCTTTAAAAATTGTGAATCACTGTCAGAAGCCAGCGTGAGGAATCCCACCCGTGACAAGGTCATGCGACAGAGACCCGATGGGCAAGGGTGATTCAGGTCTCAGGTTTTCCCCCTGGTATTTCCTGAACATGTAGCCCAAAAATAAGAATCTGCCTGACTTATTATTTCCACTCTTNCCTGGCGTGCTACAATTCATGGGGTCACAAAGAGTCAGATATGACTGAGCGACTGAACTGAACTGAACTAATACTTGAAACTAACACAACATTATAAATCAACTATATTCCAATAAAAACTTAAAAAAGGAACATGTATCTAATTCTTCAATATCTCCCACTAGATGAATAAACTAAAATCTCAAACCAAATCCCTCCCTCTCTCTATCTCTCTCTCTCACACACACAGAGTCATATATCGTTTCAGAGCAGGGGACAGACTTATTTAAAATAAGTTTCTCAGCAAAAATTCAAAGATCTCTGCGTAAGTGCCAGAGAACCTCAGTCTATCTACTGTGAAATAAAAGTCATATTTTATGGCAAGACAAGAAAAATTTACACAGAAAGATTTTTCTCTGCCCTTTGGCCTCCTCTCTCACCCCACTGTGCATTTCTGTATCTGCATAAGGCATCAACCAAACCTCCCTGTGGCAGAAATACCTGCTCAACCATAAACAGCAGCATTCTCCTAACATCAAAAAGGCAACTCCTTAAAGATAACATTCCTTCTTAACCTTGCTAGGGCCATGATGATACTTAGGTCTAGATTGTGTAAACTGCCAATAATTTCTCATTGAATGCACATTCCTCTGTCTCAAAAAAAGTTACATAACTGTGCCTTGACTTCTAATCAAAAAACAGTTCTCAGAGCTTTCTGAGATGCTCTTTCTGGGTTATAATCCTCAAATTTGGTTTGAATAAACTTCTCATTTCTTTCTTAGATCAACTGATGAATTTCTCCTCAACACTAAAGATAAAGTAGACGCTAATTTGAAATATCTTGTTTGTCTCACTCTCTCTAAAATTATACTTTCCTTTTAAACATAGAAAAGTTACAAAACAAATTCGAGAGCAAACCCCAGAAAGACTGAGTTACTTATCCTCTAGAATAATCAGAGCTCCAAATCAGACAATTTTAAAATTCTATTCAGAGGCTGTGAGAGGAAAGGATAGAATAATCCCAGCTGATAGAAAATAAACTTACACTATCCAAGTAGTTTGCTAAACTTATCATCTCTTCTCGCACTGCAGTCTGGTTTTTTCCCATGTTATCATACTGAAAAGCAAAGAAGAAAACTCATGATCACCAAAGCAATATAAGAAAAAAAATTATATAACCTCAAGATAAGAATCCAAATACTTTATTTAAACCATTTTCTACCTATGTGGAGAAAGTAACGAGAAAAAATATTTCAAGTCTCCTTTTTTTTATCACTTGTCCATCATATTCTAGTGGAACCTTTAATACACTATCTGGGACAGAGTTCATGCTTATTCACATTCCTTTATGCTTCTTTCTACACTTGAGGATAATGAACCTATAACGAACAAATAAGAATACATTTCTATCTTCTAAAAGTACGGCTTATTATTTTCCAGTCTATATACAATAAGGGTTTTTGTAAAAAACCATAAAGATTCTCAAAACTGATTCTGCAGATTAGAAAAAAGGACTTGTCAGTTAAGTTTCTACAATTTGGTTCACAGCAACAGCAAAGCTGGCAGAAGTCAGATAAAACATTTCAAGTAATCTATAGGTTAAAATATATAACAGTTATATCTAAAATTAATAATCTTGCAAATGCTGAAATAAATACATAACTTTTCTTAGTTGAGTAAAGCACAACCTTAAGTATAAATAGGGAAAATGTCCTGTGCTATCCTGTATAATGAAATAAATAGTAAATGTTAAGCTGGCCCATTCTCCTCTGCTCCCTTCTAAACTTGTCATCTAAACTCTGCTCCCTCCTAAGAAGGGAGAAGTTTAACATTTGCAAATCACCCGAAACAAACAGTGGAAAAATATCACCAGTAAAAATAAAGTTAGAGGTAATATTAGTGCTACATTCAGTTCTGGACATATTATGAATATCACGTATAAATATTACAGGGAAAAGTCATTTAACAAAAATCAATACAAATATATTTCATATTTCCTTCATGGGATCCTCACTTCTCACCATCTTTTCATGAAAAGAGAAAAACTGTCACCAATCCTACCTTTTCCTTCTCTACAACAATGAACAACTCTACATAGCGGGTCTGTGGCAAGATGTCTCTTTTTCTCTGTCAAAAAACACAAACACCATAAAGGAAAGCAAAAAGTTAAAAGACTACATTCTTCAGATTACATATAAGACGACTACGTATAAGACTCCTATTTTTAACACATAATAATCTTATCCTAACCTCTAGTCACTTGTTTCATGTCTGCTAAGAATTTCATAAAATGATTTTTAACACATCCTACATCAATAAGGCCAAACGACATGTTTTTAAAAGTGATATATGCCATCTGTAGTGCTCTAAGAAAAATTCTAGTTAAAGATAACATGAGTTATTCAAGTTTCCAAAGATGAATTATTGATTCTCTAATATCAAAACTATACACACATACACATATTTTAATTGGATGCCCTACTACTCTGTCAAGAGTGGAAAAAAGAATATCTGCTAATAACCCAAGGAGAAGGAAGGACAAGGTCTGCACTTTATTTTCTAGTTCTTGTCCTTTATTTTTTTCCTTCCAGTCTTACTGAGTTACAATTTGCACTGACATACAAGGTTGCTACTTTTAAAAAATGACTAGTTTTGTGATTTTCAAAAACTTACGTAAACTGTCCATATATGGTCAGCCACTCAGTTATGTCCAACTCTTTGCAACCCCATGGACTGTAGCCCGTCAGGCTCCTCTGCCCATGTGATTCCCCAGGCAATAATACTGGAGTGGGCTGACATGCCCTCCTCCATAGGATGTTCCTGACACAGGGATCAAACCCACGTTCTCCTACATCTCCTGCATTGGCAGGAAAATTCTTTACCACTGCGCCACTTGGGAAGCCCCCATGTAAAGTACAGAATGAGCTAAAATTTAAGTGTTCTCCAATGACTAAACTTAAAAAGAACCATCCAAAAATCAAAAGAATGAATGTCAGAACAGATAATGAAAACAATGCCGTAAATTAGTATGAGTTAATTAAAATACTCTAGAAGAGGCACAAGCCTCTTCTAGAGGCACAGTGATATCATCTCATTATAGAGAAAGCTGCCTCTGTCTGCAACTGAGGTTCCTCTGGTCCCAGAAACAGCTCAGGTTAAGAGATCCCTCTCAAGAGGAAGCCAAGGAATCCTAAAGAAGTCTCAAAACAGGGATACCACGAGTGCCCCAGGAAAACATCTGAGATCATTAAAGTCCTAAAACTCAATCTCTCTCTTTCCCTCTCTGTCTCTCCCTCTCTCTCACTTTAGAGCTCCAGTCTGTGTAAAGGGTATTCACATTAAAAAGACCACTGCTCTCTCAAAGTCACGGTAATGGATTATCACAGAGCAATGATAGTTGCTGTTAAGACTATAGTTACTGTTTAAGACTTAAGCCCTCGTTTCCAAAACAGAGAAGTCTGACTGTATTCAACTTTGTGGCAGGAACTATATATTACTCATCTTTTTATCCCCTGGTACCCATCATAATGTCTGGCACAAAGCTGGCAAAAACACAGTAATAACAGGTATTGGTTTAAAGCACAAATATATGATTGTTTTTAAACTTGAGTCAGAGCCATGAAGAAATACATTAGCTCCTTACTCGAAGCAGCTGAGTGATGCTAGGATGCTCCTCTTCTTCATCCTCTGTGGTTTCTTCTTCCATAACTTTGTTGGAAACCCCACATTTCAGAGGCTTTTGGTGGACATCATCCATTCGATAAAAGATGTGNGTTTTTAAACTTGAGTCAGAGCCATGAAGAAATACATTAGCTCCTTACTCGAAGCAGCTGAGTGATGCTAGGATGCTCCTCTTCTTCATCCTCTGTGGTTTCTTCTTCCATAACTTTGTTGGAAACCCCACATTTCAGAGGCTTTTGGTGGACATCATCCATTCGATAAAAGATGTGCTCAAAATGAGAGCTGTTCTGCAGGGGTTCAATCCCATAACTCACATTTTCTATATGCAGCAAGCCTCTAAGTGTTGTATTACACATACACAGTTTTTTAGGATGAAAAAAAAAAAAAAACAGGAAAAGGAATTAAGAAACAAGAATTCAAGTCCTAGTTCTTAACATATGTAAGAAGAGATAACATGGTGAGAAAAATAGAGAGGTTTTAGAGCTGGGCAGCTCTAAATTAAAAGCTCAAGACAGCTACTAACTGGCCTGAAAGTTACTTAACCCCTCTGTGAGATCACTGTATAAAGAAAGGCAATTCAGAATAGTGGCTTAAAGTGTGAAGTCTGGAGGCCAGAGGACCAAAGTTTGAATCCTAAATGTTTCCTACTAGCCTTAGTAGACATTCTCCCGAAAACTATTTAATGAGTGCAAAAAAAACTTAGGACACTGCCTGGTACGCAGTAATTGTTCTATAATTAAGTGTTCTATTAATTGTTCTATTAATTAAGTGTCATAGCTTAGATGGAGATAGTACTCATCGCCATCTCATACAATTTGCTTGAGAATTTAAAGTAATGTTTATTAGTTCAATTAATCATGCAACCAATCAACCAGTCCAGTGTGATATTGCCAGGCCCTTCATAAATGTAACATTATTATCACTTCACTTGACACATGGTATGATTTCTCTGAACCTCAGCTTGCTCACCTAAATATGGAAGCAATCAACCCCTTCTCACAGTCATTATGAGACTTAGATGAAAGAACAGAAGTAAAAGTTATATAAACCTAAAAGGTAACAAATTTAAAGTATGCTTTATTTTTAAATAGCAAAATTTATTTAGTGGTCTCAAAAAAATGAAATTTTTTATTTAGGTACTAAAATTCATCACCTGTAATACTGTCCTAAATAAACATGCCAAGAATGACATCTGAAACACAGTTAGAAAGACCTTCAGCAACATCAAAGTAAAATCTAAATTTAAGTACCCTAAAACGACTTGATTTGGAGACAGAGATAAGTAAAGGGAAAAGAATTAAGGGAATGAAAAACTGCTGATAAAGACAGTTCCTTACCTGAGTCCGAAACAGTTGCTGAGTGCAATGGATGAATCATAAGTGCCCTCCACATATCCTCGATAATGACAATGATTCTAAATGATTTAAAAAAAAAGTGTCATCTTCAAAATACTATTACTTTGCTGAAAATCATCACAGAGAATGCAGAACTAAAAGTTATTTAAGGCCAATCAACTGAACTTTTTATTCTATTATTGGTTTAATCGCTAAGTCATGTCAGACTCTTGACACCCCATGCACTGTAGCCCGCCACGCTCCTCTGTCCGTGGGATTCTCCAGGCAAGGATACTGGAGTGAGTTGCCATTTCCTTCTCCAATTCTATTATTGGCATCCCATAATTGTCACATGGCATTCTTTGGACTGTCTTCGGACTGTCTACTATCACCCTATGGGTACAAAGAATTTGAATTTCTGCCAAATTTTTAAGGCAGACGTCCAGAGGATACTAAGTACAAACAACTCTACCCCAATAACCTTTAAACCTAGAAGCGGAACAAGGCAGCATAATGTCATGTTTAACATTTTCAATCACAGGTAAGAAGACACCACAGCAGCCAACTGAAATCCAATACAGAAAAGGACCTTGTGACAGACTATTGACACCAAGGGGAAAACAATTCAGTACACAGCAAAAACAGTGACTTTGATTTTCTTTTTCTGCCTAAGCATATTGATTATATTATTATTGTTAGTTATACATTTAACCATCTTGGTAAGTTAAAAACCATTTATTCTTCATTTTGAGCAAGAAATTGACCAGTGGAAATATAAGCATATCACTTATTAATATCAGATTTTTTTTAGTACACAAGGAGTTTTTTTTTTCCCTCTTTAAAATAATTGTAAAGCACTGAAAAAAAAAAAAAAAAAAACAGCCAAGGGGAGGAGGAGGAGGACTAAACTTGCCAAATATTATGACATATCACCAGCCCTTAATAATTAAAACAGTAGGGTCCTCCTATTATAGAGTGAAGTAAGCTAGAAAGAAAAAAACCAATACAGTATACTAATGCATATATATGGAAGTTAGAAAGATGGTTACGATAACCCTGTATGTGAGACAGCAAAAGAGACACAGATGTATAGAACAGTCTTTTGGACTCTGTGGGAGAGGGCAAGGGTGGGATGATTTGGGAGAATGGCATTGAAACACGTATAATATCATATATGAAGCGAGTCACCAGCCCAGGTTCAACACATGATACTGGATGCTTGGGGCTGATACACTGGGACAACCCAGAGGGATGGTACAGGGAGGGAGAAGGGAGGGGGGTTCAGGATGGGGAACACGTGAATACCTGTGGCGGATACATGTTGATGTATGGCAAAACCAATACAATACTGTAAAGTAATTAGCCTCCAATTAAAATAAACAAATCTATATTAAAAAATAAAATAAAATAAAACAGTAGGGTCTTGGTTGTGCATTCACTGAGAGACCAACCAGCAGAGCAGAACACAGTCTCAAAACAGACCAAAATACATGTGAAACCTTATATGATAAAAGTGGTTACCTCAAATCACTGAGGAAAAGATGCACTTTTAATAAGTGGTACTCAGCCCACGAATTAGACATTTGAGAAAGGATAAAAGTAGATCCACACTTCACATTATACATAAGAATAAGCTCCAGGATAGGGTGGAGAGGGAGGTTCAGGACGGGGAGATACATGTGTACTCATATGGAAGAAAAAAATTAAAAGAAAAAACTCCAAATGGATCAAGAATCGAAACACTAAAAAAGATGAACCTATGCAAGAACTAAGAAAAACACAGCAGCATTCCTCTTTAACCTGGGGTAGAGAAAGACTTTCTGTCACTCAAAATCTTGATGTAACAGGAGGAAAGACCGATCATTTTTACTGCATTAAAAAAATAAAAAAGTTTTTAAAACTTCTACATTAAAAGAAACACCAAGAAAAAGTAAAAAGACAACTCACAGACTAGAGGGTATTATTTGTAACTTTTATCATAGCTAAAACTATACTATAGTATAATACAAAGAACTTTGAAATTTTAAAGGGGAAAGATTAAATCCAACAGAAGATGGTGCAAAACGATACAGAATGCTTGGGGCTGGTGCACTGGGATGACCCAGAGAGATGGTATGGGGAAGGAGGTGGGAGGGGGGTTCAGGATTGGGAACTCATGTACAGCCGTGGCAGATTCATGTTGATGTATGGCAAAACCAATATAGTACTGTAAAGTAAAATAAAGTAAAAAAAAAAAAAAAAAAAGAGTTGAACAGACAACTTACAAAAGGTATAAAAATGCCCTTATATAAATGAAAAGACTTCAATTTCATTCACGATAAAGTAAGAACCCGCGCATCAATGCTGATGTAAACAAATAAGAAGGAAAAACTCTTCTTGACAGGAGAAACCATCAATGCATACAGAGGCACTGATGAAGTTAGGAACTCACCATTTTAACAACCACCGTAACAACTGAGGCAAATATTAAATACTGAAGCCAGTGAGTAAAAATTTGAGAAGCAATGGGATAGTTACAAAGCCTCAAAATATCTAGCCAAAAGATTAACTAAAAAAGCAAAAACAGTAACTTCACAGAGAAGAAACTGAGCAGACAACTCCTTAATAATCAATGTTAACACGGTCAGTGATAAACTAAACTAATCACAGGACATGCTCATGATATGGTACAGGGAACCCTTCAGGGTGGATCCCTGCCAAAGGTGCATAACCTGAATCTGATTGTGAGTAAACATCACACAAACTCAAACTGCAGGACATTCTACAAGACGTCAGCCTGTACTTCTCAAAAATGCCAATGTCATGAAATACAAGGGAAGACCAAGGATTTCTAGGCTAAAAGAGATGGAAGACTGCTTGGTGCAACACATGAACTTGAATTTTCTTTCTCTATACAGTACATCATTAGGGTAATGGACTAAAACAAACATCAATAAGGTCTGAAATTGAGTGACAGTATTGCTTCAATGTTAACTTCCTAATTCTGAAAACTATACTATGGTGACTTCTTTTGAAGTTCTTGTTTTTAGGATATTTACATCGAAATATTTAAAGGGTAAAGGGACACCAGGTGTACAACGTATTCTTCAGGGGGGAAAAAAATAGAAAAGGATAAAGTACATATGATAAATGTTAACACTCGGAGAATCTAGGTGAAGGGTATACATGACTGTTTTCTATTATTCCTGCAACTAATGTGAGAATTTCTGAAAAAATTAAAAAATTATGCACTAAACAACACAGGCTAAATTTCAACATTTTACAGTTTTTTCCAGTGTGGGGTTATTTACAACCACTGTTTCTCTTTCTAGCATTTTGAAGTTAAAGTCTAGCTTTGAGTTTGCCTTCTCACCAGAGGGAAAGAAATATCTTTTCTATTACAGATGGGGTAGCACTTATGAAATAGTAACATAGTAACTCACAAAATTAAATTTGTGAGTTAAATTTGTCAGTGAAGCTTCTCACTTCAATTACTATAGAAGGGCTCATCATTTGACATGACTGAAATTTAGAACTTGATCACTTAATCTACCAGCTTGACAGTATTTCTTTAATAACTTGGTTTTATTAAATCTTTCCAAAACCTTCCATTTAGTTTTTTAAAAAACAACAAATCCTATTTTGCAACTTTGCAAAACACCTAATTGCATCCGATGATTACAGTAAAGGTAAAATGGCATAAAGCCAGTGAGCTTGGGGCAGTCTTTTCAGAGCAAAGAATGAGCATTCATTAATAGAGGGAGTTAGTTAAGGCACTTTCTAATGTATTTGCAAGGTACCCAAAGGTCTAAGACTAATACTAATTTGGAGTTTTGACTTCACACAGCAACTCATATCAAGTGGTTTTTAACACTGTGTTTCTTTGTAAATTATATGGCCTTGCAAAAGATGCTGATGATGAAAGCCACATGAGGGCTTAACAAATTAAGTTAAATAGAAGAATCACAAGGGAAAGCATCTACATTTTTCAGTGTGACTTAACTGCATTTATTTATTTATTTTACTCTACAATGTTGTATTGGTTTTGCCATACGTTGACTTGAATCCGCCACAGGTATACACATGTTCCCCATCCTGAACCCCCCTCCCACCTCCCTCCCCATCCCCTCCCTCTGGGTCATCCCAGTGCACCAGCCCCAAGCACCCTGTATCACACATCAAAACCTGGACTGGCGATTCGTTTCACATATGATATTTTACATGTTTCAATGCCATTCTCCCATATCATCCCACCCTTGCCCTCTCCCACAGAGTCCAACTTAATTGCATTTTATGAACGTTAAATGTCTATGTCACCATGATATCTCACAATGTTGTCACACACAGAAAATCCTAGTACCAAAGTTTTAATTGCTAGCTCAGATCCACAGTCACAATTTTATCTATCTGAATTCAAAATTATTCCATTTTTACTATCTGAAACTATCTATATTCAATAGCCAATAAGTGAAAGGCTTCATTTGTCTTAGTTTATATTTTTCGAACACCCAAGAAAACATAATTAAATCATAATACTTTATAAAAGTTGCATAAATTTCCATATAACTGAAATCTATTTTTAGCAGTTTTAAGCATATAAACTTTCAGTAATAGTAACAAAAAATATTTACTGAGTTCATAGTTGTTGGACTGACTAGTAAATATCTTACCAGTATTAACTCATTTAAACTTCTAATAACCACATGAAGTTATAATTACCATTTTAAGGTGAGGACACTAAGGCACAAACAGGTTAAAGACACTTGACCAGCAAATAAATAACTGAGACAGGAATCAAGTCCAAGCTATGAGTGTCACCAAAATCCAGGCCAAGAAACCTCTCTAAGAGAAAAAGAATGCCTTTTTAAAAAATCACTGCTTTCATTGAGTGGCATAAATTATGTGGTCTTTGGTCTTATGCTATAGTAGTCTTCAGAAGGATGACTGGATGGATGGATGGATGATCTACAGTCCAGTTAATGCTATCAATACATTTAAACTGCTCTACTATTTTGCTGTTCAACACCAGACAAACAATAAAAGAAATAAAACAACGTACTTTTCAAAAAAATAAAACAAACAAACAGAACACTAAGATGAAAAAAATCAGAAAATTAGCCAGAAAAGGATAGGTCTAAATCAGCATTGCTTTTTTTAAAAAAGTCTCATAAACAATCTAAAATAAAGCTTTTGCCTTCTATTTATTTGAAGAGTACTGCAAAAATACAAAACTAACACAACTTCACCTAGCAAAATGTAACAAAACTCAGGGGAAAAACAATACATGCTTAACAAAGGTAAAGATTTCTCCTGAAAACTATAGCAAAAAATAATAATAATAGTAACAGACAATACCTAACTTTAAGGGACTTTAAGACATTCTTTCCAACTAAAATTAGAAGTGCTTATGCTCTAAATAAATAATACATAAAGCCAAAGTCAACATCTGTCAATTATTTCACATATTCCTCCAGCTCCATCTTCAGGAATACTCTGTTCTCTAATGCAGAGAGGACCACACTTCTTTATAAAAGAATTCTCAACAAAAAAGTAGAATATCTAATAGCAAACAAGTTCTTGTTCCTTATGTACTAATGGTTAGTCAAATGGTTTAATAAGGAAGTTGAGATGTGCTTTATTCATCAAGTTTCAGCAAAATCAGAAATCAAAATATAAATCAAACTTTCCCCCTTCATGATCAGTAGGGGTTATCATTAAGTAGAGGATTATTTTCCTGGTCTTTAAAAAAAACACTTGACCTTAAAGAATCAGAAGAGCTATAAGGTACAGTTTAATCTATGTCAATGTACCCACCACTCCCACCTCAGGACAACACCATATATTATCATATCAAAGGATGCCCTTGGGTAACAGTCCAGAGCAGCTGAAGAGAATGCACTTTAAAATTACAATTGTTTCAAATTCTATATATGGTCAAGAGGAAAATAAATTACCTGTGTATTAGGGTAGTCAGAGATCAGAGCCCCTTCCTTGTTGTAGGTATAAACCACAAAATCTTTGGGTAAAAGGTCTCTGCAAGAAGAATAAAACACACCATATAAGATTATTTTATCTCTTTACAGCTAAGAACACAACTTTTCTAAGATATTATTCATACAAGAGATGAGCAGGAATAAAAACATTCACCCGATAAACTGTTGTTTAAAGAAGGAGCTGCCATAAAACATAAAGCCCAGGAATGGACTTGCATCTGAAATCGTGCACATTTCAATCAGAAAGAAATGTTTGAGTTGCACATCTGTTCTCATGGTCATAAAACACTGGTTGCAAAAAACATTTGTAATGTCCTTAAAAGTTTTCTGATTCGTCTTGTAGGAAAAGTATAAATTTGGTTATATGGTATATCATATTTCCAGAAGAAAATAAATTATTTTACCCTCTTTTAAATGTCCTACATAAAGAAGCAGCACTCATTGTGTTTAACCTCTAAGTACAGGGGCAAAATTTCTATCCATTATTTAAAGAAGCAATTATTGCTGATCCTTGGATCTTCCTCCCATGTTAAGGGAGATCTGCAGTGTAAACCACACGTGCAAAGACAGAGTTAGCATTATTACAAAAAAAAAAAAAATCCAATGACACTTGCTGAAGACAGTAAGGTCAACTTTATTATCAATGTTAAGTATAGAGACCACTGCAAAGAGATTTTACAGCAGGGTGGGGAGAAAGAGCAGGCTCAACTGCAAATACAGTATGGGCAAGTGAGAATTTTTAGCCAAGGAGCACAGTGGGGGTCAGTGGATGGCAAACTCCTAAGAGGAAACATCAGGGGTGAAGAGCATTCTGGCTAAACCAACCTAACAGATGCTTGCTGAAGACAGCCAGAGAGAGTAACCAGACATCACTGGGCGGGGAAGAGGGGTGGAGGATAAAGAACTTGATCAGACATCCAGAGTGATCAGATATGGAGGGAGAGGGGAAATTCTTTCTAAAACTAGATTTTACAACAAACCACACTGATAGGCCTTGGAGAAGGTTCTGGAACTTGACTGAAGTTTGGTCAAGCAAAAAACCTTTGTCAGTCTCCTCTCGTTTAAGGAAAGAAATTATATTCTTCTTTTCTCTGAATAACACAAGCCCATTTCCTCATTCAGTTGTTTTTTGTTCACTACAGACCAGCTGAATCATCTTTTGGTACTTGGTAGAAGGGGATATTTACTGGGTGGAGCTAGCAATCAGGCAGTTAATGAGGGGAGTAGCTATGAAAATAAAAGAAAAACAAAGTTGAATAGGTAGAAACCGAGTTTCTGAGCTCAGTGGGCAGCCATCAAGATTTTTTTTAGACTTGAGCTTAGAGCATCTTCGTGCTTCCCTGGTGGCTCAGAAGGTAAAGCATCTGCCTGCAATGTGGGAGACATGGGTTCAATCCCTGGGTTGGGAAGATTTCCTAGAGAAAAAAATGGCAACCCACTCCAGTACTCTTGCCTGGAGAATCCCACGGACAGAGAAGCCTGGTGAGCCACAGTCTATGAGGTTGCAAAGAGTCAGACACGACTGAACAACTTTTTTCACTTTTTTTTTTAATGTGGCATGTATTTTTTTTTTTTCCAGTTTTACTTTATTTTACAATACTGTATTGGTTTTGCCATAGGGCATCTTCAGATGGTACAGTGAGAGCGGCACTGGCCACCTGACAAATTTTCCTGGTTTGAATGTCACTAGTGACAGCATCAGGTATTCTGATGAACTTCCTGAGTGGCCCACACCATAGAAGGCATAAATATTGCCTACATGTGATCTGTTGAAACAGCCTTTTTTTGAAGGCTCCATCAATCTTCCAGCTGCAGCTTAGAGTTTCAAGAAAAGGGTGATTTTAGTTCTCAATGACTCCAAGTCAGAAAGGATAAAAATTGGAAATGATAACTTAGAGGGTTATAGCCAGATACTGAAAGAAACTAGAAGAATTCAGGATTTGGTAAAGCTGGCAAAATATGCAAGATGAAAGCAGCAATGGTTTACTACAGGTTTCCATTGAAACAAACAAGAAAATCCCACATTCTCTCTATAGTCACCCCCATTTCTGTGAAAGATAAAGTAAGACTAGTTTGTTTGCACATAAGTCTGGTCTCATTAAATTTGGCCTAGTTATCACATAAGTACAGTAAAAATAGTGATTGACCATATAGTATTTCATTTGAATTTGCTTTGCTAGAGCATTTCAGAAGGAACCAAAGACTCTTAAGTCAAGAACTTGCCACCAGATATGCCTACAATATCTATATATTTGGGTAAACTCTCTTATTGAGGTCCCCTAAATATCCTGAGGTTCCTGGCCCTGCCACAAGTGATCTTCCTTACTCACCTGTAAAGCAAGAAATCCTGTAAGCCAGAACAAGCCAGTTTTTCCAAGGGGAGGTATATAAACAATTGCCTTCTTAAAGTCAACCTTAGTTCCTTAAAGCTATCTGGTCATATCTGATTCAAAATATATCATTCCCAAATATGACATTACAATCAAAGCCTTGGTAATAAAACCAAGGTTTCCAATTGCTTCTTGTTACTATAAGGGCAGATTTTTAACTGACTTATGCAAATAACTTATGCGGCCATGAGAAATAAGACGCGTTAACACATCAAATAACTCATATTAGTTCAGTATCCCTTTTTGTAAGGAGACAGACAAATCCTTTGAGATTTTCCAAGATCCATTTGAGAAATCTCAAAGTTAGTTTGAGGTCAAAAAGACTCCAACTAGAACTGGATTTGGGGAAACTGTCAAACATGCCAAAAGGTTTCAACATTTGACTAAACTGGATCACAAGAGTCACTGTGAAACAACACTTAACTGTCCATTTAGCCAAAGTCACTATTTAAAAATTTCAAAGACAAACACAAAAAGCTACATAGTTATTAAAAAAAAAAACTTAGTTCTCTCAATACTGAGAAGATTGGTTTTCTCACATGATCAAAGACCTGATAAACACATGTCACATAGGAAATTATCTTAAAACACATCTTATCTTCTCAAGCTATGTACTTAAACAAAAAGAAAAACAACTAAACCAATAATCTAAGGAAACCTTGTTTTAATAGAAAAAGAAAACCAAATTCTGGTTTTGCATCAACGTACTACTAATACTAGGCAAATTAAACAAACAAACAAACCAAAAAACCTTACAAATAAATCCATCCAACAGTAGCCAATTTTGACTGCACAAGGAAAGATTCTTTTTCCAAGTCCCTTTTCCACAAATTTTTTATATCATTCAGTTTTTGTTCCATATTTTTCTTCTTTTTCATTCTGGAACAACCATTTATTCTACTTTGGGACAAAATTATTCTCTTTTTCCCTTACCAAAACATCTTTTATATCCTTCCTTATCAAAAATACACCTTATTTTCCTTGCATATAGTTTGTTTTCTTTACCTTTATTATTCCTAATAGCTTCATTTATGTATATTGATTAATTTTAGTCATTAGTCATCCTAATTTCCAATAAAAGCTAAAAAGCAGGCAACTGCAAACTATCTGCTACATGCTACCATTCTGTAGAAAATTTATGAATACATTATTTCATAATTTCTTGAGATGTATCTTTTTCATAGTATAATTTTTCATGCTTACCAACAAACACAAATACATTTAGCTTCTCTATACCACATAAAAACAAGATGCCAAAGTAAATAAAGTTAAATTTCTCTTGAGCAATTAATATTTCAATATTTTATCCTATTTAGAAATTATCTAGTCAATGATTATCCATCTTTAACTTAGTATAGCTTTTAGGTTTCAAGTTATGAAAAAAAATTTTGAAACTATTTTTAAGGAGACATAAAACTTAATTAACATTGAAAAGTTCACTTATTAACTTCTACGCCACTTACATCTATTTATTTTATTTGTTTTGAACAATTATTCTTGAATGAGTCATGAAAACTTCATGAGCCAGTAATTAAACAAAGCTAGCTAGCAATCCATCATCTTAAGTTGTTTTTCTTATTGACAAATCAGGCAAGTATCCAAAAATTAAAAAAAAAAAAATCACAAAAGCAGAAAAAAAAAATTTATATATTTATAGTTCTTTCCCCTTTGTTTTTAACTGCCATGCTTGATATCAAGCAATTCTTTTTGTATTATATATCTTGTTCTTTGGGTCAATTTATAATTTATAATCTTAAACATCTGCTAGAGATAACATAAGCTTATCTGAATAGTAAACAAAGATAGAAAAAAAACTGCATATCTGCATTACATATTTAATACTGACAACTCTGAAGTTGTCAGAGTTTATCAACAATTGCATCTACACTATAAAAACCAGCAAAAAGATTATTCAAGATCATATGAACTTAAAAAAATAAAACTTGGGTTAGTGTCTGTATTCCCGAGAGTCTTAAGAAAATAATTTATGTAAGTGCTCATTCCACCTCTAAACCTATTTGAATTGGATATTAAGGGATTTTATAAATTAATGTGATTCATTAACTTTTATAAATTAAAGTGATTCATTAACTTTTATAAATTAATGTGATTCCAGCAGGAATAAACTATCTCACATGTATACATACACATAGACATATATAAACATACAGACAAATACAAATAGAAAACATGGTTTTCATTTTAAAATTTTAGCCATGAGTTAGTAAAGCAGCAATATAATCTCACTGGTTTATCTCCATTTTGTATTTTCAACTGAATTGACTCTGGCAAATAAACAAGCTAAGGTTACCTGCCTACCAGTATTACTGGAGGAGATTTTTAAGATTTTCTTTCAGAAACCATGGTACATAATCTTCCTTTGCCATGGTCTAACTTTTAGGCAGGTGACTGAGGACACATCTAACTGCTTTCTGGATGTTTCCAAAACCCACATGAGTCATACAACCTATTTCCATTTGTTCTTTTCAGACTCAGGTAGAGTTATTTTCAGAGCTACTTGAGTTTCGTGAGAGACCCTGATGGAGGGCAAGGAACTAAAACTGAAAATGACTGTGGGAAGCTGAGGCGCTGCCGTGGAAAGGGAAAGTCTGAAGTCTGTCAGGGGTAGACAGAGGAATATAGGAGGTGGGGGTTCGAAGTGGGACATATTGAAGGATCTAGGGAACGGGTGGCAGGGGAGATTGACGGTAGCAGGAAGAGGAAGGAGGAGCAGAAGCAACAAAGGAGCAGTCAATCCCGGAAGCTCTCGAGTTTCCCAAAGACACCAACAAAGTTCCAAATTATGTTCAGCAAAACATATTAAGAAGAAAGGAAGCAGACAGAGCTGGCATAGCAGAGAGTCAGCAGGATGGGGGAAGAGGTGGTTTAGCTGGCTGAGAAGTTCCAATGGGAGAAGCCAGATACAAGAAAGAGAAAAAAGACACCTCACATAGAGCCAAGAGGAAGGGACTTCCAGCCCAGGGAGCCAGGGAGTAAACCCCAACCAGAACAAGAAGCCAAGGAGAGCTGCCAGCCCAGGAGGTACCTGTCAAAAGAAACCTGGCACTCTGACCCAACTTCAGAGTATACACTCAAAACCTTAAGAATCAAGTCTGTCTTCACCAGTTTCAGTGGACATTTGTCCGGAACAAATGTTCAGGAGTCAGACTCACCAATGGATCCCCAATCAGTCAGGACTGAAGATGAGGGTTTTGAAGGTGTCCAGAGTGAGAGGTCGGGGGTCCAGTGATGAATCTGATCCTACCTGAGTCATGCCACCATGACTGTCAAAGAAAAAAATTATTCTACGACACTTGTTAAAGATGGTGAGGCCAATCTTATTTAGGAGCTTGGCAGCAGTTATGAGGACCACTGTAATGGGATTTTATAGTGAGGGAGAGAGGTCACACTCAACTCCAAGCATAGCATGGCCAGGTGGGAATTTGTACCTAATGAGTAAGGTGGAAGGTCGGTGGGTGCAAAATTACTAAGATGAAACACCAGGGTGAAGGAGACTCTGGCTAAACCAATCAAAAGGACTCTTACTGAAGACAGACCATGGTGATCAGACATCACCTGGGAAGGATGGTGGAAGATAAGGAATTTGATCAGATACTGAGGGTCGGGGGGTTCTTGCTAACCTCACTTAGCAGGGTTCTTGCTAAAACCTCATTCTCCAACAAAGTGTACAGATGGGGCCCAGGAGAATGTTCAGTAACGTGACCAAAGTTAGGTCAAGCAAAGGCTCTGCGTCCTTCACAGCAGAATTGGAGCAGCAATATACTTATCTTCAGGGCTTACGGACAAGTCAGGGATGCAAGGTGCCAGCTAATGGTTTACAACGCGACTCTTAAGGCTCTAAATCTCCAGGTGTCTAGACTGTTTTAAGAGATGGAGAGATGGATGGTTGGCATGCCATTTAATCAGTTACACAACCTGACACAGCTACGTGACCAGTGTGGTATAAAACGACCCCCCTGGTAAACACGTGCCTGGGCTACCCTGAAAAGGTGATGATTCACTCATATCTCAGCGATGTGTGATCTGAAGACACGTGCACATCTATACAACTGAGAAAGGACCCGGAGGGACTCTGCCTGGAAGTTCTTGAACCTTCGCTGATTTCCTCTGCTGTCTTTGTTCTGAATCCTGTCCCCTTTACCTTCATGAAAGTCTCCTTGAGTGAGCGTGGGAGGAGGCTGTGGAGTCCTGAGTCGTTTCAGTTATCCAACCGTGTTCAGTCGCTGCCCCATCTCTCCTCTCTCCCCAACATATACACACTCTTTGCTCCCTCTGGTGGTGAATTTCGAAAGAATAAACTGAAGTGGGCACTTGGCCTTGCTCTGCCTTTCCTCCTTAGAAATCACTGCCTGCCAGCGGGAACGAACTCCACCACGCTCCTCTAGGACAAGGACTGCCATGGTGCACAGCGCTGGTGAGTGGCTGAATCTGCCTAATCCGGGGTTCAGGACTCGCAGGTCCATTGGGCTCTCATTCTCTGGTAAATCCCCTAACCCAGCCCTCATCAACCATGAGAGGGATATTTTAACCTTCTATCTAATTCACTCTTTTATTTTATCTTTAAATTTTTTCAGCACAGGGAGAGAAGAGGTGTGCTATCTTCTGCCACACAACACCCCAGTCCCGGCCAAATACCCCAATGTAAGTAATTATGTACATCCCTCTGTAAGGGGGCTTCACTGTTTTCACCAAGAGATTCATGGTCCAAAAGAAGTTAGGCCCTGGGAGGAAAAAAGTTAGCACTCAAACATATTCACTTCTTCACTCAGAGCCATAGTAGGCTATCTACCCTAACTCTTTCTCACTAGTGACCATTAGCTTTGATGACTGCTTCTCGAAGACATTCAAAGACTAGGCAACTCTCAACAAATGCCTGGAAAAGTACCATTTGCCCCCCCCAATTCAAGAAGCATAGGAATGTAGACACAACATCATGCACACACATATACACCACTAGACTTCAGGTCAAATGACTAGGATGTGTGCCCCTTTCACAAACTATGTGATGCTGAGTAAATCAAGTAAACTTCCTGAACCCTAGTATTCTGAGTATGAAGCAAGGACCACAAGACTCCTCTATTATCAAATTGATATGACAGTCTAATAAATGACATACAGTTGAGGAAAATGTTTTATAAGCTGAAACTAGGCAAATATAAGAAATGTTATTATGTTGAAATCATTGTAATTTGCATTTCCTATAGAAAGAGTAGAAAATATTTATATCTATTAAAAATTATTGTACTCAGTGACATCATTACATTGGAGACAAGCTGGACCTCAGGAGTTCTGAGAAAATTAATAAGTAATACAATTAAAAGTACCAGGTACAGTGCCCAGGACACAAAAAACCTCTCTGTCTGAAAGAATCTGTCGCAGCGCCTAAATCCCTGCCAGAGAGATTTGACTCTGTTCAGCTCAGCATTCTCTTCTAAGATAAAAAGTGTTATTCAAACTTGAGGGTCAGTAAAAAATCGCCTGGGATGGAAGCTTGTTAAAACACAGATGGCTGTGACACCTCCCCAAATTCTGCTTCATTCCAGGGGTGGACCTGAGAATTTGCATTTCTAGAAACTCCCAGGAGCTACTGCTACTGGTTCTGGGAGACATCTCTGAGCAGCACTTTACATCCCGTCAATCACACCTCCGTGTAAAGGAGTCTATTAAGCTGCTTTTTTCTGAAATCTCTCACAAAAAGATACTGGAAGTTTAGCTTCATAAGAAAAGGGAGGACAGGGAAGGATGGGCCACAAGACAGTGGTTGGCTCAGCACAGTCAGAAGCATAGAATTTCAAAAAAGCAACAAAAGTACACATATTGCCAAGGTAGGATCAGGTGAAAATATGCCAAAACTAAAAAGGAGGGTGAGAAACCACTCTTATGGACTGAACACTTATGTCCCCTCCAAAATTCCTATGCTGAAGCCTTAACCTCCAGTGTGGCTTTACTTGGAGATGGGGCCCACTAAGGAAATTATGGTTAAATGAGATGATAAGGGTGGGGCCCTGAGCCAATGGGATTAGAGTCCTCATAAGAAACACCAGAGAGCTCGCCCCTCCATCCACCCACTTCTGCACACACAGGCCAAGGAGAGGTCATGTGAGTGCCAGCCAGAAGAGCCTGCGCCCCAAGAGGAGAGTCCTCACTAGACATTAGTGCTGGCACCTTGATCTTAGACTTCCAAACCTGGGAGAAAATAAGTATCTGTTGTTTACGTCTGTAGTGTTTCACTGTGGCAGCTCTAGCAGACAGATAAAGCTATTAGAGACTTCTTTTACCACCTGCTCAGTGGTTTCTTGGGCCAGTCATGATTTTAAAGTTTTCTTAAGTACAAGCTTCTCTTCCTTTAATTTAGATTTATTTTCTTTTGCTCAGGTGTCAGTGGAAATGCAAAATTGTAGGGATTTTTTCCATATTTCTACTCTTATTAGTCTCACCTTCTTAACAACCTACTAAGCAATATCTAACTAGAAAAGACTCCCATATAGTATTGAAAAAAGAAGAAAATTACCAAAAAGGCAAAGTAAATTAAATTTCTTACTTATTCCTTTCCAAGTGAATTATATGCTCTTTTCCTTCAGCTTGAATGACATAAGATACCTAAATGCACAAAGGAGAAAAGAACAATAAAACACTATCTTCTAAATAACTTTGCAACAACAGGTATTTAAAGGACACTAGAAATTCCATCCTGAATGAAAATAATTTGGTACTGACTGGAACTCTTTTATGAGACAACCTGAAACATGCCCATAAATAATAAAAATGGACTCTGATCATCCCTATCTTCTTTTAACAACGTATTGTGGAAAACGACCCACATGTTTATCTAAAATCATCTTCAGTTCATTTATAATTGCAATTATAAATGCAATTATAAAAGCTATAACTTCAGGGATTATTTTTACTAAATCCATTCCTGTATTACCTATTGTAAAAAGTAATTCTTCCTTTTGTTTAAATCTAATGAACTTCTTAGTTTCAAAAGATTATCCCTTGTTCTGGCTATCTGAAAGCTAGATGAAATTAACACACTTTTATGACTTTACATCTTCACAGGTCTCAACGCATTTCATCAGTTCTAAACCTACTTCTTCCCCCTCACAGCTCTGTGAACATCTCTGAAACTGGGACACATCGTACAAAGGCAAAGTAGTCTAACTGGCAGCAGTCTGTTTCTTTTTTAATTACTGGCACGTTAAATAACAGTGTACCTCATGAAGACCATGTCTCAGAATCAAAGAACTGAGATAAGTCAACTTACATATCCTCTGCTTGTGGGATCCTCTTCTCTATCTTAAACATTAGAATAACTTCGCCAGTGACTTACCGTTTCATTAGCCAGAAGCACTTAATGGGATCTCTAGAAACTTAATTCTAATAAAAAGAGAGTCATGGAGGGACTCAACGAACAATAATATTATCAGAAGTGTCCTTATTATTAGAACTAAGTAATAATTAAAACAATAAGTGCTTATGATTCTCCCTACTCCTTCTGGAATCCAAGTGAACACTTTGCCAAGAAACAGCAGGATCCACTTTCCTCAGGCACTTCAGCATCTGACTCCTAAGGCTGAGACCGGATCCACGTCCTAGGGTTCTACTTCCAAATTCTGCGTGGGGACCTCCATCTCTAGAAGCTACAAAAACACCAGTCTCCTTGCACAGTTTTGGCATGTTTCTTTCTATTCCTTTCTGCTCTTGGGCAAATACAGGATATAAAAACACCACTCATCTCCCCTGAGAAAAATTCTGAGAATTTATGACATTACATTCTTCCCCCAAATAGCTGCCTGCGTTGCTCATTCCCTTCCTTCTGGTCTTTGTTCTCCTCAGTCACCTTCTTAGGAAGGTCTTCCCGGGCTGTCCTAGTGAAAAACACAAACCCTCCTACCCCTCACCCCTAGTTCCAATACTCCCCAATTCCTTGCTGCTTTAATGTTCCCCACAATGATTATTACCATCTCGCGTGTGTGCTAAGTCGCTTCAGTAGTGTCCGACTCCATGCGACCCTATGGACTGCAGCCCGCCAAGCTCCTCTGTCCATGGGATTCTCCAGGCAAGAATACTGGAGTGGGTTGCCATTTCCTCCTCCACGGGGTCTTCCTGACCCAGGGCTCGAACTCACATCTCTCACATCTAACCTGCACTGGCAGATGGGCTCTTTACCATCTTAAGTAATCTCTATTATTAATCTTACAATTATATTACTTATTTGTCTCTGGCTCTCCTCCCATGAGAATGGAAGCTCCACAGGGACATAATTCTGTCTGTTTTGTTCACACTATATCCCTAGGACTTAAATGGTGCTTCCACCTCTTTCCCGATTATTTATCAAGGTACATGTGGGACATTCACTACAATCTCAAGTATCTCTGAGTGAAAAGCTGATGAAGATCATCAGAGACACAAAGAAGCAGAAAAACACTGTCCCTATGCTACTAAGTGAAGGGGGAAAAATAACAATGAAAACACAAATTAATAAAGGCGAAACAAAATTAAAGAGGAGAATGTCCAGTTCAAAACAAAGCAAGGAAGAATTATAAACCGTTCCACTGGAA
This sequence comes from Neotragus moschatus, assembly GCA_006410615.1. Taxonomy (NCBI): domain Eukaryota; kingdom Metazoa; phylum Chordata; class Mammalia; order Artiodactyla; family Bovidae; genus Neotragus; species Neotragus moschatus. Next base: position 429,460 of record SJYA01003124.1, read on the forward strand.
GGAGATCTTAGAGTTATATACTCCTTACTTATAAAGAAGTAAATGAAGATGAATGATCTACCTAATCCATGGTAATGTCCAGAGGGAGGGGAACTCTGAAAGTTTCTGATGTTAACTCCAGTGTACTCTTCACTCTGCCTAGACCTTAAACAATATACAACCTATCTCATAGCTAGAAATACTCTGTCAATTCAGAGGTATAAGCTAAACTGTTTATCCTCATCACTTGTTACTGATAAATCATAATAAAGTTAAATTATATTTCGATGAAGTTGAAGGGTTTGCAAAATCAGTTGAAATCCAAATACATTATTTCTAAACTTTACAATAAGAGAAAAATAGTATTGAAAAATAATTTTTGTTCAGTTAGTATAGTATGTTTCTTCTGATATGGCAATGAAACTCACTTTTGCAAACATTCCCAGATTTATAACACACATTCTCCAGTGTCAGTGAAGATTCAGCATACAGTATTCTACCTATCATACACTAAGAGACAGGTGAACTCTTGTTGTAAGAAGACCACTGTAACCACCACCAGTCAGGTAAGGGTCAGAGGTCTATGTAACCAGCATCCTATACTAGTCACAGACTTTTATTTAACTATTTCACCCACTTATGTTTCAAGCTGGTTATTTTGTCTTTAAAAAAAAAAAGCTACTAAGACTCAATATGTCACTTTTACTAGAATAATGTCCAATGGACACAAGTGCCATAAGCATGGGTCAACATTACTCACTGAACCAATCAGTAATGAAAATAACAGTATTGTCTTAAAACGAGTGAAACTGAAATACATACATATTTACCAAGAGATAACTTACCTGCTCCGAGAAGGGCCTAGGGGCTTCTCTTCGTTCTCGAGTTAATCTCCAAGGAGTTATAATTTCATAAGAAGAGAGATGGGAGGTCTGTTGAAAGCCTACAGAATAAGGAACAACAAACATTACATAACAAATGAACCTGAAAAACTATATTCCCCCCAAAATACAATGGAAATCAAAAGCCAAATGTTCAAAAAAAAGAGATGAATGTTCAAATCATAGAGAAATCATCTGACATTCTCACATTAAAATACGTATAGTTTTAGAACTTCTCTGGTGTTCTAGTGGTTAAGACTCTATGCTGACAATGCAGGGGGTGTGGGTTTGATCCCTGGTCAGGGAATTAAAATGCCACATGCCATGCAGCACAACCAAAAGATAAGAAAATTAAAAATTAGCAATAAAAAATAAAATATTCCATTTTATATAAAATTTTATAGGAAAATAGCAATATACCAGATAGTATAAAGGGGAAGAAATGTATTTCTTAAAAACAAGGATGTCAGCCTTTATCCAAACAGTATATACACAGCAACCATTTTCAAACAATTTTTTAGCTATAAACCCTAACCCTCTGTCTTAAAAGAAATCTTAAGATATAAACACAAGGGAAAAGAATGCTCCCATGGGGAAATGGGGCAAAGGCTCTATTCACTTCTCATTTCCCACCTTCATCCAACATGAATGACATCCCGAGATGGTATGGGGATGCCTACAAAATGGTCAAGGACAATAAAAGGAAAAAGTTACTTTTAATGCCTGATGTATTAACTCTAATAAGTAAACACCTAACAATGTAGCAATTATCTCCCATGAAATTACTGCTATTAATCTGTCCTAAAAACCTGAATAGTTAAAATGTATAAAAAATGAAGAACTCAGAACCATCATACAAGACTTTCTCCCAATTCCAACCTGTACACCTCACCAAAGCGGAATCATGGCTGAACCGGGCCTGGCTTCTAAAATCATCACTTGAAAGGGGAGAGGGGTAAACTAGGAGTGTGGAGTTCATAGATACACACCACTGTATGTAAAACAGACAGCAACAAGGAACTACTGAAAGAATCTGAAAAAGAATGAATATACATGCATATATATTTAAAACTGAATCACTTTGCTGTATACCAGAAACACATACAACATTGTAAATCAACCATACTCCCATAAAAGCTAAAAAACTAAAAATAAAATAAAGGACCTTATGTTACTGTATAGCACAAGGAACTAAATTCAGTATCTTATAATAATCTGTAATAGAAAATAATATGAATATATATAATTGAATCACTTTGCTGTACCCTTGGAAATAACACAGTATTGTAAGTCATCTATACTTCAATTTTAAAAAATAAGATCTACATAAAAGAATAAAAATGAAAATAAATAAGTAAATAAAACAATGAGCACAAAGTCATCCTGTTCCATTGTCACTGAAGTAATCAAGCAGGATTTATGTATAAATACAAAATTTTATTGTTAGGATCCCATTTGGTATTTTTGAAATTACCAAAGGTATTAAATAATCATGTATTATTTGAAAAATAACAACTATAAAAATATAAAGTCATCACTTAAGCAAAATTTGGACATAATTAAAACAGGCCATATAAATCCCTTAGGAAGACACACTCCCATGCTGGCATCTGATATAGGCTCATTTTAACACTGCATAGATATGTGAAAATCTTGAGGAATTAGTGTTAATTTTTTAAAGTGTAATAAGCATACTGTGGGTAAGGTTTTCTTTAAAAGCTCTAATGTCATAGAGATTCATTCTAAATATTCAAGGGCAAGATGACATGATACTCAGGATTAGCATCAAAATAATTCAGTGTGCGTTTGAGGGATCAGACACATGAAATTATATTAAAATCTGGATTACATTTAGTTATATTAAAATCTGGGTACACAGGAGTTTGTTACTGTTTTTCCTTTCGGCTGCGGCATGCGGGAATCTTTGTTCCCTGACCAGGAATCAAACCTGCGCCCCTGCAGTGGGAAGTGCAGAGCCTTAACCACTGGACCACCAGGAAAGTCCCCTTTTTTCTTTCTTTTTCCTTTTTATTACTCTTCTCTCTACTGTTGTGTATGTTTAAATTTCTTATAGTAAAATAATATTTTTAAAAGTAATAATCTCTAGGGAGTGGGAGGAGGGGAGTGACTTTTATTTTTACCTTAACTTCATAAACTCTGTATTATTTATAATCTCTATGAAACGTTAGAAATACAACATGTATCCTATATATGAGACCACAGTGCAAGCTAAGTTGCTTCAGTCATGTCCAATTCTGTGTGACCCTATGAACTGTAGCCCACCAGGCTCCTCTGTCCATGGGATTTCCCAGGCAAGAATACTGGAGTAAGTTGCCATGCCCTCTTCCAGGGGATCTTCCCCATCCAGAGATGGAACCCATGTTTCTTATGTCTCCTATACTGGCAGGCGGGTTCTTTACCACTAGCACCACCTGGGAAGCCCTGAGACCATAGTGCTGGTGGTTTAATTGCTCAGTCGTGTCCAACTCTTGTGACCACATGGACTGCAGCCCTCCAGGCTCCTCCGTCCATGGGATTTTCCAGGCAAGAATATCAGAATGGATTGCCATTTCCTTCCCCATATATGAGACCATAAGGTGTGTCATAAACAAACATGTAAGTATCATAAGTAAACATACCAAACTTGTTTAAAGCGATTACCACCATGGAATAGAACTACAGAGTAATGAGATAAGGACTCAGACTTTTATTTTCCTGAACTCAAGCCTGACTGTATTGTTTGAATTTGTTTTTATAATGGGTATTCTGAAACCCCAAATTACTGCTGAAATTAAAAGGGGAGGGAAAAAGGTGTTTCTTCAACTTAAAAAAAAAGCATAAACTACTTAAAGTACTGAGTATCTAGCATCTCAGCATCTAATGTCTACCCATCAGTCTCATTAACTTCACATCTAGATTACAACACCTTCTACTCCTACTCACCTCCTTTCCATCCAAACTCTTAACGGTCATTCAGTCCTGAACTGCCTTATGTCACTCAGAGGTCTCAAATGCACAGTAAAATGAAGTCTAACCTTCCATAAAACACCACTGTGCATTAAAATGCATTATAATGCATTAAAATGTCTATAATCTTCTGGTTTGGAATTTTTTAAGATACAATGTAAACAGGAAAATATAACTTATTTCATGTTCAATACAACATGTCACACTAACAGTTTTCAAACTCTTTACCCCGTTTGGCATAAAGGCAACTAAATGGGGCCTCACATCATTACATAAAAATACCAGAAATGGACTCCAATACTCACAAAAGCAATCAGGGGCTGATTGACATAAGGCGTCCTCACAACACACTATGACAAAATATCCCTCAGATATTTGGAGCTGTCAGTTGGGAGCCACCTCAAAAGAAATCCATGGCCTTAACAGATGCAGGTTTCAAAACACTAAGTAAAAGAATCCTTAATCCTAAATTAACTGAGGTATAGGACTATTTCCTCACCCAAAATAAACCTTTCAAGGACCTTTAGTTTTCTCAAATTCCCTTAATATTTTTGTTCTAGATCATGGTCATTTGCTCAACTACTAGGACAGTCACTCTAGAAGGAATGATAGGAATGAAATGATTTCCATGTTAACAGATGAGAAGCTGTGTGTGATAAAAAGTCAATCATTCTGTGCATTTATATGCATTTCCTGAGATTCGATAAATATTTCAAAATAAAAGATTTTTTAAGTAAATCATTACAGGCAGGGATATAATATTAGTAGGCTCAGGCAACTGTTAAGCTAGGAGCTAAACCATATGCAACTCAACTGAAATTTCTTTGTTACAACTCAGAAACAAAGATCACAGAGAAAAAGAAGTAACTACAAATAAGCAGGCACATATCTAAAGAGCGCTCACGCTGAAACCTGTTAAGGTCAGGACTAATTTCCAGCCAGGACTGAAGCTATGGATTTTTTTTTTTTACCAAGACTGTTAGCCAAGAATGAAAATCCAATAAAGGAATATAAGATACATCCTTTCCTTCCATACATTTTCAACCACAATTCTTGTTTTGGAAAAAAAAGCAAAATTAATCATTTATCTTTTAAAGGCTTTCACAACTACACCACACCAAAATAACTTCTACACATAACAGCTATTATTCTGTTACTGACTTCTTGGTTTTAAAATCCAAAGATCCACTTTCTGAGTGTCTTAGGAGTTCAAAACATCATAAGAAATGCACATATTGTGGTGTCATTCAAAAATAAATATACACTAGTTGTATGAAAACCCTCCTTCCCATATTTTTTCAACACTCCTTTATCACTAGTCTTGGCTTATTTGTATTCTTTTTCCCATTCATACCTTGCATAGATTTTCCCCAAATTCTTTTTATTTTTTAGTCTTTAATTAGGAGCCCTTTCTCATGGGAATCAAAAGACCAAGTTTCCCACGTCACTGTAAAGGACGTGCATCCACATTATTTGTACTACAAAGCTTCAGCCTCAGCACTATTGATATTTGGAGCCAGAAAACTCTGCTGTAGGTGTTTTTCTGGCCAAAGGAGGGTGGTGAGGACCTCTACCCACCCTATCCAGAAGCTCCACCAGTGTGACAACTAGAAAATATCCTCCAGATGCCTTCTAGGGAGCAAAATCACCCCCCCCAAAAAAAACCACTGGTAGAATGGCAACCCCGGAGAAGGCAATGGCACCCCACTCCAGTACTCTTGCCTGGAAAATCCCATGGACGGAGGAGTCTGGTGGGCTGCAGTCCATGGGGTCGCTAAGAGTGGGACACGACTGAGTGACTTCACTTTCACTTTCACACATTGGAGAAGGAAATGGCAACCCACTCCAGTGTTCTTGCCTGAAGAATCCCAGGGATGGGGGAGCCTAGTGGGCTGCCATCTATGGGGTCACACAGAGTCAGACACAACTGAAGCGACTTAGCAAAAGCAGCAGCAGAATGGCAACCCAGGCCAGCACTCTTGCCTGGAGAATCCCATGGACAGAGGAGCCTGGCGGGTTGCCATCTATGGAGTCACACAGAGTCGGACACGACTGAAGCGACTTAGCAGCTGCAGACAGTTCACAATGCAAAGTAAAATCTTAATACAATCAGCTCAAATGTGACAGAATTTGATGCTTATGTGACCTTGTGCATATGTGACAAACATCACATTACTAGGAAAGATGGGCTGGATATAAAAGTAGGAGTTGAAACAGAAACTTAAAATGTCCTATACTTAGTAAAAGAAAAAAAAAAGGCGTGAGTTAGTAGCACTTTTTCCTTCCGCTAACTCCTTAGGTATTTTTATGTACTGTGTTTTGAAGGAAGTCTGACTACATGTTGTATAACAGTATCTGTGAAACTGAGTCCCCTTACTGAGTTTATGATTAATCTCTCTATTCCAAACTCTGTCCCCTTTCTTGTCCCCTCTGACCTCAGTCCTACACTAACTGAACACATCAACCAGAGTCAAGTGACTAGAACTGCGATTGCTGATAACACCGTTGAGGTGATGAAACTGCAGTTGTAGATACTGTCTATCATTCCTGTATAAACTCAGATCATTTCTCCAGGGCAAGATGAGCTCACAGGCCTCCTGCCATGGACCACCTGGCCAGCGGATCACAAACCAGACACATTCTGACTCCCAGAACCACGATTACAAAATGTCAGAAATGACACAGTATACCAGATGGAACTCCACTCAGTGTTATGTGGCAGCCTGGATGGGAGGGGAGTTTGGGGGAGTGGTGGTGTTGTTGTTGCTGTTTAGTCGCTATGTTTGTTTGACTCTTTTGCAACCCCACGGACTGTAGCCTCATTCCCCAAGCAAGAACACTGGAGTGGATTGCCATTTCCTTCTCCAGGGGATCTTCGCAACCCCGGGGACTGAACCCATGTCTCCTGCATTGGCAGGCAGATTCTTTACCACTGAGCCACCCGGGAAGCCCAGCAAGAGAATTGGATACATGAATCCATATGGCTGAACCCTTTCACTGCCCACCTGAAACTGTCAAAACATTGTTAATAGGTTATGTTGCTAAGTCGCTTCAGTCGTGTCTGACTCTGTGTGACCCCACAGACAGCAGCCCACTAGGGTTACTCCCGTCTCTGGGATTCTCCAGGCAAGAACACTGGAGTAGGTTGCCATTGCTTTCTCCAATGCATGAAAGTGAAAAGTGAAAGTGAAGTCGCTCAGTTGTGTCCAACTCTTAGTGACCCCATGGACTGGTTATACTCCCAATAAAAAATTTAAAGTTTTTTTTAAAAAGAAATGCCAGAAGATGATGATAAATTCCAGCATCTTTGCTCTTCTTGAAAAAAAACTCAAAAGCCAAGCTGAAGTGGATCTGAGACTTGTCTCCCAGTCTGTACAACAAATCCTGACTTGNGTTATACTCCCAATAAAAAATTTAAAGTTTTTTTTAAAAAGAAATGCCAGAAGATGATGATAAATTCCAGCATCTTTGCTCTTCTTGAAAAAAAACTCAAAAGCCAAGCTGAAGTGGATCTGAGACTTGTCTCCCAGTCTGTACAACAAATCCTGACTTGACTGCAAACACCTGCTGTCACAGTTTGGCTTTCTGTGCCCTGAGCACTGAAGTCCTTCCTCCATTATGATTGTAGACAGAAATAAGTTAAAAGAATTCTACCTAAATGCAAAGCAAACAAATGTGAACCCTCAGCCAAGGACTTTTCTCTTTTCCTTCCCAACTACTATGTCAACAAAGAGTCACCCTTAAGTACTTTCACTACAGAAAATAAACCTGGATTCAACATACAGGCTGTAGATAATTCTGTTGTCTGAATTATTTCTGGAAAAGAAACTAATTAGATTCACTGTGATTTTGAGCCATGTATTTCCATTCCATTTACAAGGTCAATGCCAAATGAACATATACATTAACAGCTATCTTCAAACATAATTTCCACTGCTATGTCCTATATTCTGACATTTTTTGCGTTATCACCTTTTGTTTTACATTTACCTATTTTTACATTTAAAAACAAACAGGGTTTTTGTCATTGTTTGTGTATAAGCGGTCCTTCGGGAAAAAACACCATTTATAAGATTTAATACCACAGAGGATTTAAATTCCTCTACCAAGAAATTTAGGTTTCTGGAAACAAAGGGCGGTACATTATTCATCCTGTTTCCCGCACTAGTGCAACAGACGTTCAATAAATAAAACTCAGTAAATGACCTCTTTTGATCTTTACAGCTTATACATACATAGAGCTTATAATTGCAAATTTTCATGCACTACCTAAAATAAGCTTTATTTTTTATGATTAGCATCTTTCATAGCAATTTCCCACAAATCCTCATGCCCACATATTTGTCCATGTTAATGCAATGCTATATTTCACTGTACAATAAGCCCCCTACATACGAACCTTGAAGTTGCAAACTTTCAAAGATGCAAATGTGTCCCTGTATGCCAGCCGTTGTACTGCACTACTGTAGTTTTTAAGGTACTGTACTGTAAGATTTCAAATGTTTTTATTTTTGGTTTTTATGTATACTTGTGTGAAAAGTTTTCTAAGCCTATTACAGTACAGTATCATACAGCTGATTGTGTTAGTTGGGTACCTAGTTTAACTTTGTTGGACTTAGGAAGGCACTCTCAGGACAGAACTCATTTTCATGAAGAGAACTTACTGTATAGATACATCATACTCTTCATACACTGCTTACCCTCCCAGCTTAAGCAGCTGAGGTGGGAGCTTCTATTCATAACAAGATTCACACCTATCAAAGGAAGTGAAATAGGCTTTCTAGGGCTCTACTTGTATGAGAGTTCTTAGGAACTTCTAAAGGAAAGGGTGGGGAGGATCCTTTCTAAAATAAGTTAAATCATAAAAAAAAAAAAAAAAAAAAAAAAACTCATGAAAAGGAAAAAAATATATCAAAGAGAAAGAAGCATTTCCCATGTATGGGAATGGGTTTTGTCTACAGTATGACAAAAGTTTGACAGTAACATCATTTTTTACTTACTCTAAGCTGAAATACTCTAATTCTTTATGTTAAAATCAACATAAACAAATATAAAACAACTGTATATTTTTTAAAAAACTGAATAAAATAGGTGAACTTCTCAAGTTCCCTAACTCACTCTGGGGAAAACCATTTGACTGAAATGACATGTCACAAAATGAAAAATAAACTATTGATACAATAACATCTTGACATATGAACAAGACTATACAATTCAAAGTGCAATTCAACTTTAACTGGGTCCATGTTGGCCCCATTCAAAGGTAGAGTAGTAGGAGAGGTTAGTTACTGTGGTACCAAGAGGACCAGGATTTACTTATTAGGCAGTCCCATAGTTCTGACACAAAAGATGGCATAACTCCAAGTCTCTGCTGTATACTAGGCATCAAAGGAAAAAAATATATATCATGAGCCTATCTATGTCAAATATTTGAGCTTGAGGCTATTCCAAAGAAAAAGCTTCCAGTTTCTTAGAGTTTGCATCTTTGGGGGGATTCTACAATAAAGCAGGATTTTAAAATATATACATACATAGTCAACTTTGGTAAGGTAAATTTTATTTATTTATTTTTATTTGGCTATGCCACGTGGCTTGTGGGATCTTAGTTCCCCAACTGAGGATCGAACCTATGCTTTCCATGCTGAAATAAGCAGATCCTAATCACTGGCCCGTCAGGGAATTCCTGGTAAGGTAAAATTCAAAGTATGTTTGGAAAACAGTCTTGGAACCCAGCAACTTGTTTTGTACACATTTTCACTGTAAATGCTTTTATTTTCTTACACAAGTGTGAAACAAATTATCTTTATATTTTAAAGACTATATTCTCCTATTTAGCACAAACATACCAAACTCAAACAATTCACAGGCACTTAAAAACAAAATTAGTATGGATCAAGTTCTTACCACCTAGTTCATTTTACAGTGATTCACCATGAGTAAGCTTTAAAACTCATTTCCTCTAGAATTGTAGTCTTGGAAAAAAAAGATTTAGGTCTGTACATCATAATCACTACCTTAAAAGAAAAAATAGAGTGAGGTTTCATACCTGCCTAATTCTCTCAATGATACAAAGTTACCTTTGTCAGCCCTAGTTCTTTTTTTTTTTTTTTAAGTGTACTATGTCAGCTTTTTGGAATGTATACTGCACTTCCTCATTGATACAATTGTTATAAATAGTAAAAAAAAAATCCTACAAAATCTACTTAACTCCTAGAGTAACTGATGTGTGGGTGGTTCTTACTGAGTATTCAAATTCCTCTTTCATTAGTTGAAATGGTTTTAGCGCATGTTTTAAACATCCTGTATTGCAAAAATTTGGTCAGCTGATTTTAGAAGAACATTCCCGTAGGGAAACATGAGCTGATTTCACTGCACACTAGTACAAAGCCTCTTAACCGGTCTCTCCCAGCCTCCAGTCCCTCCCTCCTATACTCTGTCCTCCCCTGTGTAGCCAGTTACACAGCAATCGCAAATCTATGTTATACCATGTGCTAAGTGCATGCTAAATTGCTTCAGTTGTGTCCAACTCTTTGCAACCCTCTGTCCATGGGATTCTCGGGGCAAGAATCCTGCAGTGGGCTGCCATTCCCTTCTCCAAGGGATCGTGGATTGAACCCACATCTCTTACATTTGACCTGCACTGGCAGGTGGGTTCTTTACCACTGTAAAACTTTTACCACTTCACCTGAAAAGCCCACATCCCTACTTAAAAACCATCCTGCCCAAAGAACTTCCTCCAGGGTAAAGTCCAAATCCCATATCTCATCACAGAAGACTCTCCCCAACTGGTATCAACTTGCCTTAGCTTTTTCCACACCTCCCTTTCAGGTGGACCCCCTGGTGATTTCTCACCATTCCTTAACTAGTCCTGTTCTTATCTCTCTGCTGCTGCTACTGCTAAGTCGCTTCAGTCGTGTCTGACTCTGTGCGACCCCATAGACGGCAGCCCACCAGGCTCCCCCGTCCCTGGGATTCTCCAGGCAAGAACACTGGAGTGGGTTGCCATTTCCTTCTCCAATGCATGAAAGTGAAAAGTGAAAGTGAAGTCGCTCAGTCGTGTCCCACTCTTAGCGACCCCATGGACTGCAGCCCACCAGGCTCCTCAGTCCATGGGATTTTCCAGGCAAGAGGACTGGAGTAGGGTGCCACTACCTTCTCCTCTTGCAAAAACCATTCAGCTTTGAATTCCTGTCCTTGAATATTCACTCATACAGATCAGTTCAAATATCACTTTCTCAATAAAACCTTCCTCTACATCCTTCAGATAAACTCAGCACATTTGGTCACACTGTGCCCCTCCAGAAGCACTGAACTCGGTGTTCATAGGTGTTTGAGGAAGGCTGATTAAATTCTGAAAGCATATACGTGCTTAAGTGAGGGACTGTTAAACTATAAACTGTTTAACTATAAACTGTTAAAGCTGTTGTTAAAAAATATAAGGATATTCCATCCATCTATATGCAGCAATGTAAAAATCAATACATAAACTTTAAAAATCAGTCTTATTTAAAGTATTCCAAACACAATCATGGATAACTAAAACTCCAGATGTTTAACCTACTTCCCCTCAAACGCTGGTAAATGTTAACCATGTATTAATAGAACACCATAGCAAAAACAGTTACAAACAGAAAAGATTTGGTACCTTCCCAGTCAAGAAAGTTTCAGTACTGAGAGCTTTAAAATTCCTGCAATGGTGCAAATTTTCTTAATTGAAAAATAATAAAATAAGGAGAAAAAAAATCTAAATTTAGTCCTGCACTGAAATCCTCACCTTTGAAAAACTCTTAACGATTTAGTAGAAACCCCATTCTCCATCATACTCTGGCTGATAAAGAAAACACAGCCACGCAAACAGTAATTTAACACGAGCCAAAACAAAAGAGTGTTTTCAGAAAGAAGCTAGTGTTGGCGATTTAAATGTTTCCACTATGTCTGAGCATCTCCAATACAAATACCTTATGTATTTAAGGGAAGCTTCACAAGTCAAAAGCTATTTCACATAAATGATTCAATTCTTACCGTAAGCCTGTGACTTAAGCAGAGTAGGGATTATCTGCCGGGATTTGAGACACTACCAACGCAGTAAAAATGGAGATAAAAGACTGGCTATAAAAATGTAGCACTTCGTTTCAAATAAAAAAAAAAAGTATTCTTACTAAAACAACAAAATGGCCCCCCCAAAAAAAAAAAAAACCGCAATCCCCCCCTCTTATTTCATCGCTAAATTCAGTCCTGTGGTACCTACTGGTGACTCCGCTAATAAAATGATGGTCAAAATTTCAAATCATGAAAACCTGGAGCAAAAAGTTCCATCTCCCGGTCTCTTTCCCAGTGACATTTACCGTGCAAGCAAACCCCAGCTCCATTTTTCAAAAGCACTTCTCAAACCCTCCGCGCGCTTTCAGCCAGCTTCCCAGGCTCTCAGCCGAGTCGCTGAGGTTCGGGGTCGGACCGAGAGTCGCCCCAGGAGGGTCTTGAGGGGGTGGGGGACACCCAGCTCGGCGCGAGCCTGGGGGTCGGG
>SJYA01003124.1:449272-479779 GCA_006410615.1 Neotragus moschatus
ACCTCCCCCCGCCCGCCCCATCCACATCCATAGTCCATCCTCTGCAGCTGTGTCTCTATTCCTGCCCTACAGATAGGTTCATCAGTACCACACTTCTAGACTGCTCATATATGCTTAATACCTGACATTTTCCTCTTTCTTACTTCACTCTGTGTGATAGTCTCTACACACCAACTTTCTGAATACCCATTCCCAAATATGCACTCATGTGCTCTTCTCTTCTGTAAATATAGGATTGGTTAAAGCACTGTTTCCCGCTAACCCAAAATGGCATTTAGTGAAACTGATTTTAAACTTGTGTACTGTATTATCAAAGGTAGTCACAGGGAAAGAAAATGAAAAGAATGAAAAGGAGTTTATTTAAAACCATGTCCATTTAGGATTGACTCATTGAAAATCACCTGAAGTATGTCACTAAACTCCTCGCTCTTCAGCACAGCTTTACACCACCTTTGTTAGAATAGTTACTGTCCTGGGCCAGCTTTTGTTACTTCATATGAAGAGATGTTTTGTGTTGCTCGCTCCAGCTAGTTTGGTCTGTTGTGGTTGTTACCCCGCAGTTCGGGGGTCAGGCCTACAGAGATGTGGAGCACACTCGCGTGCAGTGCCGGGCCCTGGAGGGAATCGAGTGTGCCGGCACAAGGACCTTCCTCCGAGAGAACAAACCTTGTATAAAGTAAGTGCTGTCTGCATGGTGTAGCTGTTCTGTCCTCTCTTGATGTTGACTTTTTTCTTTTACCTTAAATGTTAAGGGGGCAGCATGATTACTGCTCTGCATACTCCACGGACACAAGCGATGGGGTGATAACGTAGGGGACACTGGACAGGAGGCCAGAGGCTGTGAATTCTAAATGTCCCTTTCACCAACCAGCTAAAGGACCTCTGGGCACCCAGAGCCTCTGTCCCCTCTTCCACAAAATGAAGCAGGTGGAGCAGATGATCCAACTTCAGAACTCCTACGACAGACATACATCCTTTGAAAACAGCCGTAGAATTTCAGGAGGAAAGATTTTATTGTGAACAGTGCAGGCCTTTCTCCCTGAAAAGACGTATTGTCTTGAAGAGTTAGGGTTATTGAGACTTCCTTGGTGGTCTGAGGGTTAAGAATCCACCTTCCAAAGCAGGGCATGTGGACTCGATCGCTGGTCCAGGAACTAAGCTCCTACTTGCCACAGGGCAGCTCAGCCCACGCACCACAATGACAGAACCACGTGCTAAGAATGAGAAGCCTGCACACCACAGCGAAGATCCCGAGTGCCGCAACTGAGACTTGACATGGCCAAAAATCAATTAACTTTTAAAAAAACGAATTAGGGTTAGATTTCTGTAAACTCCCTTGGAGGCGCATAACTTATGTATACCATTTGCGGATGGAGAGTTGTGCCTGTGTTAGGTGATGCCATTAGAGTATCTGCATTGGAATGTCATCACAGTATGTAAGACAGAAGTCCTTCCAAGAAGTCCCATTTTTCGGGTGCCAGGAGAGGAGCGTGGACATCAGTGTTCATTTAAGGGAAAGTAACACCTCATGAGAGAATTACATTCAGAACTGCAGCGTCCCTCAGGAAAAGCACCTACGCAGGAAAGGGATGGGCGCCAGCCACTACTCCAACCAGGATACCTATCCCGTAAATGTCCTTAATAGTTTCTTATCCAGCCCAACTCTGTATTGGTTCCTCTGGGTCCTCTATACCTTGTGTGCGTGTGTGCTGAGTCACTCAGTCATGTCTGACTCTCTGCGACCCTATGGACTGTAGCCTGCCAGGCTTCTCTGTCCATGGGATTCTCCAGGCAAGAACACCGGAGTGGGTTGCCATGCCCTCCTCCAGGGGATCTTCCCAACTCAGGGACTGAACCCACGTCTCTTGTGTCTCCTGCATTGCAGGCAGGTTCTTTACCACTAGCGCCACCTGGGAAGCCCCCTCCATACTTTAGCAAGTACCTTTTTGAGAATCTAGACAAACTAGAGATCTTTCGTTGGGGGAGAGGGGATTGGTAAGAAGTCACAGAGGGACTATCTTCCCATCTTGTCACTTATGTGAAATTCACTAATAAATTCACTAATAAATTCCTCTTGATTCCCTCTGTCTAGGTATACCGGACACTACTTCATAACCACTTTGCTCTACTCTTTCTTCCTGGGCTGTTTTGGAGTAGATCGTTTCTGCCTGGGACACACTGGCACAGCAGTGGGGAAGCTCTTGACCCTTGGAGGACTTGGGATTTGGTGGTTTGTGGACCTTATTTTGCTGATCACTGGAGGGCTGATGCCCAGTGATGGCAGCAATTGGTGCACTGTTTACTAGGAAGAGCTGCTGCTGTGGTCCAGAGAGGCAAGGCCCTTGGACTCATCTCTGCAGGCTCAGAGCTCCTCGACGTCGGGCCTGACCAGTATTTTCCCTCGTTGGAGAGAATGGGTTTGGTTAGGACGGTGGCTTCAGACTGTGGATGTTCGACCCAAATTTGACCCTGCAGACTAGAAATGACAAGCAGACAGTATTGTGGCTATCAGGTTTGTACCTTTCCTCGTGTACCAAAAATACAAAGGATAGTGATTAACTTACAAGCTGCAGAAGCGTCTCCTTATTCCTTATTTCTGTGTGGTGCTGTCATCAACCCTTTGGAGCAGTTGGACCCAACAGGATGCTTTTGGCCTGTGCCTTTGTGACCCTGAGTCTTCGTGCAGTGGAGGTCAGAAGCTGAACCAACAAAAATGTCCAGCAGAGGTAGAAACAGCAGTCGATTTTAATACGTGCTGAAATTCTGACTTTCTGAATTTAAATTGCAGAATGAATGTTGCCAACCTGGAACACTTGTTTGGGTATTTTTCAATAGGTAGAATAAAACTCAGTATCTGTTGTGCTTAAAGCTGAGCATCTGAAATGAGTCTATTAATAAACCCTATTGTTTCATCATTATTACTCCTGAGAGGCAATAAATCCAGTGTAGTAATTCCTTCTGATGTCCAATTATGTTTTGAAAGCCAACAGTTCCAGGCATGTCTGGGTTCAGCTATCCTCTTGGCAGAATTTTCCTATTGAAAAGGTATCATTTACCAATTTAGAAAGTCCATGTTATAGACTGATTTAAAAAAAAAAAACACACAAGTAACTAAATCTCTTCTTCATGATTACATAATATAAAATGAAGAGCCTCACATCCTTGGAAAGAAAAACAGACTCTTCCTTAAAAGATATTACTGCTGAGTGCTAGATGAATTAGGATGTGACTTGTGGGAAACAAAAAGAAACTGGACACATTTGTCAAAATAAGCGTGGTACCAAAGTCTCTCATTGGGCTACAGCAATCAGT
Source organism: Neotragus moschatus (assembly GCA_006410615.1). Taxonomy (NCBI): domain Eukaryota; kingdom Metazoa; phylum Chordata; class Mammalia; order Artiodactyla; family Bovidae; genus Neotragus; species Neotragus moschatus. The sequence continues at coordinate 452,585 of SJYA01003124.1, forward strand.
CATAGGGAAAGAGACAGCCAAGCTTTCAAGTTCCCACATCACAGGGGATTAAAAAAAATGTTCTAAACTTGTGGTTTTTAAAACTTAGTTCCCATCCCTTACAATCTGAGTTGAAAAGAACTGTTAAGTGTAAAGTAAAAGGGGGTTTACAAAGAGCCTGCTACTTGGGCAACATATAAATTCTAGGAACAATCAAGGTAGAACCACTCAAAGTTTAGTCTCGTAATAATTGACATGAAAGCCAAGAATCCCAGTTAAGCTAACTAGATACTCTATCATTATGAAGCAGTTGTCCTGAAAGTTTCAGCTTTATTATCCCTGATTAATATGACCGCTCTTCTTATGGTATTAAATGGAGGCAATTATGTAAAAATGAACAGATTATTCTCTTTTGTCTTGAAAGTTCTGTACCACATTGACCTCAACTTCTTCATAACTTTAAATTGATAGATTCTTATTTATAATCTTTGTAGTCTAAGGCAGCATATTTTAAATTGCTGTGGGTCCTGAAGAAATTGAACCTTCTCCCCAGAAAAATGCACATAAACTTAAAATTTCTGCATAGAACTTAAGAGAGTTCAAGGATGCCCGTTTTAAAAAAGAAAAACTCACTTTTAAGAAAAATCTGGAAAACTAAAATTGAAATCCTGCCCCAAATAAGATATTACTTTAAACCACAAATCCTGCTTCATCTCACACTTAAAAAAAATCCATAAAGATATTCACAAACCCTATCAAAAGTTACTTTTAAAAAATAAACAAACTGTGGCAGCTTTCAGACTCAAAATCATTGGTCATGAATGTTTCCAGGAAGAAGAACTTGGGTAAAGAGGTAAAAGTCTGTAAATTATTAAAGTTTCTATTTTATAGAATATTTTATAGAAGCCCTCCTCACAGAAAAGCTGATGGGAACCAGAGTCGTTTCCACTGCTAGCTGACAACCTGAGAATCTATCTTCCTCTGTGACCATCCAAATTTGTTAGTTTCAGTGTGAATTCTAAGTGATGAGCATCCTCTGTATTTACAAACCCTGGCCAATTGTGATAAACCTGGAAAACTGAGTAAAGGAATAATATTAAAAATGTGATTTCCTTTGCACTCTGGATTCAGTTTCTTAATATTGGTAGATTGGGGTGGGTGTGTGTGTGTGTGTGTGTGTGTGTGTAGTGTTATATCCAGTTTATGGCTATGGAGAAGTTTTAGTACTAAAGTGTCCTTCCATCAAGGATAAATTAGAAACTGCCTGTTTTCAGTTGTTTCCTGTCTTTAAATAAAATTTTATCAGCTCCCCAGACTTCCTGGCACCATGTCCTTCTTCTGCTTGCCTTAGGCTCCTTATCAGCAGTGGTAACACCCACAACCTGATGGTTCTGGAATATGTGTATGTGTGTTTTAAAAGCACACATTTTTCTTCAGAAGAAAGAGATCCTAAAACCCCTTGCCATCACTGGCACATCCTCAATACAAACCAGGTAATGTAGCTTTGATTTTGTTAGATAATTTTTCTTTAAAGCAAGGCTCTTAATTGATTATCTCAGGTGTGACTGTCAGGATCAAAGTTTGACTTTTCCGACGAACCAGGAGGGAAAGTGAATCATTGGCCTTAACAGCTTCAATCACATCGGTTGTCGTGGTGACAGGCAGTCCGTTTATGCTGACAATTACATCGTGGTCTTTCAACCCAGAGCTGGGAGGGGAGAAAAAAGGACCATGAAACTGTAAGAGTTTGACTTAATCCCCATCTAGACATTTAATGTCTGTCTCTTAAGGCACTACTATCGTGCTGACATTAAGCATGCAAACCAGGAAACCAGAAGTAGCCTCCATCCTTCCAAATATGCCACTTCCCTGGTGGTTCAGATGGTAAGGAGTCTGCCTGCAATGCAGGAGACCTGGGTTCGACCCCTGGGTTGGGAAGATCCCAAGGAAATGGCAACCCACACCAGTAATTCTTGCCTGGAAAATTCATTTTTGAAAGAGCCTGGCAGGCTACAGTCCATAGAGTTGCAAGAGTCAGACACAACTGAGCGACTTCACTTTCACTTTTCACTTCCAAATATGGGGGCTCTTCTAATACATGCTGCAGAATCACTGGAGGACACCAACCCTATTCACCTTTCTAAAATTCATATTCCACCAGAATCATATGTATGAAATTTGCTTCTCCCATATGTTAGATTTGGTTTGGAATAGTGAGTTGAGCTTTTCTGTTAATCCCTGACCTCACTTAACCTGAAACATACCCTCAACCTTACCAATAAACGTGAAAAGCCCAAGCAATACATATTTCTCCAGACAATTACACTCTGATCAGTGGGGTGTTCACAGCCCACTTACCTGCCCCACCTTCACCTACAATTTATGGACCTGGAGGGTATGCTGAGCTGTACTACAGAAGCAGTTTCCAGAAAGTCAAAAACCAGGCACGAAGCTCCAAGCTCTAAATATTTAAGGCTTCTTTCCCTCAAAGTTGTGATTATGTTCAGCCTCCAACATATTTGTTTCACATAGAATATATGTTCTAGAAACAAAACTAGTTCCAGTACAGTAAATATATAGCCATGTGGACGATCTGTCTTAAAGTCAAAAACAGGCTGGAAGTCAAATGACCACAGGAGATACCATTTGAGGGAAATGGTGGGGGTGGGGGGTGGCGGCGTTGGTGGGATTTCCTGGCGGTCCAGTGGTTAGGACTCTGTGCTTTCACTGCCAGAGGGGGCAGGTTATTAGACCCCTGGTCAGGGAACTGAGATCTCACAAGCCGCCAAGTACAGCCAAAAAAGAAAAAGAGTGAGGAATAGGAAGCTGAGAAGCCCAAGGAAGAAATGATAATGTGGAAGGATTATCAGGGTATGTGGAGTTTATTTGAAAAAAAAGAGAAGAAAAGAGAAAACAAATGTAAAGGAAGTGCATATGAAGAGAAGTTCAAGGGTAGAGCTAAAAGCAGAGAAAACCTTGAGAACAAGGGCAGTTGCCGGGCGGGGTGGGGCAGGGGTGCGCTTAGGAGGAGGGGTTGGTGCCTGGTATGGTGCACAAAGAAAGAAGTTAATTCACAACAGTTCTGTAAGTAGAAAAAGAAATCTGTAAAGTATTACTGGATGCAAATTATGCATCAAATATGGGGAAGTGGGGCTCAGACAAATAAGAGACCTTCCCCCGTGACTGTCAGCTTGTAAGAAGCTAAAGCAGGATTTCACCCTGGATGTTTCAGACTTGAAAACCCATCCTCTTGCCAGTCACTCTGCCTCTTGGAAACAATAACAGCAGCCGCAGGAGTAGGATAATGCAGGGGCCAAGCCAGGTCCCACATCCCTGCCTTTCTGACTGACGCGTCATGTAACTTCCAAGGTAATTAACCTCTGCACACCATTTGCTGCCTCTGTAAAATAACACCTATATCCCCAAATTATTGGGGGCTTGAACAAGTACATAAGACCCTTCAAATGATTCCTGACACAGTAAGGGGTTGATAAATGCCAGCTGTTATTACCGGAATTGTAATCACTATTATAAGTGGGTGACACCAGGAAGATTTCCAGTTTATCAGAGACTTCAAGCCAGCAGCAATTCCCACCGGGTAACGTGCACCTGAATCCCCTGAAGATCTTATTTAAAAAGCAGATTCTGATTCTCTCTAAACTTTTATTTTATATTGGAGTATGTTGTGTTAGCTTCGGTGTACAGCAAAGTGATTCAGTTACGCCTATACGTGTATCCTTTTCCAAATTCTTTTCCAGCGGCACTCCTGTCACGCTAAAAAGCTCTAGCTGATGCCGTTGTTGCGGGTCTACGGACCAAATTTTGAGGAGCAAGGACTGGAGAGCTGAGAGAAGTAGCTTTGGCCTTGAACCAGAGTTAAAAATAAGTGGGGGCAGGGACCCAAAAAGTCTAGAAAAGCCAATGGCAAGTCAAATATAGTAACTGGAAGCCTAATGCTTAGCTGTTCTGAACTGTTAGTACCCTATAGATTCTTGCCCTATGAAAAGAGTTAACATAATCTAAGCAGACTGTTGAGCTCTTAGAAAAACAAAAACGGTGAGGGAAGGGTATGCAAGAAGCATAAGAGAGAGACCAGGAGAAAAACTGTAGGCCGGGTCATCTTTTCTCTCCGTAGTTACTGGAAATCTCTCGAAATATCTCTAGCCTTTGCTTTATTCACTTTATGTACTTGTTTAGTGCTGGGCTGGCCTCTGATAGTGTCAGAGAATTCTTTAGTGCCATCCAGGATTTTAAAGTACCTAAAATATGTTCCTAAACTCCTAACCCTCCAGATTCTTCTAATTCTTATTAAGTAAGGTATTAAGCAAAAGAGTAGATTTGGAAATTCTAGCAAAATTAATTTAAATTCATGTGAACTGGTGGCCACATTAAAAAAAAAAGTTTTTCTCTAATTTTTAAACAGATGAAACTAACATATAATATAAAAATGTACTTTGATGTTTTCACTGTATATCTAAAATATCATTTTAACATGTCTTATTTTAATAATTATTATACGTATTTTACACTCTGAAATCTTCTAGAAACAGATATACCTGATGATAATTTCTTCCACAGTGCAGTTATTAAAATAAAATGTCATCTTCCCAGAACAACAACAAGAAAAGGTATGCTTCAAGGGAAAACATTTTACATTGCTTCTGTTCTGTTTTGTTTTAATTATCAATTAAAATTAAGAAAAAATGCAAAATGGGGTTTCCCAGGTGGCTAGAGGTAAAGAACCTACCCTCCAATGCAGGAGACCTTAAGAGAAGCAGGTTTGATCCCTGGCTTGGGAAGATCTCCTGGAGAAGGAAATGGCAACCTACTCCAATATTCTTACCTGGAGAATCCCATGGACAGGGGGGCCTGGTGGACTGCAGTCCGTAGGGTCATAAAGAGCCTGAGAGGACTGAAGCAACTTAGCACGCAAGCATGCACAAAACGTAAAATACAGCCGGTCAGTTACACCCCTCAGGGGTTCAGTAGCCTCTGGGGGTGGAGCCCTCGGTACGGGACAGGACCCTGGATCCTACACATGTTTACCATGGGACACATCTAGTGAGAACGGAGGAGCCTGTACTGCTCTTACCTTTCAGCAGCTGTTCCTTGAATCACCTCATGTACAAAAACCCCAGAAGCCACATCAGGGAATTCTGGATCTTGCCTTTTCATTTCTTGAAGCAGGCTAGGAAGAGTGACAAGAGTTTCCCCGGGAGGTTAGGAAGCACAGTGAACTGGCCCTGGCCTGCCCCTAGCTCTCAGCAGGGACTGTCTGCTCGGCCCAAGGCTCGCACCAAGGGGGCAAGGATGCCATCTAGCTGGTCACAGGGCCACAGTCATTCTTCCCCTGATTCTCGGTGCCAAAGCCTAGAACCACTGGACGTTATAAAGTGTGGCCATAGTGTGACTTCCCTGACAGTCCAGTGGTTAAGACTCTGAATTTCCACTGCAAGGGGAACAGGTTCAATCCCTGGTCAGGGAACGAAGATCTCATGTGCCACATGGTGCAGCCGAAAGAAAAATAAGTAAATTTAAAAAATACAGCCACAAGTGAAAGAGTCCCGTGGAAAGTACAGTGGCGCCGGCAGACGCGGTCACCGACTCTGTGACAAGTGGCAGGTGATTCATCCGCTGCTGACCACATCCTCTACCTTCTCCGTTCAGACTCTCTATCTGTAACTTTTGCTTCTAAAATACAGCCCAGACATAGTCAAAGCCCGTGCTTACTTCATTGTGAGGGGTAGCATGCGCAGACCCAGATATTTCTTCTGTGAGAGAGCCTTTCCTGGAAAGGAAAATTATAACGTGTTACTGACAACAAGACCTCTCTCCTTTTGGCAGAGCTTAAAAGACCCGGAGTCAAAGAATATTCCTTCCAATTATAACTGCCCTCTCAGGCTGTCGGCCAAGACAAACGTGCTTCAGAGAACCTTCGTCTTTAGCGCAGGCTCACCGCCCCACCCCCAGCCCCGGGCTTTCCTTTCCACATCAATTCAATCCGAATATTTCTGGGTACACTTCACGCCAAGCCTTGCGCCTGGCCCCCAGTATTCCTGCCTGGCCCCACTGTGATCTGAGTCAGGTCTAACATGAAACATGATTCTGTTTTCTGCAGAACTCAAAGGAGTGTCTCCACCACAGGTAAGGCCTTTGAGGATTCCTGAAAACCACTGGAGGGAAAGAAAAAGGTGAAAAGTGAAAGTGTTAGTTGCTCAGTTCAGTTCAGTCACTCAGTCGTGTCCGACTCTGCGACCCCATGAATTGCAGCACACCAGGCCTCCCTGTCCATCGCCAACTCCCGGAGTTCACTCACTCATGTCCATCGAGTCAGTGATGCCATCCAACCACNCAGTCTGTTGTTCCATGTCCAGTTCTAACTGTTGCTTCCTGACCTGCATATAGGTTTCTCAAGCGGCTTAGTTGCTCAGTCACATCCACTTCTTGGCGACCATATGGACTGTAGCCCACCAGACTCCTCTGTCCATGGAATTCTCCAGGCAAGAATACTGGAGTAGGTTGCTACTTCCTCCTCCAGGGGAATCTTCCCTGACCCAGGGATCAAAGCTGGGTTTCTTGCATTGCAGGTATATTCTTTACTCTCTGAGTCACCAGGAAGCCTGGAGGGGAAGAAAAGTCCAAACCAACTCCCCTTACCTTTCAGCTGGCGCTCATGGAATTCGGCCAAGAACTGCCGAATGCGATCCGAGGGAATTGCAAAGGAGATTCCTGCAGTCACCTTCAGTGTGTTTATGCCAATCACATCACCNCTTTACTCTCTGAGTCACCAGGAAGCCTGGAGGGGAAGAAAAGTCCAAACCAACTCCCCTTACCTTTCAGCTGGCGCTCATGGAATTCGGCCAAGAACTGCCGAATGCGATCCGAGGGAATTGCAAAGGAGATTCCTGCAGTCACCTTCAGTGTGTTTATGCCAATCACATCACCATCCTGCCAAAGGAGGGGACATCACTCAGCTGCCCAGCTGTGCAGACTGAACAGGCAAAGGAAGGAGAGAAGCTTAGGGTGGAGCAGCAGGTGGCATCTTAGGGGAGCAGCAGTGTGTGGGTTACAGAGGGGACCTGCTCCAGTACAGATTCCCACTAAGGAGCTTGGGGTTTTAATCCTGAGCTCACTTTTTTTTTTCTTGCTCAAATTACATTGATTTTTCAAAGTGAACCACAGTTTATATTTCAACACAGATATCAGGATAAGGAATATATGCCTTTCCATTCCTTAAATGAGACTAAAAATAAACATGGAAAAGGCAAAAAGCTGTTGACTTTCAGTCACACTTCAATGAAACTATTTAGAAGATTCGGCAAATTGACCTTAGGAACATAAGGTCAATTTATGTCCCCTAAACATAATTTATGAAGTGGGAAATACTTTTTCTGAATTTCATCATCCCTTAGCTTTTGTTAGATAATGGGCAGGAGAAAAAAAAAAAAAAAAGACTTCCTATCACACTGAAATACAGATTATAATTCAATAGGTCTGGAGTGTGACTTGAAATTCTGCATTTCATCTCCGCTCTAGTAAATTCATTGTCTACTGGAGAAAAAGCAGGCCCCAAACCACGTGCTGCAATTTTATAAGTAAAAAATGCTCAGTGATTTCACACCCAACTCATCCTCCTACAAGCAAGCGTAACATATAAAGAGAAACCAAAAAGGACCCACTCAAAGGGACTCAGAGGCCACGGTCACAGGCTATGTTTCAGACAGCACTGCCCTCTCAGGTTGTTACATGTATTTGAGCAACTAGAAACCCTGGCATTGCCACCAGGGATGTTGATTAAAATTTAAGAATTAAATACAAGACAGAACAATGGATTGTTGTTGATGCCTTTATCATCTCTACGCAGGTCAATACTAAATTAGCATTTTGGGGTGAGAGTTAGTTCTTCACATGCAGAAGCAGGAGGTCGTCAAGGATATACATTCTACAGTACAGTGGTCGTTTGACATAATTTGGGTTTAGTACCCAGGACTTTTGTTAAGTACCCAACAAAAGCAGAGAACACGTGGAAGAGATGTAAATAGGTGTGAAGGAAACTCTGGCACCCTCAACTGGATGAGCTCACACAGCAGGATGACAAACCCATCGTAGATCGGAAATTTTCCTAGCTCTTTACTTACGGTGCAATAAAAGAAAAGCACCAGACCACACATCTCTACACAGGGGCAACATGGCCATCTGCACATGAAATGTCAAGTCTCTGAAAGCTAGGAAGAGGTGTGAGGCAACAAAAAAAGTGGCTACTTACCAAGTTCACTAGAGGCCCCCCAGAATTCCCGTGCTGAAGACAGAATTGGAAAAAGCCATCAGTACTTTTTTCCTATTCATGTCTACACAGTCCCTAAAGAGGTTTATCAAAAGCAACCTGCTCTAGTGAGCCCCTGTTCCCCCAGGGCAGGCAAAGGCAGGCCGTATCATCATCAATTCTGAAATCAGTGCAGGTAAAGAACAATAGGAAGAGGGGACTTCCCTGGTGGTCCAGAGTCTTAGTCTCTGGACCACCAAGGCAGGAGGCCCGAGTTCCATCCCTGGTCAGGGAACTAGATTCCACATGCCCCAACTAGATCCCAAGTGCCACAACGAAAACTCAGACAGAGAGATAAGTAAACAAATAAATGAATATTTTAAAATAAAAAAAGAACAACAGCAAGAGGAAGGACCACCACTTCCTATGGCGGCGGTGACCTCTGTGACAGACCCTAAGAGACCATCCAGTATCGTGGATGCCAGTTATCACATCACACAGGCTGACCTCTAACAGCATGGCACTCCACCCCTCCCACGAGGGTAGACCTGATCTCTGGACATCCCTGAAAGGCCGAAGGGAAACAAAGGTACCCTGAAGTGTTCTTCTCACTGCATTGCCAGTGAGATCTTACCGGCCACTGCATCTTACAGGCTGAGGACAGCCACCCCTGTGACTTACATTAATTATGGCGTCTGTCTGGATGTAATCCATGTCTGAATCCTTCAGCCCAAGCTCTTTGCCCCCTCGCTGGGTGGTGCTGACAATTCCTGCCGTCACTGTGTTCTGCAGCGAAAACGGGCTCCCCAAGGCCACCACGAACTCACCAGCTCGCAGGTCAGATGACTTTCCCAGCAGCAATACAGGGAGGTCAGTCTGTACGTGGGTGAGGAGGGATGAGGTGGATAAATCCAAGAATGGACTCAATCAGCATCTGTGTATAACACATATATGCCACGCCACTACCATTTTAGTACCCGGAATCTAAGAATCGACCACACACCTCAGTTCTACAACTGTCTGAGGCTTCTTCCTTACACTCCAACTACACCAGACTCACTTGTTAAGATGATCAGACTATCTCTAAAATCTAAAATCACTGCTTGTAGAAATAATGATAAGTAAACAAAGTGAAGTTAACTGATGAAACATAAACCGATGTTGGCATTTTACTCAGCCCCACTCCAGCTCACGAGTTTGCAAAGTTAATAAGCCATGAACAGGAAGGAGGTCACCCAAAGCAGTCTTTCTCTTTAACTGTGCACATGAGCCTCTTGGGAATCATACTAAGAGGTCGGTTCTCGCAGACATAGCGAATGGACATGTGGACACAGGGTGGGAAGGAGAGGGTGGAACGAATCAGGAGAGTGGCTCTGACACATACACACTGCCTTGTGTAAAACAGAGAGCTAGTGGGAAGCTGCGGCAAAGCTCGTGCTCTGTGGTGACCTAGAGGGGTGAGACAGTGGGGGGAGTGGGCGGGAGGCTCCTGATGGAGGGGATGTACGTAGACAAATAGCTGATTGACTTTGCTGCACAGGGGAAACTAACACAACATTGTAAAGCAATCATCCTCCAATTAAAAACTAAAGAGGAAGAAACTAAAAGAGAGCCTAGTACCATAGCATTATAGAGGAGAATAAAATTTAAAAAAAAGAAAAGGCAGATTCTGATTCAGTCAATTTGAGTTTTCTGAACACTTCTCAGATGATGTCATTGCTGCCGGGGTGTGAACCACTTTGCATAGCAGGGAACTCAAAGCACGTCTTAGCGGCTTGGAATCCATTATAGTCATGTCTGGTGTTCTAAGACAGCAGAGAAATACGTTTCCCAGGAGCAGGCTCTGTTGGAGAAGGAACTGAAGGAGAAGAAAAGACAGCTGTGTAGTTAATAGAAATTGCTAGGGACAGACAGACAGGCACGGAAAAAAATAAAAAGGAGTGACGAACAGAAAGAGAACAGGGGTGGGGGGTGGCGAAGGAAAGATATAGCAAGAAGAAAAGATGTGTGATCAGGTGGGGAAGAAAAGACCGGCAAGTTGATGAAAATGCCCAAATACGCAGACTCACATTTGGCTTAATCTTGATGAGGGCAAGATCCAGTTTATGATCAATGTCCTTGACGGTGGCTTCATACTGGACCCCACTCTGCAGCTCCACTTGGATCCGCTGCTGGTTAGTGAGGACATGGGCGTTGGTAACAATGAGCCCATCCTCAGACACTATGAACCCAGAGGCACTGGACGCAGGAACATCCTCACTGCCGAGTGGCGACCTGTCTCAGCAAGACAACAGCATAAGCCAAGGGCAGGCAAATCAGGGCATCCGCCGAAATCTGGAAGCGCGAGAAACCTGGTGTTTATCAAACATTCTCTCACCCTAGCTTCCTCAGACATTTTACTTCTCCCTGTTTCCATTCTCTCCACGTTAACTGGACTCTCTGTATTCAGTGCCCTGGCCATCCCTTAGGAACAGGACTGAGAGCTGATTCCAATTCTCCTTTTCCAGGAATGCCCCCATCTTGCTGCTCAAAGTAGCTGTCCTCTGCTTCAAAGAGGACTAACCTAACCGTGGAGAAGGAAATGACAACCCACTCCAGTATTCTTGCCTGAGAAATCCCACAGACAGAGGAGCCTGGTGGGCTTACAGTCCATGGGGTCGCAAAAGAGTCGGACATGACTCAGCGACTAAACCTAATCCTGGGGTCAAAAGTGGACCTAGAGCCACTTTATCCAGCACCCAAGCAGGGAGGGAGTCAGAGAAGTCTGGTCCCCGCCTAGTTTCCACACGAACTGGCCTACGAACTGACAAATGACAAGTTTCTCTTGCCCTCTGGGTCTGGGACTCCTTTCATGCAGAAGATGCCAGGCAAGATCATCGAGATGCCTCCTGGCTCTTGCATTTGACCTCGAATTTGTCTGAGGCAGAGGAATAGCTCAGGTTTGCAAGTTGAAATCCTTATGACTAAGGCTTTTTGGCGAAATGACCAACAGACCAATCAAGGTCTTTGAGCCCCTTGATTTTCTCAGGGCGGTTTTTAAGACTAAGTGATGCTGGGAGAACTAACTGATGCTGGAAGGGCGGATGTGGTGGGAGTGGAGGAGGGGATGGAGCAGAGAGGCTCTCAGGAAACTTAGCCCAGGGGTCTAGCTTCCTCCTCAGACCGCTTTTACCTGCGAAATAGCTGTAAATGAACCACAGACGGCGCCACCTTCTCCACCACCGAGGCGATGAAGTTGAACTTGCTCCTGGGCCAGCCTGCACTTCCGGTCCCTGCGAAGAGATGCTTTATTCTTGCAGCAGGGATTGGAGGAGTGGGACCCTGGCTGCCTGCTCGCATTGAGTATCACCTCTCAAACCTCTCGTCCTCTCCTCTCCCGTCTTTCCCCACCTCTTTCCTCTCTACGTCTCCCTCTGTGTATTCACTGGGGTTCCCGTGAGGGTATACCTTGAGGAGACCAGACCTGTCATCCTGATTGGGAAATTACTTAAAAGGAAAAACGCTGAGCAACAGCTATGGGGAGGAAATTGGGGAGCAACCACATGGGAACCGGGAACCAGACACCAAACCAGGAGCGTGCGTGCTCAGTCGTGTCGGACTCTGTGACCCCATGGACTGTAGCCCATCAGGCCTCCTCTGTCCATGGGATTCTCCAGACAAGACCACTGGAGTGGGTTGCCATTACCTCCTCCAGGGGATCTTCCCCACCCACGGATCGAACCCTCATCTCTTGCGTCTCCTGCATTGGCAGGAGGATTCTTTATCCCTGAGCCGCCACACTTGAGGGAGGCACTGACTCCCTTTGGCAAGGCAGCCAGGAGGAGCCGGCGGCAAACGCCGCGATGGGAACTCGCTGCTTAAAGAAGCGAGAAGGGGACGCCGAGAGCGCGCGCCCGCGGCTCACCTGGGTCCCCACAGCCCCCCTTCTGCACCGGCACTGCCGGGAGCGCGCCACGGAGCCGCGCGGCGCGGTTCTCGGCGCGGAGCGCGCATAGGCTGGGGTAGGTCCGCCCGTCGCTGGCGCACACTGTCGCCCCCGCCGCCGGGCAGCCGCAGGTGCCCAGCGGGCGGCCGCCGAGGAGCCGGGGCGCGCGCGGCGCGCGGCACTGCAGTCCCGGGGCGCACGGCCGGCCCAGCGGCCCGCCGCAGGCCTCGCCCTCGGCCGCGGCGCAGAGCCGGCAGCATCTGCAGCGGTCGAGCACCGGCGCGGTCCCCGCCGAGCACCAGGGCAACGGGGGGCAGCGCGTGGGTTCGCAGACCGCTGGGCAGGGCGGCATCGGCCAGGCCCGCCGGGCCTGGACCCCGTGCCCAGTTGGCGCGGGCAGCAGCAGCCACAGCAGAACGAACGGTCCGAGCCCGGCAGGCCGCCGCAGAAGTCTGGTCATTCTGCTCGCCTCCCACCTTCCCTCTGGACCCTCTCAGATGAGCAGCAGTCTCCGGACTGGAGTGTTTTCTTCGCCAGCCCCGACTTTAAGGGGCAGAGCCTGGCAGCCCTCTCCACACACACCCCTGTAACCCCTGCTTCAACCCATCCTGACCAGTCCCAGGAGATGGAGACATGTCCTCGGCCCTTCCCGGACCCCACCCCCAGCCCCCCCGCCAGGGGCCCACCTCATGATACCAGTAACACCCAGAACGGGGGCAGACTGACAAGACACATCACCCACCCACGGACAGACGGTCAGTGTTAGGAAAACATGCACCATATTTCAGTATTTCACGTGGTTTTATTACAAAACAAGCAACAAAACAGTTTTAGAAAATTATTTTTGCTACATACCAATTAGGAGATCACATAAAATGAGAAGCATAAGAGTTTCCATGCACTCAGCTCAGCCTGCAAGTCAGTGCATTTCAGCTGAAACAGACTGGTTCAAAACACAGGATCATACCACACCTTCTGGAACAGCGGGTAAGGGGTCAAACAGTATGGTTTTTGGCCAAATATTCACTTTATTCAAACTCTACCAGGCGTGAGTGAGTGTAATTCACTACTGCAGGCAATAACACAGAGAGAAAAAGGGAGTAAGGGAAAAGAAAGTGATGGCTAGTAGAAACTATTTCTGACATGTTGGAAGCTCATAAACAAAGCTAATTTGGGAAACTCAGTTTCCAAAATGCTAGTTACTACCTCCTTATGTCTATCTGGTTAACAGTGAAAACAAACATATCAAATCTTACAGTTCAGCTACTGAATCTGCCACTTATGTATCGGGTCCTGTTAGTCCATATTAGACCACAATTACATTGTGGGGGAGGGGAGGTAAGAAAAACCAAAAAACTACCTTCTGCTTTAACTGAGCTATGAAGTTGGACTCTTTGGGAGCCCAGCATTCTATTCAGAAACCGATGTGTGCCTCTTCGGCTTTCACAACATCTTAGTAGGACTGTCATCTCATAGAATGCAAAAGGCCAAACTACCTTTCCCAGCCATCAGCTAACTCTGAGCTAGCAAATCCTTAACTTTCAAGAACCTGAAACTGTTAGACACAGTGGGTGAAGACCACGTCTAAAGTCTTATGAAAAACAGCAACTCAGAAAATGCCTTTATCCCAAACACACAAAACAATGCAGTACCTTTTCTGGTTCCTTTTTTAAAGAAACAAGACTTACTCCAGAGCCTATGCACTTAACTACTAACCGATCCTGCATCCCTGCCCTGTTTTTCCCGTTCGGTTCCACTTTTCACATTTCAAACCAAACACTTTGGTCGTATATGCACCATCTTTGGCTCACAAGTGTAGTGACGTTAAAAGGTACGATGTGAAATTAACCAGAGGCTAGGAAACAATGGACACAAAAGGAATTCTGAAATAAGATTTGGCAATGAGCATGCCTCTAGGCTTCACTGAAGATAATTATATTTATCTGGTGTTGGAGCTACATTAACAACGTTCTAACTTGGAATTCCCAAGTATCTGCCAACTAGAATCCTTGTTTTCCCTCTATCATGGTAATACAATCTGGATTTATAAGTATGTTTAATTTAATACATTCTCACAACAGCTCTTACTGGATAAGAAACAGATCAGCTTACTGTAACGGCCAATTAATTTAGCAACAGTAATCTAGCAGAGGGCTTATTGAAAAGACAGGAAGAAATAGGTAGATTTCCACATCTGACACACCAAGAGATGACATCTTTCCATGAGTCAGGGAATGTATAAGAGATCTCAAAAGTTCCTAATTTATTTTGTAGTTCCGTATCTCTGCGCACTGTCTTCGACATAGCCAAAGAATTTTCTTGCGGGAACTTTGAAGATGAAACCTGAGACAAAGGACTTGAAGAACTGGGAATGGCTTCTTGAAATCACCTGATTACTCATAAATAAATAATCCCCAAACAAGGGATTTTTAAGACAAAAGTATACAAGAGGCTGCAGAATAAAGAAAAGAGAAAGAGAGTAAAATTCAGGGTAGATTTCCTTTTTCAAACCAGGACCAGTGGGCCAAACAATTTAAGTGAAGCTTATCTCTAAAGCAGTTCAGTCAAGAAAAGTTCACAACCTGAGAAGGAAACTACCCTGCCTGAAAGAAACAGATTTCCCTCAGGCCAACTAAGGATTTTCTGACCACATGTTTTTTGCTGCCATTGGATGTGAACATCAGGAGGGGAAGGGACTGACTTAGGTAAAAATGCTTCTCTTAGTTTCCTGCTCTATTTGTTAAGTTTTAATTTAAAGACAAAAATTAACTGATCTAGCTGATGCAAAGTTATAGACAGAAATGAGTCAAATTCCCTCCCTTTAGGGAACCCTGGTAGCAGTTCACCACATAAGCTGGACAGACAGATTCTTCTAGGGATCTGGAAATAGTATTTCTTGACAAATGGAAGAAGGTATATCCTAAAGTACAGGATGGGAAATACAATCTATGCTCTTCTACCTGGGAAATCTCTAGCCAGCAATGCAGAGCCTCTAAATCAATGTTTTTATGCAAAGTTTCTATTTTTGTTAAAAATATAAACATCTCTCAAGGCTATCTTTGTTATCTCCTCGGTGTTAAGCACACAGAACCTCATCAGACGATGAGGTGTCATCATGCAAGTACAGACACAAGGCATCATCCAAAAGGTGACACAAAGAACAGAAAGAAATCAAATCTGCCAGGTATACCATGTACGATACTGAAAACTACACTAGTATCAGCCCATGAAAGAAGAGTTGAGAGGCAAGGACCCGAGATAATCTGACTTTGCTAAAAGAGACTTTTTCCTATGTCGGAAAAACCTGAATCAAAACATTTTATCTGGGTGAACTAAACTCCATCTCTTCCCGGCACCTGCTTTATAGCAACTCTCAAACTCTAAGATAGAGATCTGATGGATCACACAAGTGAATTACCATACACTCATCAACCTTCCCACACATTTTAGTTAACACCATATCAAGGGCAATGTCTGTTTCGTTCTCAGCACTGAACACTGATAAGCCCATCCTAAGGGTCTGACACAGAAATGGGGCGGGGAGGTCTGTCTCTCACGGTGACAGTATTCGGGGTCAAAGAACATCTCAAAGAGAACAGAGTAACTCTCAAAATTGGCTGATGCACTGGGACTGAATTATTCCCCCATACCTTCAAAAGGCCCCTATTTCTTCTCTTATGGCGGTCCCCTGGAGTGGGGCAGGAATCTCCCTGGTTGACGTTTGGGGCCTCCCACAAGCCCCCAGATTTTAACACTGTCTCTTAGAATGTATCCTGACCAAGCTGGAGCCTGGGTCCCCCACCCCCCTAACCACCACCACCCCCTCTACCCTTTCAGTTGGGTTAGTTACCACTCTCCCACTTCACAGTCAAACTTCCGCCAATGTATAAGAATAGGATAAGACCAGATGACTGGTCTCAAGTTTCTGTGCCTGGCCTGAAAACAAAGCGAAGAAGCTAAGACAAAGACAAGGAACTAAAAATTGGTTAGGAATGAAACTGTGCTTCCAACCTCCTCTCACTCGGTGGACTACAGAAGAGTCGAGCAAGAGGCACATTGAGCAAGCCTACAGGTCTAACCTAATAACCTTCCCAAATGAAAAACACTGCATTCATTTTCTTTAAAAAGTCAGCTGGATTCCCACTCCACAGGGATGTGAGTGCCAGGAAGGTGTCTGATTGTCCTGCATCAGATGGAGACACTGAGTCACGGCCCATTGTCTGAGCCCACCCCCTCCCTCCCTCCCAGGCACCGCGCCTCATCACACATCAGAGGTCCGTATATTTTCGTCATCGAGGTTGAACACAAATGGCTTCTCCTTGGGGTGCTGGGGTTCCGATCGGTGTCTTATCCGGGAGCTGGGCAGCATCCCAGACGTACTGCTCTCCCCAAGTCGAGGCGTGAACAAAGAGTCCTCAGCAGTCTCTTCGGTGGGAAACAGCTTTTCCCCGGCCTGGGGGACGGGTGTCCAGGGCTGCCAGGAGGAGGCCAGGGAGGGGGCTTTGCAGAGGGTCTTTCTCTCCTCCCCGGGCGCCCGCCCTCTGCACAAGATAGAGTTGGGCCCCCCTGAGAGGCTGGAGCTTCCGGGCCGGGTCAAAGAAATGGACCGAGAAAAGGACATCTCCTGTGGAAAATAAAAGAGGGAGGGGAAAAAAGGAAAAGTAAAAGGTTTCCTGACAATATTCATCCCAAAGGCCCAAGAAGAGGCCCTCCACCCAGGATCACCTCCTCAAAGGCCCAGAGATACACGTCTACAGAGATCAACTATGTCCAGCGGCAGCATTCACTCTGCAGATGTCAAGGACTGCCTGGCAGGGAGATGTGTAGGACACATCAGAAGCCCTGGTTCTCTACCCAACTCTACCTCACCTCCTCCAATGACTGAACAGAAATAAAAATTTGTACCCAGATCAGTGGAAAGAGAAAAACAAACAAGACAGTTTGGAGCTTCTGCTGCATCTGGGCTCCGGGCTGCTTGCCTACATCACCAAAACCCGCCCACTCGGGACAACTCATCGCAAGGCTGACAGTGACTGTGAGCAGGAAGGAAGTGACTTACTCTGCGGTGGCACTTGAGGGCCTGGACAGCTGCCCCAATCTCCTTAATCCAGCTGTGCATGTCTTCCGGACTGTCCGCCTGCAAAACACCCAAGGCACTGACAGAGCCACGGACGGCACTGTGACTTCAGCTTTCATGTCTGTAACTCAACTCTAAGTTCAGAAAACCACACCATGGGAGCAGGAGGGGATCTCAGAGATCATCCAAGTGGCTTTCAGACTCTGAGGATGTCTGTTTTCCCCCAGCAAAGCTGTCTCTGTCTCTCTCAAAAAGTGGACAGTGGTCGTGAGAGAGGGAGAGCTTAGAGGTGAAGTCCCTCACCCCCTGTGGAACAAGATCGGCCTGGCCTCACCTCCTGTTTTACAGAAAAGTAAAATGAGGTTCAGAAAACCAGAACCCAAAGTTTAGGGCTGGTTTTGATTCCATTCTGCAGATACCCAAAGCAGTCATCTTTCTGTTTTATTATAGCTATCAGAACAAATAATCCCACTTTCAGCTCCAGTTCCACTGAAACCAAATCCTCTGCAAAATCTCCCAGAGAGGCAGCTTCTCTAGGAACAGGGCCTATCTCAAAAAACAAACAATCTGGGTCTGTCCCGAGTCCCACCCAGGCCTCCACAGTTGCTAGACTTGCAGTACTTGGCTCACCAATGTGTACCGCACTGCTGAGCCCTTGGAAAGTTCTTGCCCTGGGAATTCCCTTGTGGTCCAGTGGTTAGGACTCCGCACTTCCACTGCTGAGGGTGAGGGGTCAATCCCTGGTTGGGGAATTGAGATCCTGCAAAATGCTCAGTGTAGCCCAAGGACTTCCCCCAAGAAATACTGAGCAACGCCAGAAGGGGGCAGCAGCGGCTCTGTGAAGAAAGGAGAATCCCAGGCTGGGACACAGCAGGTTGGAGCCCCAGGAATTCTCAGTGCCTTCCCGCTTTACCAGGTTGAGCTCAAGTGGTCCTGGCAAACGTTTACTGAGGCCCTACCCAGTGTGGCACGTGGCATCAGGTATCGGGCACAGAGTTGGGACCAAGACTGAAGGCCTGACATCCAGAAACTTACATTTGTTCACCTCTCTGTCTCCCTCTCTTCACCTCTCTTTGCACTTTCCTGGGGTAGAGTCACCCCAAATTACCAGCGTGCACTTGCGTGCCTGGGCACACGTGAGTGCAATTACAGGCTGGCCTTGCAAAAGTTTCCACATACACCCCTCACTCTCCCCACCTCTAAAAGGTTTCTTTCTCTTTGCATTACACACCAAGGTAATACATGACTAATTTTCTTAAAACCCTCAAACTTGCCCGCCTACCCCTTCCTGTCACGCCAAACCAATCCTCCCTGGTTAGATGTGTGCAGGACGCTTACAAGGGGAGCAGTTTCACACCCCAGCGCCCTGGCCCAAAGAGAGGCAGCAAGGGCACCCCACTGAAAGGACTTTCTCACGCAAATCCACCTGCTCCCTCTTTACCTGGGACTTTTCCCAGTTACTGGACAACCAGAAAAAGAAACTCATCCCGAGTCCAAAAAGAGAATCAGGACACAGTCTCCAAGATTCTTCCAAAAGGCATTTTATGTACAGCAGGGCTAGCCGACTTGTTCCACAAGTAGAGCTGCTAGGAAACATTAGATGAACTCATTCAGCCAAAGCAGCTTGAAAGTGCCTGATACACAGAAAGGGCTTCATATTAGTTACCACTGTTGTTACTATTATTATATGAGGGACTCAAATGAAGCCTTAAATTCTAATATTGCAAATATATTTCGTGGCTTTCTCCCCTACAACATTTTTTTTCATTTTCTTCTATTCAAACTGCATATAATTCTAAAGGGAGCAAACTGTTGGGATCAAATAAGATAACATACTTTTTCTTCATATGCTTATTTATCAACTCCATAAAATGGTTTACAGACAGGAAGCTGACCAGGTCTTCACTGCCTACCTGTTTTCTGTGGTATTCTTTTCAGCCTTCCTAAGGATTTCTGTACCTATTTCTATATTTCTTGAAGTCTCTCAGATTCCTTGGGTTGTTTGAAAAGATATTGATCATCATTTCTATTATAAATAATGTTATTAATAAATGCTCATCTCTATTTCTATAGTTTGGACATTTAAAGTAAAATTGTCTTATATTTCAACTCGCCTTTGAGATATTGCTTTTCTCTGTATAAATGTTATTCTAGTGCTTAAAATATTTTTCAAATAAAAAGGCAGATATTGATCCCACATGAGAAGAAACAGAATATTATGTTATTGAGCTCACAGTTAAAATCTCTATTAGTAGTTTTAAAAACTGGACTCCACGAGTGACAGAAATTCAGTGAAACCTCCAAAACTATATGTAAAGATTACAGTATATGCATATATCTATCTTTTATGGAAAGACTGTGCTTAGCCTTCATCAGAAACTCAAAAATATCTTAAAACCACATCACAAAGGTAGTTTCATGAACCAGAGGTAAAAATCAGAGCTGAAATCCACCCACCCTATGGTGAATTACTAAGAGACTGAAAAAAAAAAAAAAAGGCTGAAAAAACTCAATAGAACAAGAAAGGAAGTGCCAAGCTTATACCTTCACCTCTTACGGGTCTGCTTAAGTGTGTGCTATGCTTCTGGTGCTTGGTTCAAAAGAAAAAGTAGGGTTTCTGTCCTTGAGGGCAGTTTTTGAGGTGAGAGGAACAAAGGGTATTAAATGAATCACTGCAGACTGTGGTTTTTATTGCAGTCCAATGAGCTTTGACTGAGGATCTGCAATCAGTGTCATAACAGATGCAACAGTTTTAAGCACTGAATTTTAACAGGTCATCAATAAAAGGCTTCTAGAACCTCCTTTGGTGGTCCAGTGGTTTCCACTGCAGGGGGCACAGGTTCAATCCCCAGGTCAGGGACCTAAGATCCTCATGCCGCAGTCAAAAATAAAAAATAAGAGACTTCCAATATATATGACTGGTTACTTCTGTTGCAACTGCCCAGAATTTTTAGGCAGCCCCTTCTTAATTCTATTCCCAACCTCTGCAGCCCTCCTTTCCAACAGCTAATAACCCCTACCCTCTCCCCAGTGGCAAATCCCACCTTCAGATACAGCACTGCCACGTATGATCCATTCAAAGGGCAAAACTGACCACAATCATCTGAGAGATTAAAATACCCCCCTTTCCCAAATACACGTCTCTGCGGGGCCAGATTTTCTTCATACTCTTCTATCAAAACAACATATGGCCACAGACTGAATGCAGAAGCAGATCTGAGAACCCTGCTGTCTTCCAATAAGCCAGCCATTAAAGAGATTTGCAAAAAAAAAAAAAAATGCTACTCCTGTTGCTTCTCTGTTTTAGAAACAGAGTTATTTTTCATGAAATGTTACTTGTGATAACATAAATGAGTTTACGGTTGTTGTTTTAAAATGAATAAATACATATTCTTAACGAGTTTTAATCTCGACTCTTCTCCAACTTTCTGAGTCTGCTGCTATACCCAGATTTGCCCAGTCCNGTTGTACCTACAGCTTCAGACTTTGGCCCCAAACAGCACAGAAGCTGCTCGAAGGCCCCAGCACTTTCCAGGGCTCTTCCCGGATGTTCATCTGAATGAATGGAACCCACAGATGCCTCCGGCTGTCAGCAGGTCTGCGGGGCTCAGCCAGGGGGACCCGCTGAGAGGGCGCAGCTGCTCACAAAATGGCTGAGAGGCGACCTCGCGAAAGGGAGGGCATTTAGTGGGGAGCATGCAAGGAAGCCCTGAGAAACTTTGTGCGGGGAGGCCCCAAACGTCAACCAACACACCCCACAGCAGCCCTGGCACTAGAAAGGCAGCCTCACTGCAAGGCGGGGGAGTCAGGGGGCATGCCGTCTGTGGACTGACCGCTAGGCGGGCCAGGGTGGGGACTAGGCCTTGAAAGTCTAGGCCGCGCTGGAGGCTGGAAATCGGCCTTTCCAGCTCCCATGATCTGAGGAGGAGCTGGGAGAACTCCAAAGCCGTGGGCGGAGGGGAGCCGCTTCTGAGAGCTGAACAGTCGGCGCCCACACAATGGCTTTCTCTGTGCAGCTGGCTATGCACCTGGTCCCCGCACAGGGCCCTCTGTGCTTTGGTCCTTCCGCACGCAGGGCCGTCCACACACAGACGGGGCTTATAAATACCCTCCAAGGGAGAAGTGAAACCACTGACCAGTTCTCCTTTTCTCTGCTTAGCTGGCGCCCGGCAGCTGAGAGCAGCTGGTACAAGCTCACAGGCCCCAGTGAGATGGCTCGGGCCACTCTTATTATTTTATGGTTGGGAAGCTTGGGGCAAACATCCTGTTTAGAATGAAATGGGACCCGGTCTGACTATCGGGGGCCTAAACTTACTGCCGAGAAACTTCAAACAAAATAAAAGAGAAAGCAAAGGGAAAGGTAGGCCTGCAAGTACACCCGCCACAGAGAAGGAAAGTCCCCGTCTCCCGGGGTTGCGGAGGAGCTGTTTACCTGCACATAGAAGGTCCTGGAGCTGGTTATTATTTCAAACAGGTTGTCCCTCATCAGCAGATCGCTAGATAGAGAGAGGGAAAGAACGTTACCAGGTATGCTGGTCACTCACTGGGGACCTGATTCCAGCTAAGACGGGTACCTGTGCTGCCTACCCTAAGAAGGGGGTTCACAGGCCCTTCCTCCTGCAGCCCCTGCCTCAGAAAGCATTGCCATGTTTCCTTCAGCTTCACTTCCTGGAGGATCTCCAGTGGTTTAACCATCCCCACGGACACCCCCTCCCCAATACACACCACCATCAGTTCTCACAAGACACAGCTCCTTTGCTTCTCAGACCCCTTGCCTCATATGCACCACACCTCCACACAGCCTACAGTTGTGTTTCTTTAGTGGCCAAGATGTATCAAGTGCTTTGTGAGAGGTACCATTTTGAGGGGTTTTATTTTAGGGTCAAGTAATGAAAGTCTTACTGGATACAAACACACAAGCTGTTATATATCCATTATATCTACATTAAATATATATATTATATACATATATTTATTTGTATATATTATAGAAAGATAACAGACATACAACAGTATATTCATTAAAAAAGAACAGTAAATTTGTTTCTGGTGTACAACATGATTCAATATTTGGATAGACTAAAAATGATCACTGTCTAGGCAACACTCACCACACTACATAGTTATAATTTGTTTTCTTGTGATAAGATGATAACTTTTAAGATCAACTCTTTTAGCAACTTTCAAATACCATATCCTTAACCATAGTCACCATGCTATATACTCCATCCCCAGGACTTATTTATTTTATAACTGGAGGTTTGTACCACTCAACTCCCTCCACCCATTTTGGTTACCCCCAACCATCCACCTCTGGTAACCACCAATCTGTTATTTGTGCTTTTTAAAAAATCTTTTGGCCGAGCCATATGGCATGTGGGACCTGGGTTCCCCAACCAGGATTAAACTCATGCCCCCTGCATTGGCGGTTCAGAGTGTTAACCACTGGACCACACGGAAATCCCTGTCTCTGTGTTTCAAGATGCGCTATTTCATCCAATCTTCACCACCATTCAATGAGGCAGTAAGACTTTCCCCACTGGGGAGACCCGGGCTCAAAGAGGTTCTGTGACTGGTCCACGGCACCGAAGTAAATAAACGGCAGAGTCAGGATTTGAATCTGGGTCTGATTCCAGAGTCTACATTCTTAATTACTCCACCACCAGGCCTCTCCTAAGGGACCCAAATCTCTCATTTCCAAAGACTTTCTCCATCCACACAGCAACCATATCCGCTTCACCAAATCCCTGCTCTCAGAAGGGGCTAGATGCGAGAGAGGAGAAAGGGAAGGAAAGTGTGGACCACTCAAAGGTGCTTAAAACTGGGAGTGAGGTTTGTAAGAGGGCTCTGACTTCTGCAAGGAAGAAGGCTAGAAGCAGCTGATGCTTAGCCACAAGCCTCCAAATGGCCAAAACGATTTCTAGAGTAAAACGCCTGCCTGGTGTATCCAGTCCCTGGGGGAACATACAGGAGCAGGAGATCCACCTCCTTCCCCATAAAAGAACATTAAAAAGTGAAACTATAGAGTCAGACGCTCAAGTGTGCGTTACATGCCAAGAGTTAGAATGATTCCAAGAAAGGACTAACTGCAAGTGGACATCCCTGGCGGTCCAGCGGTTAAGACTGTGCTCCCACTACAGGGCATACAGATTCCATCCCTGGTCCGGGAGCTGAGATCCCACATGCCGAGTGGCACGGCCAAAAAATTTTTAAATGTAAGAAAGAAAAGACAGGACTGATCACAGACAGGGCTGTCTTCAGGAATCAGGGCCTCAAAGGAAATGGCAGATGCATAGCCAGTGACAGGGGCATGTGGGCAAAAGAGAAGCATGAGATTAAAGACCCCTAGGGGAGGGGACAGCTATAGGGTGGGGTTGGGGAGGTCACACAGACTTAGGACCTGATCCTGACTCCACTGGGAAATGGTATTTCAGGAATATGTTCAAAACTTTGTGAGCCTTTGCACTCCAGCTGTGCAATGGAAATCAGAAGCCCGTCTCTATCAAGCTTATCACCACAAAGATCAGTTATAAGTTGTACACAGCATCTGGTGCAACAAGAAAGCCACACGGTGCTCTTCTGAAATGCATGTCATTAGCTACTGTTGTCCCTTTCTGAGTATCTGAGAGGAGATGGCACTTCCTTCTGGCTAAAGTGGTTTAACCTTTCAAACTATTCATGCACGTACATACAGTCATATAATCAACTGCTGGGGAGGAAAAAGCAAAACCGGGAGGAAATCCCCACCCTTTTTGCATTCATTTCTCAGGCTGCATGAAGCCTTTTGTGCTCAGTTGCTTCAGTCATGTCCAACTCTTTGCAACCCCATAGACTGTAAAGCCCGCCAGGCTCCTCTGTCCATGGGATTCTCCAGGCAAGTATACTGGAGTTGGTTGCCATTTCCTTCACCTATGAAGCCTTTTAATTCAATTCAATTCAACAAACATTAACTGACTATCCAGATGCCCAGAATCCCCTTGACTGGGCTGGGGAGAAGCCTAGTCTCACAGGCCCAGAACCTGCAGAGTCTGGGAGCTTCCTTCCCCGGGGATCTGCCTATCTCTCGGTTCTCTTTCCCACAGCTCAGTCTGACTCTGCCAGTCAGTGGCTCAGGTGAAGTGTGAAGCTCTCTCAGGAGCAAACATTATCTGGGTTCTCTAAGTCACCCTAGCCCGCCTGTTGACTTGCACAGGCCTCCAGGGTTGGGAACAAGTCCCATCTCTCCTCCACCCATGGTCAGCTCCGGAGCCACGCTTCTGGAACTTCCATCTGGAGCTGCTCTCACAAGTGATAATCTGTCAGTGGGAACTTTCCTTATCTTCTAAACTCTGCAACTGCTGTTTGCAAGGCTCACGACAGTCCCCGCTTCCACGGGCCACAGCACACCTCGCTTTCATGCAAGACCCTCCCACGCCTTCATGTGAGAACAGTCAGCCTGCTGTCAACAGCTCCTTTGGTGACACTGGGTCTCTAAAGCTTGGCTCCAAGGGCACCGGTATGGGTGCCAGATATGGGAGAACCACTGAATGGGCCCCAGGTCCCAAATTCGTCCTGCCCTCTGTGGGCCTGGAAAGGTAACCATTTCCTGGTGGAAAGAAGAACATCTTAAAAAAAATATTTCTTCTTCCTGCCCGACAGCATTGCCGTGAATCAGCCCTATGTTACAAAAACATCAGGGGACCTCCCTGGTGGCTCGATGGTAAAGAATCCGCCTGCCAATGCAGGAGACGACCCCTGACCTGGAAAGATCCCACATGCCGCAGAGCAACTAAGCCCGTGCACTGTAACGATTGAGCCTGCGTTTGGGAGCCCAGGAACCAGAACTACTGAGCCCACGAGCCTAATTACTGAAGCCTGCGTGTGCTACAGCCTGTGCTCCACAACAACAGAAGCCACCAGAATGAAAAGCCTGTGTGTGCTCCACAACTACAGAGTGGCCCGTGCTGGCCACGACTAGAGAAAAGCCCACACAGCAATAAAGACCCAGCACGGCCAAATATATATATATATATATATATTTTTTTTTTTAAAGAAGGTATCAGGGACTTTGTCAAAAGGAAGAGAAGAGAAAAGGTGTAACAATTCGGGTCAGAGGCACTGGCAGAAACAAGGCTCTGAGCAAATGTGCTGAAAAGTGAGTGACTAAGGGTACAGTGGCCCCCTCCCCTAAGGGTCAGTCCTCCTGGGCAATGAGCACCCGACACACGAGAAGGACCTCTCTCTCCTCTGGTCCATATTCTTTCTTTTCCTCCATGAGAACAGTGTTACACAGGCTCATCTGAGGAGTGAGAGTAAAGGGCTGGGAAGTGGGCAGGTTGGCCCAGCGCACCATCTTGCCGCTATGACCACTTGGATGGAGACAGGCAGCCACAGATGTCAGGGAGACTAAGTCTTCCTGCTCTTAAAGGCAGGCTCTGGAACAGAGCCTCAGACAGGGAGTAACGGGAGAGCTAAGATGGCACAGGGGGTTCTGACCACAGAAGTAGAAGCAGAGACAATTACCCAGACTTGACCAGACACTCGTGGGTCTTGAGAACATCCTTGAGGTATATGGTACGAAGTGGTTCTCGGTCCTGGGGGAGGAAACGGGGAGACAGAGTGAATGAGGCTGTCTGCCCAAGGCCACCACTGGGACCAGCAGACCATTATCATCAGACATGACTGGCTGAAACCAGGTCACAAACAAGACAAGGTCCCGAAACAATCAAGAGAGGAGGGGAAAAAAAAAATCTAAGAGGTTCTGCGGTTCTCAACACACACAGGGAGGGAGTTCGTCAAGGCCACTTCAATATCATGGCAAAGCTGCCCACACCAGGTGGCCCGAGCTAAGATGCTGCACACTCCCAGCACACAGATGAGTCTGTGTGCCCACATCTCTGCGCACACACACACGCGCATGTGTGAGACCCCTCGGTCTCTTGAGGGCCCCAGAGCCACGACAAACCTGCTCACACTTGAAGTAGCAGATGGTAAAGTCATCCAGCGCAAAGAAGCGCCGCTTCCAGCTCTTGCGCTGCAATAGAGGACACAGAGCAGAACGTTAGAAGAGGTCCCCGGGGGTGCACTCTGGTCCTAAGCTCCTGGGGACCTCGCCCCGCAAAGGCCAGGCTCCCCAGCTCGGGGGACCAAAGTGAGGAGCCAAGGGTTTCTTCCTCTGTGGAAACGCCTGGGAGCACACCTCGGACAGCAGGGCGCACGTTTCCTTTGAGCCTCTCCGGAATCGGAATTGGTGGATATGGGCGTGGCCGGCTCCACCCTCCTCCCAGCAATCTGCGCTCCCCTCGGGCTCGCCCACACCCACTGGCCCCGGGGGTCCCCAGAACCCCCTTCAGCTCCCCTCGCGGACACTCACCACGTTCCCTTGCTTCACACAGTAGCCGCTCTTGATGAGGGGCGGCCCGGTGGGACCTCGGCAGCCGGTCGTGGGGATGTAACTCTGAGACCTTCGAAGGATGGCGTGGGAGCCGGGCTCACCCACTTCCTGCCCATCCCCACCGTTCTACATGGAAACGGGGGTGGGGGGGAGGGGGGGCTGGGTTAGCGCCTGCCTGCTCCTGACATGGCCCCACCCGCCCTGGCCAGTCACCTCTTCCTCTTGGCGCACGAGGGCCAGAAAGTAAACTTTTGCCTTGGGCAGGCACTGTACAGGGTACTTTCACAAAGCAAGGCTGGGGAGGGCCAGGAGACCCAGGAGAAAGGGAAGGGCTGCCAAAGCAAACCGGACGAGGCAGAGCTTGCTGCCAGCCACCCACGGCCCGCTTCCCACGGGCTTCACAGGTGCCAGTCCCCGTGGGTGATGCAGAGCTGTCCTGGCCACAGAGCTTCAGACGCAGCGGCCGCAGTCTCCGCACTGTCGGTACTCTCCATCAGCCCAGGTACATGGGCTCCCCCACCCCTGCCCCTTCCTTGGTTCTGCCCTCCTGTCCTGTCACTGACACCATGGACACTCCC
>SJYA01003124.1:479893-519086 GCA_006410615.1 Neotragus moschatus
CCCCCCCCACCGTGCCCCAGCCTGGCAGCCCCAAGCCCCAGCACCTGGTTGATGGGCGTGTGTACCACCACCCCTCCGATGATCTCTGTCTTGTAGGCCACCTGCGGCTTCTTCTCTAAGGCCAGAGGAGTTGCTAGGCTCTTGAGAACTTCGGTCGTCAGGGGCAGGTTCCCAGCTTTGGGTACCTGGGAAGAATGACAGCGTGGTTAACTGGGAAAGAAAGCCCAGAGAAAGCAGGGAGGTGACCAAGGACGGGGGAAGGAAGAAGAAAGTTAATGTGCCAAGTTATAGTAAGAAACCCCTTCCCCCCATGTGCTTCCATCCATCCAAACCTGGACATGACGAATTCAGCAAACCACTCCCACCACACACACACACACACACACACACACACACACACACAGAGGCACACACTTACTCAACAAATGCGCTGAGCACCTACTCTGAGTCAGCCCCTGCCTGGCTAGAGACCAAAGATAAACCAGCAAACACAGACACATGTCCTGCCCTCACTCCACGTCCAGGCTGATCAGGGAGACTGATCACAAACATATAGCAAGACTAACAATCAGAATAATCACAAATCGTGGTGAGTGCCTTGAAGAAAATAAACAGGAGCTCAGACTGACAGCAGGGCAACTACTTGAGGGGACTGGCTGGCATTGTGGGCATGGTTGGTGTAAGTCTTCAGGGGAAAGAGATGCTCAAACAGTGACCTGGAGGATGAAAAGGAGCCAGGAACATAAAGACGGGAGAAAGGATGCTCGGCAGTAGGTGAGACGCCTGTGGCATCTGGTACAGGATGGGGAGCATGTCCCAGGGCTTGGGGTGTAACCTCTGACCTGTCACTAAGTGAGTGACACAGTCATAGAGGTATCATGGTCATCAAATGATGAGAAGATATAAATTCAAACACTTAAAATATGAATAAAAATACGAAAGTATTTTAATCAAGATATTCTAAGTAAACTTTTTGAAAATTAATTTATATTTTTTTGGCTGTGCTGAGTCTTCGCTGTTGCACAGGCTTTCTCTAGTTGCAGTGAGCCAGGCCTATGCTTCCTTACGGTGCTTGGGCTTCTTATTGCGATGGCTTCACTTGTTGCAAAGCTTGGGATCTAGGTGTGTGGACTTCGGTATCTGCAACATGCGGGTTCAAAAGCTACAGCGCTTGGGCTCAGTAACTGTTCTGCACTGGCTCAGCTGCCCTGTGGCACGTGGGGTCTTCCAGGACCAGGGATCAAACCTGTATCTCCTGCATTGGCAGGTGGACTCTTAACCACTGGACCACAGGGGAGTCCCTCTAAATAACTCTTTGTTAATGGTACTAGCACTTACAAATATCGCCCTTCTGCAAAATGATTTATCTTTGATCCTCTCCAGCTAATCAAAGAGTCACAGAATTTTTAGGGCACGTTTGAAACCACAGGTTGCAAACTGGTGGTCCAAAGGCAGACTTGCCCCTACTATGTCTCGTCTGTCCTATCCAGTATGTGTTTCAACCTGCAATTAAAATCTGAAATATTCCATACAAAACAATCTTGTTTTCCAGCAAAGTAGCAGTTCAATCTTTGGCTGGGGAACAGATTCCTCAGTTTGCCCCAGTCCTGATCATCCTCCCAACCCGAGGTCATTTATCCTCATCCATGTTGCCACTTTTCTTCCTCCTTGGCCATTTCTCATTTATACTGGAAAATCTTTCATCACCAGAGAGACCCAGAGCAGCCCAATCATTTGCCCAAAGCTGTGATTAATATTAACACCTAAGCAGAGACCAAGTCCCTGAACTCTGCTGGTTCAGTCCCCACCACACCACAAAGCCTGTCCTTCACAAGGACCCAAGACCCCATGTGAGTCTGCCAGGAAAGTAACTGCAGACCCCAAAAGAAAACCTAACATCCTGCTTCACTTCTTCTACAGCCTTGGAAGCTAGAAAGACCTAAGAATCCAGATCTTTCAAGAGCTCACAGCTCAAGGATATATTATACCACATGGGAAATATAGCCAATATTTTATAATCATTTAAATGGAAAGTAACCTTTAAAAACTGTAAAAAAAAAAAAAAAAAAAAAAACAAAAACACTATTGCAAGACTTCCCTGGTGCTCCAATGGCTAAGATTCCACACTCCCAATGCAGGAGGCCTGGATTCGATCCCTGGTCAGAAAACTAGATCCTACATGCTGCAACCAAGATCTCAGTCAGTTCAGTCACTCAATCATGTACGACTCTTTGCGATCCCATGGACTGCAGCACGCCAGGCCTCCCTGTCCATCACCAACTCCCAGAGTTTACTCAAACTCATGTCCATGGAGTCGTGATACCATCCAACCCTCTCACCTGTCGTCCCCTTCTCCTCCTGCCTTCAATTTTTCCCAGCACCAGGGTCTTTTCCAATGAGTCAGTTCTTCGCATCAGGTGGCCAAAGTATTGGAGTTTCAGTTTCATCATCAGTTCTTCCAATGAGTACTCAGGACTGATCTCCTTTAGGATGGACTGGTTGGATCTCCTGGCAGTCCAAGGGACTCTCAAGAGTCTTCTCCAACACCACAGTTCAAAAGTATCAATTTTTTCAGCACTCAGCTTTCTTTATAGTCCAACTCTCACATCCATACATGACCTGGAGCGGCCTAATTTTCAAAAGCTACTGTAGGCCAGGAAGTGGAGTGGGGGGAGTTCACAGCTCAGGGCCATAGGAGAACTAACTCTGCCTGCTAAGGATGGGAATGAAGGGCCACACCCCTATGCATCTAATTCAAAGGAGTAAGACCATCATGATCAACACTGGGGCCCCAGAAAGAGGACAAGACCCTTCTTCCTGGCCTGTGCACTCAACTTACATAGTCAAGGGCGACCTCTGCCCCCCACCTCTCCAGATGAGGCCAGAAACCCTCCCTCTCCTTTCCTTCTGAGACAACAGTTGCTTTGGGCCTCTGCTCAGTGCCAGGCGGAGGAAGTACTCCTCTCTTCCTGCATTGCTACTCATCTCAGGCCACTTTACCAGGCAGGCATCCGTTTCTCTGTTTCATAGATCAGGTGAACAAAAGCTCGTTAAAAGTCGTCGCCACTGCTAAACACCACTACCTACCACCTACTGGGACCACCCTTGCCAGTTCCTCTGCGTTTTGCTCCGGTGCGTGGAATCCTTTTGGGATGTGGGTGAGTGCTGGGATGTCCGGTGATATGTCCAGGATTGAACAGCACATCTGCCCCCTAGGGACCCAAATGAATTCCTGAAACCCAGCAAGGGAGGAGGGGAGTAGCCTTTCAGAGTTCACAACGGCCGGGAAAGGACGCCTGGCAGCTTGGTTGCCGTGTTGCCTCTCGACCCGTCAGCCCACCCAGAGAACTGCTGGTCATCACTGCTCATACCCCTGCATCATCGGCTCCCTCTGACCAATCACCTGGCTCTCCAAAACAGCTTACACTTCCTGAGACGGTGAATCAGCTTGCAGAGAACAAACTTATCAATAACCATGAGCCAGGTCTTGAAAACAAGGACATCCTCTTGGCTTGTCCGTCTCCCAAGATCCCAGTGAAACAGGGCCCTCTTCCACCACCCCGTCCCCTCCCTGGTGAAGGGTGCCCTGATGGAGGAGATCCACAGGGTTCCATTTGCAACAAGAAATGAAATTTGCAAGGACTCTCTTCCTACAGGCAGAGCAAGACTATGAGGAATAGTCTAACTGTGATAGGGGAAAGTATGCTATAATTTCACTGTCCAATTTTTAACCCTTTTGAAAAAATGTAGTGAGTTGAATAAGTCTCCCCAAGATGTCCACCCATAACCTCAGACGTGACTTTATTTGGAAATAGGGTTCTTGCAGAGATAATTAAATTAAGATGAGGCCATGCTGGTTTAGACTGCAAGGAAATCCAACCAGTCCATCCTAAAGGAGATCAGTCCTGGGTGTTCGTTGGAAGGGTGGATGCTGAAGCTGAAACTCCAATACTTTGGCCACCTCATGCGAAGAGCTGACTCATTGGAAAAGATCCTGATGCTGGGAAAGATTGAAGGCAGGAGGAGAAGGGGAGAACAGAGGATGAGATGGTTGGATGGCATCACCGACTCAGTGGACATGAGTTTGAGTAAACTCTGGGAGTTGGTGATGGACAGGGAGGCCTGGCATGCTGCAGTCCATGGAGTTGTGAGTCGGACATGACTGAGTGACTGAACTGAACTGATGCTGGTTTAGGGTGGGCCCTAAGTACCATGGGTTGGGCAGATCCCCTGGAGAAGGAAATGGCAACCCACTCCAGTACTCTTCCCTAGAAAATTCCATGGATGGAAGAGCCTGGTGGGCTACAGTCCATGGGGTCACAAAGAGTCGGACATGACTGAGAGACTTCACTTCACTTAAGAGCAATGACTCACGTCTTCCTGAGAGGAAGGGTCATACAGACACACAGGCCGTGCACTGATGGAGGCAGAAGTGGAGGGATGCAGGACAAACTAGGGAAGCTAGAAAGGGCAAGGAAGTATTCTCCCCTTGAGCCTTCAACAGGTACATGGAGCGCCTTGCCGACACTCTGATGTCAGACTTCTCAGGACTGTGGGAGAATACATTTCTGTTACTCTAAGCCATCCACCTTTTGCAACAGCCCTCAGGAAACCAATACAGGAATACTACTACTCTGAGCAAACCCAATTCTTTATCTTTTAAAATACGTTTATTGGGCTATATGGCTGCTTTACAATGTTGTGTTAGTTTCTGCTGTACAGCAAAGTGAGTCAGCTATCTGTACACAGATATCTCCTCTTTATTGGATTTCCTCCCCATTTAGTCAGCGAAGGGCACTGAATAGAGCCCCCTGTGCTATACAGTAGGTTCTCATTAGTTATCTATATTATACATGGTAGTGTATATATGTCAATCCCAGTCTCCCAATTCACCCCACCCTTTTCCCCCTTGGCATCTGCACTTTTGGCTAAATACCATATGCTGACCATTATCTTCAATCGTAAGGACTCAGTGACCCAGCACTCAACGACCAGTGACCTGTGGTTACTGGCTCCTGAACCTGGGCGGGTCACTCTGATCTCCAGGCATTTCTACTGCCTCGTTTATAAACCAGATGATCACTCCCGCCCTCCCTAGTTGAGGTTTTCATGAGGCTAACAAGAAGCTATGAATGTGAAAGTGGTATGTCATCTAACTTCTTGTACATCTGCTGCTTGTTTTTCATATTTTTATAAACCCTTCCAGGTCTCAGAAGTCAGAAGGTCCTAGGCTTGAATCCCAGCTCTGTCATTTAGCAAACTCCAGACTTAGGGCAATGGCACCCCACTCTACTACTCTTGCCTGGAAAATCCTATGTACAGAGGAGCCTGGTAGGCTGCAGTCCATGGGGTCACGAAGAGTCGGACATGACTGAGCGACTTCACTTTCACTTTTCACTTTCATGCATTGGAGAAGGAAATGGCAGCCCACTCCAGCGTTCTTGCCTGGAGAATCCCAGGGACGGGGGAGCCTGGTGGGCTGCAGTCTATGGGGTTGCACAGAGTCGGACACGACTGAAGTGACTTAGCAGACTTAGGGCAAGACTCTGATTTCCATTTTCCTCATCATAAAAGTGGCAATGAAAGCAGCCGCCTCACAGGAGTGATGCGAAGGGTGAGCACTGTGGCCGGTGAGAAAGCCCACCTGGATGCATGGTCTGCATCTTTCATCTGCATCCCCTGCCCCCAGGATGCTTCACTTTGCACATAANACTTAGGGCAAGACTCTGATTTCCATTTTCCTCATCATAAAAGTGGCAATGAAAGCAGCCGCCTCACAGGAGTGATGCGAAGGGTGAGCACTGTGGCCGGTGAGAAAGCCCACCTGGATGCATGGTCTGCATCTTTCATCTGCATCCCCTGCCCCCAGGATGCTTCACTTTGCACATAAGGTGCTCTAAGAGAAATCTGCCCATAGTGAGGAAGTCAGGTGCCCCTCCTCTTCCTTCTGTCCCACAGGATCTTTGGCAGGAGGAGTAAAGAGAGGTATAAATAGAGCAGAGGAAAGTCAGGGGGACCCCAGAGGTTATGGAGCCCCTGCAGAGGCTGGGACATCCCAGCAGGCAGAAAGAAGGCGTGGAATTAGCCGCCTGGAGCAACTCCTCGCTCAAGGCACAAAAGCAGGACAAAGAGGCCCCTGCTGCCTCACAGTCTGTGTAGTCTAGTTCACCAGGCAGGTCCAGGAGAGGACACCCTGGGGTCTTCCCTGGTGGTCGAGTGCTTAAGACCTCACCTTCCAATGCAGGGGGTATGACTGGATCTTAGCTTCCCAAGCTAAGATCCCACAGGCCTTACAGCCAAGCAACCAAAACATAAGACAGGAACATTACTGTAACAAATTCAATACAGACTTTTAAAAATCACCCACATTAAAAAAAAAAAAGAGAGAGAACACTGAATAAGAAGAAAGTATTAGACACTGAAAGAAACTTCCCACAGTGTGGAAGACCCAGAAGGGTGAAGATTCCAACATGAACGAAGGAAACCTTTAATAAAGTCAGCATTCTGCAGACATACACAAGCGTGTGGGTAGCAGATGTGCCTGAGTTAGCAGCTACCCCTTCACAGACCCCCACCATTTCCCTCTCTTTTCACTGCCTTACGAAGGTTTATCAGAATAATGAGCCAACAAGCAAAACCACATCAATGACTGATCTGCTCAGAGGCAGCATCACAAGCGCTGGATAACTGTACAGGTTTCTTCTATGAAATTATTCACGGGAACCCTGAGGTACTGGGGAGAATAATCTGCCCCAGCACATACTGGTTTTTACTGGAAGTCACCAGAATGCTAGCATTCTTGAAGATATGATACAGAAAATCAATCTTTTCAGCAAAATGTGGCTTACATGCCAGAAGTCGGCCTATATTATTGGTTAAAGGTCTAGTTTCTTTCCCTTAAACAGTTTTCCCCTCTCCTTATTCCTACCCATCTCCCTTTCTTTTTCTCGATTTCTAAGGAGGAAGAAAGGAGTTCTTCGTTAGCCAAGTCAAGGAAAACAAGAATCCTCATAGAACAGCCAGCAAGCTGGTGCTTATAAATGTTAGGCTTTCCCAGGACAGGTCAGTGGACCTTTCAGTGGACTGGTCCCCAGGTGGCCCCTTAAAGTCAGAAGAGTCTCCCTGCAAGCCAGGAAAAAGTTCCGACTTCCCCCCTCATGTGAGTTTCCTCCACTCTGTTTCTCAGAGTCAGCACTCCCATTTCCAATCCCACCACATTCTGAATCAGCATCCCAGAATGACCCAAACCACGACCGCCTGGTATCCCTCCCAGGAAGCACAGCGGGACACTCCATAAACTTCCCCTCGAACCTGATTCAGACTCAGACTCTCAGTTCAACTTGAGGCTAGTCGGCCAAGGTTCAAAGAGGTAGGGGAACCGGTCTGGAATGGGTCCTGGGAAAGTCCCCATTGCCATCTGGGCCACTCCCCACCCAAAACGCGCCGACGGCAGAAAGTCTCTCACCAGAAAGGAGAAAGATCATACGTACAGTGATTTTGCTGGCTTGGTTCAAGGCTTCCACCCAGTCCTTCAGATCTTTCTGGTCATTGGCTTGAAGAAAATACCTCTGCGAGAGGGCGTTGATGACTGCAAAAGACATGGGATGAAGAGAGAAGAATCCAGGTCAGAACTCACACGCCAAAACTAAGGTGTTTGACATAGCAGGGCAGAAGATTCCTGCCGAGGAGACCAAGATGTTCCCCATGGTGCAAAGTCACCTGGGAATATCTGGGAAGCAGAGCGCTCTCAACCTCAAAAAAAATGTGGATTATTATTCCATTGGCCACAAGACAACACTAATGGCCTTTGTGTGCTGCTGTGCAGAAAGGCGGCTCATTCACCGTCCACCAGACACACTCCTGGACAGCTTTTCCGAGGCGCCAAACGCTGGACAGTCATGATAATACACGTTAGTTNATTCCATTGGCCACAAGACAACACTAATGGCCTTTGTGTGCTGCTGTGCAGAAAGGCGGCTCATTCACCATCCACCAGACACACTCCTGGACAGCTTTTCCAAGGCGCCAAACGCTGGACAGTCATGATAATACCCGTTAGTTTGGCCTCCATGCTCCTGGTTTCCACTAGCACAACTGATCCGGGTTAGGGGTCTTGTCTGTGGTTGAGACATGGAACTAGGGTGCCCTGGGTTCAAGTCTGTGACCTTGAGACCCCATTTTCAACCTGGTCCTTCCTCAGCACTCCATGAGGTCAACAATTTACTTCTGGGTTCTTTTTTTTCCCTCTCTCTCTCTCTTTTTAGATCTGCTGACTACAAAATCTGAGAGTCAGATTTTTGAGCTTGGCAATGATAGTTGAAGGAAGTGGGAGAACGTGCAAAAGAAGTCTGAACCAACCTGAGTGGGAAAAGAGGACAGTTTAAAGGACCATGTTACTCTCCTGGCAAAAATAAGCTAGAACTGGAGGAGGTGAGCATCGGCGGGTAGACAGCCCCTTAGTTCATTCCCTCATTCCTTCAGCGAATAGTTACTGAGCAACCGCTTTGTGCCAGGAAGCACACGCTAAGTGCTGGGGATACACCAATGACAAAGCCAGGGAGCATCCCTACCTTTGTGGAGCTTACACCTCAGACATAAAACAGAAGCTATGTGTTAGCATCTGCTCATAGCACTTAGTACCACACCGAGAAGGCAGTAGAAGCCAGTTAAATACTGATGCTTCAATGACCTGCATCCACCGAGTGGCTCTGCTTCCTGGGGCACCCCCAGCCATCATTCATCGGCAGTAGAACTTTCAGTAGAACATTCCCTAGTTCCCTCAAGTCTCCATACCATTCCTCTGCTCTGAGTTAAACCTTCTTTAAGACTTCCAGTAGACACCTGGCACCCTGTCCTGCAGAGCCAAGAGAACGGAGACATCATGGGCACCTGTGCCTCCGTCTTATGTAATTAACAATCTTCGCAGGGAGACCAGGGAAAGGAAGATCATGTGAGACCCAGGGATACGGCTGGGACAGCAGTCCCTCACACACACGGTACAAGTCACGTGTGATCGATCACAGGACCGTCTCCACGCAAAAGAGGAAGCTGCTGTAGGAGTGTTCAGAAAACCCACCCTCTGCTCAGGACTTACCGAAGCAAAACGGAGTTTTGGGTTTCTGTTTTGGGGTGGCTATGCTCACCTAAATCAGATGAAAAAAGAAAAGAAACGTGAGTGTGTTTCCAACAGTGTTGTAAAGTTGTGCTGTTTTTTCCTTCCAAACTTTATACGTTAGGAGACTTGATATAAAAAGAAGAATATACGAAAGCATATGAGAACATTTTAAAAACTAATGACTGAGTGGAAGCCTTGCACGCATCATCCAGATTAAGAAATCACCCACTATGGATCCTGTTTCTTAGAAGCCCTCTGTGCCCCTCCCTGGCAGATAGAATCCCGGCCCCACCCCTCAGAGATAACCACTATCTTGATATCTGTATTGTATCTGCAAAACCGCTCACAAGCCACTGAGTCCTGAGAAAATTCTCTTTGGACCACAAAGATATGTACCTTTCACATTAGCGAGACCCTACTCCTCTCCCAACCACCAACCTCCTCCGCTAAACAGTTCTGTGAATTAGAGGTAGAACTGTCACAAATACACAGATTTCAAACAGAGCCCACAGAAAGGTGAGTCACTCACTGAGACACACAGATCAATTTCCCTTATCTTTACCCTGACCGCTTCACCATGAAAAGAAGCACTTCCCACCTGCCCAGAGAGCAGCTGACGGGATCAGGGCACATCCCATATTGAAGGCAAGGGCATAAGAAAGCAGGACTTTTTCTGCCCCTTGCTGTGTCATCCTGCCTTTTCAAGCCTGCCCCCACACGTAGGTTCTGATTCTGTGCCTGTTGTGAGCCTGTCTCATTTGAGTTCAACTACTCTGAAGAAGGAAAGGAAAGCATATTCCATCATATGGAGTTCGATGACTGCCCTTGGTGAAGGCTGAACCTCCCTGGAGCAGGCCTCCCCCACTGGACCTGGGATTTCTAAGGGGGCAGCCCCTTCCCCCAGGACCGAGGCTGGGAACCACTATTCACAATGGCTATCATCCACTCATACACACCATCCCCGCATTTCTAGTCAGGGGCGCTGTCCAACTTGCCCTCACCCAGGGGCTCCTGGAGTGGTTCTAGCTTTAACAGGAGGTTCATTAGAAGCCAAGAGCTAAAGAAAACTTTGGGGTCAAAATTAAGGTTTCAGGACTTCCCTGGTGATCCAGTTGCTAAGACCCTGCGCTCCTAACACATGGGACCCAGGTTCTATCCCTGGTCGGGGAACTAGATCCCAAATGCCACAACTGAGAGTTTCTATAGTGTATGTGTGCCCAGTCATGTCCAACTCTTTTCGACCCCTTGGACTGTAGCCCGCTAGGCTCCTCTGTCCATGAGATTTCCCAGACAAGAATACTGGAGTGGGTTGCCATTTCCTCCTCCAGGGGATCTTCCCCAGCCAGGGACTGATCCCATGTCTTCTGAGTCTCCTGCGTTGGCAGGTGGATTCCTGACCATTGAGCCACCTGGAAAAAATCCTGCCCTGCCGCAACTAAAGGACCCGAGTGCAGGCAAACAAAACAAAATAAAAACAAGAGGGAAAGCTCCAACATTAAAAAAAAAAAAATTAAGGTCTCATCATGGCTCACAGTGGCTGAGGATCTGATCGTGACTGACACACCAAGCTGACACACCAGGGTGACGGGATTCTCCCTCTTGGCTCTAAGTTCTTTCTACAGACCTGGCCCAGATTTCTCATCAACTCAAATTAATACTGCTCAGAACACTCAAGATGGGAACCGAGGCGGCAGCCTATAAAAGATCAAAGGAAGGACAGGCGGCACAGCCAGGGCTTTGGTGCCACAGCACCAGGCCCCCATCCCAGGCGCCCCAGCTGTCTCACCATTTCCTAGTCCATCAAACGGTAATAATAAAGCATGCTCTCACAGGGCCATGGTGAGGACTAAATGTGACCGTGCAGGTGAAGCACTTAACCCACCTTATCATGCAGAAGCTGCTCAACGAGGGAAGGGCTGTTTACACCCATTGCACGTACCAATACAAGCCATGCTATGCTGGGCATGAGGGCCCTTCCCTAGTGGCTCAGATGGTAAAGAATCCGCCTGCAATGCCGGAGACCTGGGATTGATCCCTGGGTCGGGAAGATTCCCTGGAGAAGGAAATGGCAACCCACTCCGGTACTCTTGCCTGGAGAATTCCATGGACCAAGGAGCCTGGTGGGCTACAGTCCATGGGACTGCAAAGAGTCGGACATGACTGTGTGACTAACTTTCACTTTTCATGCTTGGCATGATGGACAAAATGCTAAGGGCCTTATGAGCTTCTCTGGACCCCAAAACATGTATGAGACCTGGCCTCCAATAGACAAAATGAATATGGC
Organism: Neotragus moschatus; assembly: GCA_006410615.1. Taxonomy (NCBI): domain Eukaryota; kingdom Metazoa; phylum Chordata; class Mammalia; order Artiodactyla; family Bovidae; genus Neotragus; species Neotragus moschatus. The sequence continues at coordinate 491,293 of SJYA01003124.1, forward strand.
GCACTCAACAGTAATAACTGTTCAACTGAATGTCTATATGACGTTATACCAACCTCATCGGCAAGTATTTAACTAAATGCCTACAAGATGTCGCATTAAGCCAACTTCATTCACATTCTAATTAAATGTTCACAAAAACTGCACAACATTCAAAAATAATTAACAGCTTTGATTTTCTTGGTTCATGAGAATCCCTGGATGTGCAAGACGATAGCTGAGAAACTAGAGCCAATCATAAATTGAGTTACTCACAGTCAAATCGTTTCAAAAAGGAAAATGATGAAAATCCTTTCAAATATCTCACAGCCAGACAATTACAGTCAGTGAGGGAAGTGGAATCATTCTGATGTTTACCATGATGTGAGCTATACACTAGAGGGCCTAAGAAAGTCTTTAAATCATCTGCCAGATGATGAAGATGTAGACAAAGGTGAGCCTGCATATCTGCCTTCAAAGAGGATGAAAATCCCATTGCCTCTTTCGCATCTGTGCGCTGGAGCCCTGCGAGCAAGCCCTGGCCCCATGCCATCTTGTTCTCCTGGGATTCAGACTCCAGAATTCAACCTGCGCCACACTGTGTGCGTTCCTCCTGTTTGCATCTGATGTTCTGATCTGTCGGTGACTCATGGGCTTCCTCCCTCAGCACCTGCGTCCCTGCAGGTCCTCAAGCTCAGAGCTCCTGCACGCCCGCCCTTGGTTCCTGTACGACCCTGACCGTCGCAGAACCACCTTGGTCATCCAGGCCTTCCGGACACTTCCACCCTGGCTGGGTGACAAACGGCCCACTCTGACCACAACTCATTACCAGCCTATCCGAGGGAAAACGTGCTTATTACCGGAAGTCAAAGCTTTCAAAGAGATCACTTGGCTTTCCATTTGTTTTTATGTGTGTATCCAGTGTTCCATTGGGAGTACATGTGATCACACACCTGCACACCTGTAATCTGCTTCGTGGTGACCACAGAAGGATTACCTGGCCGAGCAGCTCTTGCTGAATTAACAGGACGCCAGTTCTAGGTCAGGCCTGATGGGTTGTTTAGCAAGGAGAAAACCCTCAGCATCTCTGATCAACCCCCAGATTGGCAAAGCCAGAGGGGAAGCAACTACACCCCTTCTTACAGTCCTGGAATGATGAAGATAATAAAGGGACTTCCCTGATGGTCCAATGGTTAAGACTCCAGGCTTCCAATACAGGGGGCATGGGTTTGATCCCTGGTTGGGAAACTAAGATTCCACATGCCTTGGTGTGGCCAAAAAAAACCACAACAAAGCAAGTCCCATCTATTGGCTGCTATGCCCTCAGAAAGAAAGGCCAAGATGGGGGCTAAGAGGGGGATCTCACTCACTCTGGAGGAGTATAGCTCTGGCCTCCCCCTAGATGGGGGGCAGGACCCCCCCCTCCTGGGAGGGATGGCACCACTGCCCCACCGCACCACCTGCTGCTGACCAGGCCAGCCCATGCAGCTCCTTCACACGTGGAGAAGGAGCAGAGAGGCTCCTGAAGAAGCGGCGTGGTGGGTGGGCTGACTCTGGCCACAAGTCGCTGCAGAACAGTGGTTGACCGGTGGGTCCTGGGTGAGGAGGCAGGGAGAAGTCGGGGGCCAGGGGAGGTGACGCAGAGACGGGGCACAGGTCACCCGCAGAGTGACACAGGTGAAGCTGCCCCCCGCCCTCCCAGCCCGACTGACTCTCAGGAACTCGCTCTTATCAGATCGTGCACAGATCACAGGAGCAGCAAAGCCATGGGGCACCGGGGCACTGCGAGCCCGTCCCACCCTGGCCCCCCTGGGCCGGAAGTGGGGCTGGGGCCCCTCCACCAGCAGCAGCAGCAGCAGCAGCAGCAGCAGCAGCCCAAGGCCTTGGAGCCTCGGTGCTGCCCAGGAAGACCCTGCCCCACGAGGCAGCATCAGGAGCCAGGGAAGAGGCAGTCACCCAGAGTCATAGCAGGCTTGAAGCCGGAGCCTCTGGACGTGAATCCACGCTTCTCATCAGAATTTCGTAAGGATCCATGACCCTGCCCACCCTTGCCCGTCAAAAGCCAGGAGTGAGCCNTGCCCCACGAGGCAGCATCAGGAGCCAGGGAAGAGGCAGTCACCCAGAGTCATAGCAGGCTTGAAGCCGGAGCCTCTGGACGTGAATCCACGCTTCTCATCAGAATTTCGTAAGGATCCATGACCCTGCCCACCCTTGCCCGTCAAAAGCCAGGAGTGAGCCCTGTTCCGGGAAGGTCTTTGTTGCAGTTAACAGAGAGTCAGGCCACAAGCTGGAAGTGTAAATGAACAGGACCTTATGGGGCCTTCCGCAGACAAAGCCTTCTCGTATCCTCTGCTTGAGCTCCCCTCTGAGGTACCCAGATAATAGTATCTGATGCAAATTTCCTGAGTTGTTTTGCAGATGTGACCCCCACCCCCCTCAACAACCAGCAGCAAATGGAGGAAGGACTAGATGACCTTGAGTACACGGTCCCACATCTCCTGGAGCCCGAGGACCCCTAACATGAACTCCCATGACACCACCCAGCTGTCTCACCATCAGCCCGTCAGAGAGACGTGCACCCTGAGACCCTCAACCCTCTCATCTGCCCTTAGCTGGAGACTCCTGAAGGCCGTGAGCCACCTCATCTCCTCGCAGGGCCTTGCAGTAAAGCTCTCTCTGCTCCTGACTCCCACATTTCAGTTTAGTTGGCCTCACGGGTCAGGCCAGGACTCGCGTTAACAAGGTGGAGCTGGCTGCGTGGAAGAGGAGGACTCGCAAACAAAGTGGGGAGGTGGGTGGAGTCAAAGGCCAGCATCCATCTTTTTCTAGTTGGCCTGGGAACTGGCCCTGCTGCTGTGACGACATCAATTTCAGAACCTTCCTCTGAAGGTGGATGTTCCCAACACCAGCCCACAAGGACAAGCACCCTTAGTGGAGGCCACGCGCACCACGGCCGGGCTGCCGCTGCTCATGCAACACGTTCCTTGGGGAGGGGACACCTAGGGGTTAACAAGAAATAACCTGGAATGCCTAATTTGATACCAGCACAGGCTAAATTTTTTTTTTTTTTTTTCTGGGAAAACCCCTGCTTTCTGGCACTGAGTCAGGCAGCAAGCAGTTCAAGGCTCTCCTCTCCATGAAACCTGACCCACTGGCAGCTGTGGGTTTTGCAAAACCCATCCCTGCCTGCCTCTGCCCTCCACAGAGGGTAAAAGGCAGGTCCCTCCTGCTAAAGGAAGCAGCCTCCCAAGCCCAGAATTCGAGAAACCCTCATCCGAGCTGCATTTATACATCACGATTCTGCAGGAGACTGTAGTCCCTCTTCTCCCATCGGGAAGGAGGAAAAAAAAAAATCCTCTCAAATGGGAGATGGTTTGGAGTTTCATTAATCTTGAGGTTCTTTGCTCCCCGCTCTCTGAATTCTCTCTCTTCCAACCTCCTAATGAAAAGACCTAATGAGCTCACAGCAAGACAGGACAGGACTGGACAGGAGAGGGGAGGGCCCAGGCCCCTGGCCGAAGAGCCAGAGGCAGCCACATTCTGACCACAAAGCATGCAAATGGCCTGCTTTCCTAAGCCCTTCCCCTCTCCCAATCCTTCCCTCCTCGCTCTAAGGTGCCCAAACACTGCCCTGCACCCAGTCACCTCTGTTGGACTCTCGCCTGCAACCCCTGCAGCTGCCTTCCCCTCTGGCCCAGCTGAGATGGGAGGGCTGCCCAAGGACCCCCAAAGCTTATTATGAGATGGAGCCAGGAGCCACTCAGATCAGAGCCCCATCCCTTGAGGCGGGGAGAATGTGGACAAGGAAGCTGAGATCCCCAAGAGGCCTGAGTGAGGGCCTTCCAGAACCTTGGTGCTGGCTGGGGCCACCTGGCTCTCCTCGCTGGATGAACAGTTCCTCTTTCTAGCAAGGCTCTAAATCCCCCAGCCTTCTTTTTTTTTTTTTTATCACTGCTGCATCACAGGTCAGTGCTGGTGCCTGCTCCAGGGAGGAGCCCCTACACAAAGCTGAATTCAGCAGCTACGAGTGGGCACCATCCACTTGGAGCCCCCCAGGCCCCACCCAGGTCTCAGCCCAGAAGAGGGGTTGCTCTCGCCTCTTCTGTGCAGACTGGACAAGGGGATGGGCTGTTGGCTGGCCTGCCAGCCCCTCCAGCTGTTCTCTGGCTGCTGAGTGGTTGGGGCCCTCTCGGGCTCCCCTCCACAGTGATCTGGGCCAGCCCATGGATAAACTTTCAGTGTCGCCCCAAAGCTTTCTGAGCCATGCTAGTAGAACCATATACTTTGGGAGAATCCTTTGCAGTCAGTGGATTTTTTGCTGTTGTGTTTGTGTTCCTTTTGGTCCCAATTTTAAAAAAAGGTTATGTCCCAGTCTTTGCCCACCCATGTCCCATCCCACCTTTGCAGGAGATCCAGTATCACTGACTAATGGGTCCCAGAAGTGAGAGGCTGCAAGACCGCCCTCCAAGAACCTGCTGACCACAGGCCACCCGGCCCCGGTCAGTTACAGGCTTCCACGGGCATATGGGGAGCACATCACAGCCCAGCAACATCCCCAGGAGCCAAAGCCCAAGATGTGTGCTTCCTCTAGTTTAGATACTAAACCTACTTACAGACCATGAAGTCCCAAAGCTCCAGGCCGACATTACCTTTGAGATGTAGGTCAGCTGCAAAGATCCAACAGCTCCTGCCCCAATTGCCAGGTTCTGAAAGACATGGGTTTTGCGTTTGAAGAAGGATGCTATGCAAGGCAATGGATACAGGACTAAAGAAGGCTGAGAGTCTCATTCTGTTGATGCCACTTTCTGGCTTTGCAATCTTGACTAGAAACTTACTTTCTGTTTTGTTTTGTTTTTTAGCTTGTGATTTTATTTTGGAGTACAGCTGATGCACAATGTTGTGTTAGTTTTAGGTGTACAACAAAGTGACGCAATTATACAGGCGTGCGTGCTGCCACTTCAGTCGTGTCCAACTCTTTGCAACCCCATGCCAGGCTCCCCTGTCCATGGGATTCTCCAGGCAGGAATACTGGAGTGGGTTGCCATTTCCTACTCCAGGGGATCTTCTCGACCCAGGGATCAAACCCGTATCTCTTACNCCTTGGACAGCAAGGAGATCCAACCAGTCCATCCTAAAGGAAATCAGTCCCAAATATTCATTGGAAGGATTGATGCTGAAGCTGAAATTCAAATACTTTGGCCACCTGATGCAAAGAGCTGACTCATTCGAAAAGACCTTGATGCTGGGAAAGATTGAGGGCAGAAGGAGAAGGGGATGACAGAGGATGAAACGGTTGGATGGCATCACTGACTAGATGGACATGAGTTTTAGTAAGCTCCGGGAATTGGTGATGGACAGGGAAGCCTGGCGTGCTGCAGTCCATGGGGTTGCAAAGGGTTGGACACAACTGAACGACTGNTTGATGCTGGGAAAGATTGAGGGCAGAAGGAGAAGGGGATGACAGAGGATGAAACGGTTGGATGGCATCACTGACTAGATGGACATGAGTTTTAGTAAGCTCCGGGAATTGGTGATGGACAGGGAAGCCTGGCGTGCTGCAGTCCATGGGGTTGCAAAGGGTTGGACACAACTGAACGACTGAACTGAATTGAATGCAAACGACTAACACAATTGTCCCAAAGCGCTTCTTAGTTTTTACTTCTTTTTAATTTAAACAAACCACATCTTGTTATAAAAAATAAGAAGCTTTCTAAATGACTAACATTACCAAAGAAAGCACAGAGCACCTACAGTATTCTATGCTGTCTCAAAAAGTCCCTACACTATTTTAATTCTTTAATTCTTAATTCTTAATTTACCCTAAGCAGAATTTGCTTTTTAGTGGGGAAAAAAAAGTGAGATCTGTTGCTTGATTCTTTGGGGAATTTTTCTTTTCCCCAAAGGAATTCTGCATTCTTACTCTAACCCAGAATGGACAAAAGCATGCCAGAAATTCCACTTAACCCTTGAAATCATGTGTTTACATGGATAGTTAATATACCAACTACATAAAATCCATGTATTAAAAATACTTTGTCCCCCAAATTTCTGCAAATGTGAAAGTTACGCCACGAAAGTTATATGCTGAGAATATTTCTAGACAGACACACGAGAACGTGGAAACACTGGCCGCCTCTGGTGAGGGGACACGTGACTGGGGGCCAGGAGTGGGAGGGGGAAACTGGTCACTAAGTCAGTTCTCCCAGACTTTGAATTATATACCGTGTGTGTGTACTGACCATTTTTAAAAGCAAGTTATCTTTCTGGTTCTTGGCATTTTCATAGGTTCAGCATATCGTGCAAAAGTCTTTGGCCAAGTCACGTAAAATCCCTGGAGGGACCCTAGTTCCCCTACCAGGGATCAAACCAGGGTCCACAGCAGTGAAAGCACTGAGTCCTAACCACTGGACAGCAAGCAAATTTCCCCCAAACCTTTTCAACATTGTTCAAACTTGTTTGAAATCAGCAATGCTCAGAAGGACGCTGTTCCCATCTCCCGTTCCCGGCCTTGAACTGCAACGTTTCCCAGTCTCCAGCCACCCCTGCCTGCTTCAGACTGGCCCCCTCAATCCAAACTGGCATGAACCAATCTGTCCTGTTACTGCTCGTCCTGAATCCAGTGGGTTTTGTACCCTGACAGACTCCCTTGGTTTGTGTCAAGTCTGAAGTCAAGGGGAGATTCTGTTAGCAACCAAGGGCCTCTGTTCAGTCTTGAATGGTGGATTTTTCCTCAGATTCCAGGGCTGTTCCCTGTACTTGGGCTCCTAAGTGCATAGTTACAGCACTCCCCTAGATTGCGTCCTTGGTGAGTGTGCTATGCAGCGTTCAACACATCGCAACCTTAAAGCTGTTGCTCCATTTTACCTTCATTTCAAAAATCTGAACATAAGGTGAGTACATACTTGAACTCTTGGTGAAGAAATTAAATGTTAATAAAATAGTATACTCCACCCAAAATCTTGTGAATATTGTTGGATTTCAGTGAAATTTTGCTCAAGGAGGATTCTGATACAGAAAGCACCAGTTTTTAAACATGGCAATTTTTGCCTAGCCTTTAAGACAAAATTATTGTTCCTGCCACAGGATATGGCATAGTATATTTTCTACCACTCTTTGGTATTCTTTCTACTAAAATGCTGCCAAATAGCCATCTTTATGTCAATACAGCTAAAGCTCTCCATCCCTTTCAAAGGAAAGAACTGCTTTCAGCTTAAAAAAAAAAAAAAAAGAAGCCAAGGGCTTTTATCAGGGTCCACGAGTTGCCAGGAGAGGTGTCATCTTTTTGGATGCTATGGTGATCCACAATTACATCATGGCCTTTGGAAAATAAAAGCATCTGCCTATTTTTTGGCAACAGAGAGAAAACACAATCTATGGAGTAAATCTGACAAGAACAACTGTCTAAGTGCAATAATACTGTTTTCGTGCTTCGATTTATCCTTTGTTTGGGGCCATATAATTTAGTCTCCCAATCACTTATCCAAATGGGCATCACAAGAGCGGAACGTAAGTGTTGCCATGCAACTGAAACAGAGCTGGTTAACTCAGTCGGTAACAGAGCAGAGCAGCCTAACGAAGGAATTTCCCCTTTTCTGTCATGACAGGGATCAACGTTAAAGTAAAATACACCTGCCATGACTTCACCGTAATGTTTCACAGGAAACACAGCCAGCGCCTGTCCCTGTTCAGGCATCATCTGTGTCCTTGATGTTGTCAGATTGATTTTTAAATGCATGAACCAAGTCAGGGGCCATAATCAATAATATTGAAACTTTCCATTTATAGGGTCTTTTAGAGCTAATGGGTTTCATCCTCTACCTGTTTGGTGCCACCTCTGTCTGGAGTTAAAAGCAACTCGATTGCATACTTCAGCACACAGATTCTAGATTCTTTATCAGGCACTAAAGGCTGTACCTGGTCTGGCACACACACCCACCGAACACACACCTACGACCAACCCTTCCCAGCAGATGCGGCGATGGCCTCCTATCTCTGTTTTGCATCTGAGGGCTGTCCTCAGCTACTGAATCCATTCCGTCCATCTGCAGAGGGCCAGAACCCTGACAGTCCACCCTGGAGGGTGCGGAAGCCAGCCCCCTTGGGACAACTTCGAGTCCCCCAGAGCATAAGGCTAAGCCCATCGTTTGCGAACTACTGCGGGAGCACGAACCCTCATCTGCTCCCTTCCCTGTTCTGTTGCCAGCTCTCTTCTTAATAAAGAGATTGCCATGAATCCTAGCTTCGGTGAGTCCTGGTCTTCTGGGGAACTCAGAACTCTGAACACCCTTGAAGCAGGCAAGCTCGCCTTTCCTCCTGGGTGCCACCCCTGCTCTGTAGTGGCGCTGTTTCCTTGTCCCCTTGTTTCCTTATCCACTTCGGCTCTGCTCCAGACAGGGTGCACAGCAATCAAACGACAATGTTGCTGCTCAGTCGCTAAGTCGTGTCTGACTCTTTGCGACCCCGTGGACTGCAGCACTCGAGGCTACTGTTAAATGAAAACACTTCAACCTGCAAAATGCACAACAAATGTGAATCACCTGTAGCAATTACGACTCCAACCTCACTCATCCTTGCAGACCTGGATCTATGCCACCCCTCCATGAAGGGGGACCCAGCAGTTTTCTCCCTGCCTCAGTTTTATCTAATTCTCTGTCTCCTCACCCACAGTGCAAGCTGCACAAAAGGCCCAGACTCTGTCTTAGGCGCTGTTGCAGCGTCAGCATCTAGGCTGGTGCCTGGCATATGGGGCATATTCAGCAATTATGTGATAAATAATGACGCTGAATTTCAAAGATCCCGCTCTAGTCTCAGTCCCTTAGGAAATGGAAGGGTGAAAGGCCAGGTTAAGGATCACCCAAAGGGTCCACGATGACTTGCCTAACATACAAAACACCTCAGGGCCAGAGTCAGAACCTGATCCTTGATCTCTCGTCTCCCAGGCCTGGGAACATTCCATCCGAGACTCCACCTCCAGGCCCTCCATCTTCCCTGGACCAGCAGCACAGAGGAAAACTGCAACTCCTTCTCCTGCACCCAAACTAGTGGCATCTGGGCTGTTAACTTTAACGACATGATGTGTGTGTGGGTGTGGGTGTGTTAGTAATTCAGTTGTGTCCTACTCTTTGTGACTCCATGGACTGTATAGCTCGCCAGGCTCCTCTGTCCATGGAATTCTCCAGGCAAGAATATTGGAGTGGGTTGCCATTCCCTTCTCCAGTGGATCTTCCTAACCCAGCGACAGAACTCAGGTCTTCTTCATTGCAAGCAGATTCTTTACCGCTTGAGTCACCAGGGAAGTCTGATGACATGCTACCTTGTTGTAAAGACGGATTGGCATTTTTACCACTGTAGTTTTACGTATGCTGTTTTCATTTTGCCAACTAAATCTGAAGTTTTCTGGTGGCAAAGACCTCTCTGAATTCCCCTCCACGTCATCTCAACACCAGCATGGGATTGAGCACATGTATCAGGAGGAAAGAGGCAGACAAAGGTGAAGAATACAGGGACCAGTGGTGGTCCTTGGTGGTCCAGTGGTTAAAACTCTGAGCTCCCAATGCAAAGGGCCTGGGTTCTATCCCTGGGCAGGGAACTAGATCCTGCATGCCACAACTCAGAGCCTGCATGCCGCAACTGAGAGATCTCATGCAGCCAAATTAATATTGTTTAAAAAGGTGAAGAGGATAGACACTGGAGTGAGACAGACCTGGCTCTGTGTTTACCACCTGCATGACCTTGAACAAAGCTGCTGACCATCTCTGCACCTTGAAGAGGAAATGCTGGATTCCCAGGTCCCAGGATTACTGAGACGACCTTAACAAGATAACATGCAAAGCATTTTGCACAATGCCTGGTATATCACACCCACTCAGTGAATATAACTGCAGCAAGGCAATGGCACCCTACTTCAGTACTTTTGCCTGGAAAATCCCATGGACGGAGGAGCCTGGTAGGCTGCAGTCCATGGGGTCTCGAAGGGTCGGACACGACTGAGCGACTTCACTTTCACTTTTCACTTTCTTGCATTGGAGAAGGAAATGGCAACCCACTCCAGTGTTCTTGCCTGGAGAATCCCAGGGACAGGGAAGCCTGGTGGGCTGCTGTCTATGGGGTCACACAGAGTCAGACACAACTGAAGCGACTTAGCAGCAGCAGCAGCAGTGATACTGGTAGCAGCGGTAGTAAAAACAGGCTCCCAGAGACTTCCAAGGGGTTTTAACAGGCATAGATGAGAGACTTGGGTTCAGAAAAAAAAAAATCCCAGCTTATTAAACACCGAAACTGTCATAGTAGGTGTCTCCTTTTCCCTATAAACTTAAGATGTTCAGTGATGACACACGGTCCCCAGTGTCCCTCTCCACAGGGAAAGATCAACCTTACCCAGGTTTGCTCTTGGGGATCACCTTCCACCCCTCTCTTTCTGACCCCCTGCTCTCTGCTTCACCTCACTCTCCAGAGCTTTCGTTTGGTACAGGCTCTTGTCCCAGTTCCAGGAGAGCAGTGTTGGACACTCTCCATTTCACAAATGCATCTCTTTAATAGCCTCTTTCATTCATTCATTCAATGAGCTCACATTTATCAAATACTGGACACTGGCAATTAAAAGCCAGACAAGCACATGCCCTCTAGGACCTCCCAGCCCTGAGAGTGCCCTGGCTTCTTTTTCTCAATCAGAGACTCAAGTTTGTAAGCTCTCCTTCCTCCCAAGTGATACTAAGGCGACTGCCTCGGCCATAATAGCAGGGGAGCTGGTGTCAGATAGCTGGGGTTAGGATCCCGGCTCAGCCACTTTCTTATGACATAACCACGGGCAAACTTCCTCCCCTCTCTGCCTCACCCACCCCACCTTTAGAATGAGGACAGTGATGCCTGCCAGCTAGACTTGTCAGAATGAAATGAAAACCCAACGACCCTGTATGGAAGAAGAATCTTAAAAAAGAGTGGATACATGTATATACATAGAAAACTGACTTGTTTTGCTATACACCGGAAACTACCACAACATTCGTGAATAAAATTTAAATAAATAAATGTATAAGCCTAAGAGTGAGGCAAAGACAATAAAAACATTTTTCTAAATATTACGGTTGGAAAAGGTCCTAGAGTACTTGTATCCAAAATGTCTACAAACTACAAAAAAATCATGTATTTACATGTCAGTTGCTCAGTTGTGTCTGACCCTTTGTGACCCCCATGGTCTACATGTAGCCTTCCAGGCTCTGTCAATGGAATTCTCCAGGCAAGAATACTGGAGTGGGTAGCCGTTCCCTTCTCCAGAGCATCTTCTCGGCCCAGGGATCAAACCTAGGTCTCCTGTATTACAGATGGATTCTTTACGTCTGAGGCACCAGGGAAGCCGAAAATCATGCATATACTCAAAAAAAAAAACAAAGAAGTCTTTAGAATAGTGCCTGGCACATAGCAATAAATGCTCACTCTACCATTCTACAGCTTACAGAAAGATGTAGTTTTTAGAGAGGATAGCTGTCTGGCCATGAACACAAGTGAAGGGCTAAAGCTAACAACTGAAGTACGATGTTCTGAACTATTGCTATGTCACAGCAAGTCTCTCCTTTTTTAGGCATCTGCCAGCCAGCTGAAACCTCTGCTTCCAGGGAAGATGTAAAGAATCCCGAGCAGGGACCACAAGCTCTATTGGTAATCCAGACTCGAAGAAGGCTGTAGCATAGAGAGCATCCTGGCAATGCAGGGGGTCAGAGAGGCTCAGGAAGCTGCCCTGGGCAGGGTGGGAAGAGCCTCAGAGGTGGGCCCAGAGACCCTGGCAAGGATGCCCGAGGCATGGCATCCCAGGGAACTGCAAGTTCTAGAACCACAGACAGCCGATCAGAGGGCAGCACAGAGCCAGGGAACTCTTGAGCACTGGCAACAGTCCAGACCTGAGACGGTGACCTGGTGGTCCTGGGTGACCCATCCACTCTCAGGGGAAGAGAGTGGGCAGGATTTCCCCAGCACCTGAATTTTTTTTTCTCATTTGTTTTTAATTGGAGGATAATTGCTTTACAGTGTTGGTTTCCGCCATACAACAACATGAATCAGCTATAAGTATACATATAGCCCCTCCTTCTTGAGCCTCCCTCCCACCCCACCCAAGCACATGAATTTGGGTTAAAAAACAGTCCTAGTAGAAAGCAAGAGCTAATCCCCTGAGCTAATAAGACAGGTGAGCAGAAGGTACACAAAGAGAGAAAAGGGGAAGGAAAAGACCCAGAGACCCCAGCCCAGGGCTCAGGCCTGGCCTGTCAGAAGCCAAGTCGACTGGCATCCAAGACTTGATTGCAATCCCTCTCATGGTGGGGAGGCAGCACCTTAAATGCTACTTCCTTTCCCAGCAGACATGTTGCCCTAGCCGTGGGCACCCGTGCAGAGCAATGCCGGGAAAATGGTGTAGCAGAGCCCGAAGGCAGACCCAAGACCAACACATCCTAGGAGGCCAACATTCCCGGTTTGCCCAGAATGGGAGAGATTGTGTGTGGGTTTCACTCTGCACGCTCAGCATTTTAAATGAAAGACGCCCACAGAAGGGCTACCAGGGATGTGGGTGAACCACGGGGCTTCTATTTAAGTCTTTCCCTGAAAGGGGCTTCCCAGGTGGCTCAGCGGTTAAGAATCCACCTGCCAAGGCCAGAAGACACGGGTTTGATGCCTGGGTTAAGAAGATCCTCTGGAGGAGGAAATGGCAACCCACTCCAATATTCTTGCCTGGGAAGCCCCATGGACAGAGGAGCCTGGCAGGTTACAGTCCGGAGGGCTGCAAAAAAGTCGGACAAGACTGAGTGACTGAGCAACAGCAATAACTTTCTGGGAGAAGGCAGCTGGATGCAGTGACCTGAGTAGGTTGTCCGTCTCTATAGCGTTTTCTCTCAGCCATCAGATCCACGGGACGCATGCCAAAGGTCTCCAGTGGGTGAGCCCCTGGATCTTTTGCACTTTCACATCTTACGGCACAAAGCCTTCCCCTAATGCTCAGCCTCTCCTCTTCCCAAATCTCTGAACAAGAGCCGACTCTCAGCCGCACGCCAGCCCCCAACCCCAACAGGGCCGTGACCCATGACCTTGCTGGGTCAGGGGGCTATGCCAGGCTCTGAGCCTCCCCCCCAATCCAGGGCAGCAGGAAAGAAAGAGCCAAGAGCACTCACAGGGCCAGAAAAAAAGACCTGAGATCCCCAGTCAGGAGCAGGGCAACTTTTTCCCAGACTAGTGATGACTCGAGGGACTCTGGGCACAGCACTAAGGAGCCTCAGGCGCCGTCTCGGTGCCTGACCCCCATGGAACTCTGAGCCAGGCACCCAGTTCCACTGTGTGCTTGCCAAAGGCAGTCCCAGTGTGACCCTCAGTTTCTCATCCGTGGCAAACTGGGTGGCCCCCAGAGTCACCTCCCACCCAGGATCCAAACAGGTCCAACCTTTGTCCAGTTCAGGGAACCAGGTCACATTCTCTGCCTGGGCGGGGCCCCAGACTGGAAGGGCAGGAATGGCCACGAGACTCAGCCCTGCTGAGAGGAAAGAGGAAGCGCTGCCCAGAGCCAGCATCCAGCCCTGCCAGCCTCTGCTGGACTTCTGCAAGGGTGAAATTCCTGCATCCTTTCTCTTTTTTAAATTTTAACTAAATTAAAAAAATGTTTTTTAATCTTTTGGCTGTCCTGCATGGCATGCTAGATCTTAGTTCCCCAACTAGGATTGAACCTACACCCCCTGCATTGGTAGCTCAGAGTTTTAACCACTGGACCACAACTCAGTGCTCTGTGGTGACCTAAATGGGAAGGAAATCCAAGAAAGTGGGGACACAGGTATATGTACGGCTGATTCACTTTGCTGTACAACAGAAACCAAGACAACGTTGTAAAGCAGCTATACTCTAACAGAGATTAATTTTTTAAAAAGAGCAGATAATCTCTCTGAAGCTCTATCTTCTTATCTGTAAAACATGATAACAATACTTCATAATTGTGACAGAGTCAGTTCACACTGGCTCACGGGAGCCAGTTGTTACATTTCTAGAAATCTGCAAGCCAGTTGTAATGATAGCCATCATTAAAAACTAAACTATAAGCGTTATAATTAAAATATATTGAAATTTTTAAAAATTACTGATGGCGAAAAAAGACACCAGGTCCCCAAGGGGCAGGAGAGAGGAGCTTCCTTTTCTACAGTCTGGGGTGGCTTCTTGTGCATATGTGTGTGTGCATGTTGTGTGTGCGGAGTGTGTTGTGTGTGGAGTGTGTGTGTGTGCATGTTGTATGTGTGTGTTGTGTGTGTTACATATGTATGTTGCATGTGTTGTGTGTTATGCATGTTGTGTGTATTGCATTTGTATATTGTGTGTGGAATGTGTTGTGTGTATGTTGTGTGCGTTGCATGTGTGTGTTCTCTGTGTTGTGTGTTGTGTGTGTGTTGTGTGTAATGTGTTACACATATGTGTTGTGTTGTATGTGTTGTGTGTATGTTCTCTGTGTTATGTTGTGTGTGTTGTGTGTTATATGTGTGTGTTGTGTGTTACATGTGTGTTGTGCTATTTGTGTGTGCTGTGTTGTATTTGTGTGTTGTATGTGTTGTGTGTTACGTGTGTGTTGTGTGTTACATATGTGTTGTGTATTGTGTTTGTATACTGTTTGTGCTGTGTGTTATGTGTGGTGTGTGGTGTGTACTGTGTGTGTTATATATGTATGTTGTGTGTGTGTTGTGGGATTTTTCCCCTCCCTTCCGACCAGTAGGCTGTACTGCCCAAGAGAGAGGACCCCCGCAGTGACGACCGGGCAGCCGCCTGCGCCCTCCCGTGCCACCTCTCACCTGGGGGTTGTCCATGTACCAGAGCAGGCAGTTGGCCTGCGTGTCCAGAATAAAGTACCTCCGCAGAAACTTGCCGCTGTTCTCATTCTCCTCGATGTCCAGAAACCCACAGATTCGGTTCTGCCGATCCACATAAGGCATTCCTGGGCTCTGCTCACATCACCCTGCGTGGCAGGAAGGAAGAAGGGAGAGTCTGTGAGAAGAAGGGTGAAGCGGGTGCCTCACTCTGGCTGACCCACCTCTGCCAGCAGGGAGGCTGGCACCCTCTCCCATGAGCACCCTTCCTTCCCCAGGGCCCCGGACATCCTACCCCAACCAGACTCCGGAAAAGTCCACCAACTCTGTTCCACAAATGGTCACCAAAATCCATTAACGTGTATTCAACTAACTTTCCTGAGGCTCCACTATGTGCCAGGCAGAGTGCGAAGCATCTTCATACTCACGAAGAATGTAAGCCCAGACTCTAGGTCAGGGGCCTGAGTTCTATTGCCAGTTCTGGCCCCTTACTGATCTGTGTGGCCACAAACTGTCTAACCTTTCCAGGCCTCAGTTTCTGCCTCTGTAAAACAGGGATAGTAATGGGATCTTTATGGCAGAAAGTGAAGAGGAACTAAAAAGCCTTTTGATGAAAGTGAAGGAGGAGAGTTAAAAAGTTGGCTTAAAGCTCAACATTCAGAAAACTAAGATCATGGCATCTGGTCCCATCACTTCATGGCAAATAGATGGGGAAACAGTAGACACAGTATCAGACTTTATTTTGGGGGGGCTCCAAAATCACTGCAGATAGTGACTGCAGCCATGAAATTAAAAGATGCTTACTCCTCGGAAGAAAAGTTATGACCAACCTAGATAGCATATTGAAAAGCAGAGACATTACTTTGCCAACAAAGGTCTGCCTAGTCAAGGCTATGGTTTTTCCTGTGGTCATGTATGGATGTGAGAGTTGGACTGTGAAGAAAGCTGAGCACCGAAGAATTTATGCTTTTGAACTGTGGTGCTGGAGAAGACTCTTAAGCATCCCTTGGACTGCAAGGAGATCCAACCAGTCCATCCTAAAGGAGATCAGTCCTGGGTGTTCATTGAAAGGACTGATGTTGAAGCTCCAATAGTTCAGCCACCTGATGCGAAGAACTGACTTATTTGAAAAGACCCTGATGTTGGGAAAGATTGAAGGCAGGAGGAGAAGGGCATGACAGAGGATGAGATGGTTGGATGGCATCACTAACTTGATGAGCATGAGTTTGAGTAAGCTCCAGGAGTTGGTGATGGACAGGGAAGCCTGGTGTGCTGCAGTCCATGGGGCTGCAAACAGTCGGACACAACTGAGAGACTGAACTGAACTGAAATGCTTGGCAGACATGAAGCACTGATTAACACTAGACATTATTATCACTTTTCAGAAAAGCCTTGTAAAGTAGGTCATAACCCAACTTTATATGTAAAGAAGATATCACAGAAAGTAATTAGTGTTCAGTTGCTTCAGTTGTGTCCAACTCTTTCCAACCCTGTGGANGAGAGACTGAACTGAACTGAAATGCTTGGCAGACATGAAGCACTGATTAACACTAGACATTATTATCACTTTTCAGAAAAGCCTTGTAAAGTAGGTCATAACCCAACTTTATATGTAAAGAAGATATCACAGAAAGTAATTAGTGTTCAGTTGCTTCAGTTGTGTCCAACTCTTTCCAACCCTGTGGACTGTAGCCCGCCAGGCTCCTCTGTCCATGGAATTCTCCAAGCAAGAAAACTGGAGTGGGTTGCCATGCCCTTTTCCAGAGGATCTTCCCAACCCAGGTATCAAACCCATGTCTCCGGCATCTCCTGCAAAGCAGATGGATTCTTTACCATGGAGCCACCAGGGAAGTCCAGAAAGGACTTAAGCTCCAGTACAAATACTTGGATAAACTTTGCTGGGAATTCAGGTGCAGAGAGCAGCCCCCAGAGACCTCAGCCCCGGCCTCACTTCCTTCACTTCACTATTTCCCAGAAGCCATTTGTCATCGGAAGAGTGAGGGAGCAGAAGAACATCCATCTGCAAACACCTCCCCTGATTGCAGAACAGAGTCCAGCTATTTGAGACAAGCCACGCCCTGGGCCTCCCCAATTCTGGTTTCCTCCTGTGTGATTAGCCGAAGTAAAAGCCCCTTTCTCTTCCCCACGAGGATAAGCGCCCTCCAACAGGCAGGCACATCCCAGCTGAGAGCATAGCACACTGCAGAAGTGGGATGCGATGCCCGGGGGTTAGAAAACCCCACTCGATTGTCAGACCCTCAAGGATAGACACCACTCACCCGTGGTCCCGCTTGAACAGACACAGGAAACAGATCTGTGGACACAGTGGGGGAAGGAGAGGGTGGGATGAATTGAGAGAATGGCATTGACTCCAACAAAGCAAAATTCACCGTAACCCAAACTCGCCATGGCCCCGAGTCTATGACTAAGCTCGGAGAGATGGCTGGCTTCGGGCCGTGCCCTGCAGACCCTGGATCAGCCTGTGAGCCGAGATGCCACACCCGCAGGCCTCCGGGCCAGGAGGAAAGTCCCACAGGCAGAGACATACATTCCCAAAAGGTGAGGCGGCTTCTAAGGATGTTGATGATGCCGTGATGGATTCTCTAAGGGGCCTTGCGGAGCTGAGAGGCTGTCCCAAAGGAAAAAAGTACTCTGCTCACACACCAAGATGCCAGGGAAGAGTGAATCCCAGATTCTAGGTAAGGTCAGGCAGAAATTGGGCCGTGGGGCAGACGATTCAGGCAGGAGGCAGACAGGTCAGGGATCTGGTGGTAACTCACTAAATAATGATGGGATACAAAAAATATAGTGGGCAGAGAAACCAGACAAAGATGAAACAGCACAGCTAGAGAGTAAAAGAAGAGATGAGAAAGGGAGAAAAAGTGGGAAGAAGAGGTTTTAGAAGATGGCAAAAGAGAAGGAAATAGCACGGTGGCAGAGGGACCCCAAGAGTGGGGGTGGGGGAGACACCTCGCTTTCCCGCACACAGTGCATCATGTGGTCTGAGGTCCCTGTGGGCAGCTTCCCAAACCAAGCCTCCATCCCAGTTCTAGTCTCACAACTGGCCTGGCAGTGAGTTCAGGAAAGGGAGATGAGATGGGCTTTTCAAGCCAACGGTTAAGGAACGGATGCCACGGGAGGGACTTCAAGTCTCGCAGATGCCAGGTCAAAGATGAGGGGAGAGAGGTCAGAGGCTGGTTGGAGAGGAAGTGGATGGATCCCTGAGAAAGGGTGCAGCTTCCCCCAGGGACTCAGGGGAACTCAGGATCCTGGGAAGAAAGGCTGGGTCAGCCCTGCAGTGAGTGTACACCCATCCCCCAGGAAAGCTCAGCAAATTCTCATGATGCCAGCCTGGCCACAGCGACAGACGTTCCACGGGCTTCGGGGCTGTCACCACTCCTGGGACATCTCTAAGAGGAAGGGTATAAACTGCAGCGGATAACACAGTTGACCAAAATACTGGCATCTGTCTTCATGCTTCCTTTCCAATATCCCTTCTTTAGCCCACAGGATTAATCAGTGTCTTTTACCGAAGTCAGAGGCCAGAGAAGAAACTCTTTCCACCATCAACATTTGTGAACAGGGGGCTGCCCATTTGCATGGATCCAAAAGTGGGCTTTCCCTGTGGCTCAGTTGGTAAAGAATCTGCCTGCAACGCAGGAGACCTAGGTTCAATCCTTAGGTCAGGAAGATCCCCTGGAGAAGGGCATGGCAACCCACTCCAGTATTCTTGCCTGGAGAATCCCCATGGACAGAGGAGCCTGGCAGGCTACAGTCCATGGGGTTGCACAGTCCAGCATCTCTGAGCAATTAACTTTCACTTTTTTCAAGGGCGGGAGAGGACTCACAGGGATCAAAAGGCAAGATAATAAAAAGAAAAATTTTGGTTACATATTTCCTGAGTGTGGTTCTAGCCCGGGGAGGCGGGGGTGTGGGAGGGGGAGCACAAAAAAGCTGCTCAGATGTCCTGAGAAGCAGCTGAGTCACAGAGCTCACCATCCTGTGGGAGGTGGAAGGGGTGGGGGAACGCAGAATGGGCGGCAGGAGAAGGAAGCATCGCACAGAAATGTGGTTGGATCAACCTACGCAGAAGTGACACGCAAACCTGAGGCCCTGAGCCCGGTCCTCCGGCAGCGCACCCTCATCCCAGCAGCTGCTAAGATTTGGTACAGGGCGCCGGCCGCCCCGGCTCCAAATCCCCTCTCCCTACCTCTTCAGCCTGCCTCCATCATCAATCAAGTCTCCGGGGGCTGCTCCCCTTTCCCCCACAGAGGCCCCTCAAAGACAATTCACTCTGCCCCCAGCCCCCCACGCCCCTGGCCCAGCCCCAACCATCTGGCCGGGAGGGGAGAAAGAGGCCCCAATCCATAAGGGGGCAGGACACCATGATGAAACACACACATACTCTCACCCCTTCAAAACACCCTTTCCAGCTCTCATGACACTCCTCAGGTGTAACAGTCTAGCCTGTCCTGTAAATTCTTCATTTTAACCAAGTTCCCCAAAGTAAAAATAATGGGTAAATGGCGACACTGGGGGATACGTCCCAGGAGTTGCCCCNTGATGAAACACACACATACTCTCACCCCTTCAAAACACCCTTTCCAGCTCTCATGACACTCCTCAGGTGTAACAGTCTAGCCTGTCCTGTAAATTCTTCATTTTAACCAAGTTCCCCAAAGTAAAAATAATGGGTAAATGGCGACACTGGGGGATACGTCCCAGGAGTTGCCCCACACACACACACACCGTATCCTGGGACCCTCACCCAGACAATGACTCTGGTCCCATCTCTTGGGATAACATGGCAAGTGTTCTCATTGTCGGGTCAGACCACCAGGCAGCATTCGCTCAGGCCAGCCCCTCCACCTGCAATGCCAAGACCACCTAGCAAGGAGCTCAACGCACGGAGGGCAAACTGTGTGCAGGAAGGGCCCTCGGTACACCCCCTTCAGCACCCTCTCCTTCCAAAGCACGCCAACCTCTCTAGCGTTTTCCGTTTGTAGTGCAAAACTCACCATATAACAATGCTGGCATTAAAAAAAAATCACTCCAGCCAATCGTTTACACTTTTGCATGCTATTTCATGCCCCTGTCCACATAATCAACCTTCTTAAAACTTCCAATTATGTCATAAACATGTTCCATGTTCCTACCCAGTCTTTATCAGTGTTTCTAGTGGTTGCATAACATCACTGGACTGGACTTACCATAATTTACTTAAACCATGTCTCCATGATTAGACAGTTAGATGATATCCCATTTTTCTAATGCTAAAATTCATGTTTTTATACGTTGTTTCTTCTTTTGCACTCGGATACCACATACATTCCAATTCATAATAAGACTAGATCATAGGTTATGATCTTTTATAACTCTTGACACCCATTACAAAATTGCTTTCTAAAATTATTTCATGTTTACACTGCAGCCAGCAACATATTGTTACATTGCTATAATCCTACATACACTGAATGTTCTTATTTTCAACTGTGGCTAGTTTAAATACATAATGACGCCCAGGGAGGCAGAACATTTTCTCATGTTCGCTTCCTGCTTCATCTTCCTTCCTAGACTTTGTTTAATGCAAATCAAAATTATGTGTGCACACAATTAATTTCTCTTCCTCTGTCTCCCTTTCACACAGACACACACACCCACACACACACATCAAACAAACCCAAAACATGGCTTCACATAACCCAAGTAAGAAAATACTGGTTCATAATTGAAAAGTAAGAGAGACAAGTTTTACATGATCTAGATGTCTTGTAAGTTCCCAAGTATGTGCTGCAGGTGAAAATATGTTAAATATTTAATTCATGATAAAAGTGAAACTTTTAGAAATAAAGGGACTTTGCGTGGAGTTTGCCTACTGATCAGCAGCAGAAAATGAGTTAAATGCCAACCTGGCCTAACCCGAAATTCCTGGCCAACACTTGCCCACCGATGAGATAAAGGTCAGGAGAAGCAGTCAATGGCTGCCCACCTTCCAATGAGATGAGCGCATCGGGCAAGACCCTTGTCCCAAATGTCGCTCCACTGCTCCTTCCAGGGCACTGGGCTCCTTCACAGGAGGAGATTCAAGCCGATAAAATCATCTCCTAGGAACTAAGGCAACTGACATCTTCATCAGACTCATTAATATATAACAGATAACTGGGACGTCCCTGGTGGTACAGACTCCGCTCTCCCAATGCAGGAGTCCTGAGTTTGATCCCTAATCAGGAAACCAGAGGACAGGCAAAATATATATATAATAGATCACTGGGACCAAGACCCCAAGAAAGTAAAACATGTCCAGCAGAAGACTGATGCACCAGTGGGGAAGAAAAGTAAGAAGGCGGAAGCCGGAAACACATGACATCTACTTGAAGACACTGCCTAGAATTTTTACACACCCGGGACAGGAGCAGCAACCTTTCTGGAAAGAAACTTGGCAATATGAAACAAAAGAGCTAAAAACGTGCAGTTTATATCCTCTGACCCAATAATTCTACTTCCAGCATTCCATCCACGTAAATAAACAAAGATGCAAATACAGAAGAAAATGAAAAGATAGCAACTGCAACTGCATTTATCATGACAAAAAATTGGAAATACCCTGACCGTTCCAATGACTCGGGAATAAGAAGTGACAGGATATTCACATAAGGAAATGCTGCACAATCTTTAAAAAACTATGTTTTCACATAATTTTAAATAAATTAGGAAAAAACTCACTGTAAGTTTTAAGACACAGTAACACAATTTTGAATATGAACCCAAGGCCTCTAAATATTGTTTTTATATTTCTGTATTTGGATAGAAAAAGACTGACAGACACTAAAATATTAGCAGCTATTATCCATAGGTCCTGGGCAAATTTTATTTACATCTGCATGTTTTTCATATTTTCTAAATTTTTATACAGGAAATATATGTTACTTTATTTAGCAGGGAGGAAAGCTATTTAACTCCACACATACCCCCCTCCCCAGCGTAGAAGTTTCGAAGCTGAGAAAAAATTTCTCAATTCTTCAGAGTCCATAAAGAAGCAAACCCGTGCTTAAATTATAGCTCTCTTGGGACTTCTTGGTGTTTCAAAGTCTTAAATCTAATAAAGCCCTATTCTACCCGTCACAACTGCTTAAAAGCTTGGTACCTACCCAGAGGGCTTTGGCGTCCTCCAGCCTAGTTGGGTTTCTTACTTCCTATTGCAACCTCCTCTAAGAGAGGCTCTTTCTTTCCCTTGTGGGTTTGGTTCTTTGCTCTCTGGTCTTCATAAAAGGAGCCCCTGTCCTGGAGGTCAGCTGAAGATTCACAGCCAAGTTCAGTGCCTCGCTCCCGAGGCTGCTACACCTTCTGCCACACAGCCTCTGTGATACAGCCCGCCAAGTGCTCTGGGGAAGGGAAGCAGGGACCCCCAACAAAGACCACCCCCCACACACACACCCAGTGGAATTTTCCTTCTTGAACTCTGGGAGATGAGACTGACGTGTTTAAATTAAGTGTTTAGACAAATGAATGAAAAGGTGGATAAACAGAGTTTTTAAAGAAAAGCTAAAGAGCTATTAAGTCATGAAAGCTCCGGCTTAGGGTACTGGATGTCTTATTTTTAAGATCGTGGGTTTGAAGATACAGAAAAAAAAGAAATAGAGGGAAATAAGGGAAAGTCATCTGCCTGACTGGTCGAATACTTCTGAGATAAATACAAACGACAGAAGTGATAACAGAGATAAAGCCTTAAATGGTACTGGTCCCAGAATGAAATAATCCAGTATAATTCCTGCAGTTCAGAACTTTAAAAAAACCCCATTCATCCATTTGTACATTTGGAGAATTTTCTTTCATGTGACTTGGTGTTAGCAAGACAGGGAATTCCAAGGATTGTGCTTCAGAAAAAAAGTCAGGAAGGTGTTTCTTGTGCTGTCTTGTCACCCTCCAGGGTGGAGCTGGGGACGGCAGCATTGGTGGTGACCGAGAGGGACACCGCAGGAAATTGCTAAACTTCTACAGGAGAAAGTGAATAAGGAAATGACATCAGAGGTCTCAGCAAGGGCTGCAATGAGCAGACAGGAACTGGGGCGTGGAGTTAGAAAACGCTGGGCCAGACGATCAGAGAGGTCGCCTGTGTTTCAATACTCCAGCCTACATCAGGGTGCATTGTGGAGGGCCCAGTAACACTCAGGGGCCCAATAAAAACACAACAGCAATAATAACAACAACACAAGCAACATCTATTTGGCAACCCAGCCCTGAGACTGGGCCAAAGATTCCAACTTTGAAAGTGTGGGAACATCTATTTCCTATGGCTATAATATCACTGCATTCTGAAACTGTCATAAGAGCACATTCCAAATAGTCTGAGGCTGGAGAATAATGTGCGAGAGAAGGGAATGTCCTGAGAACACGTTCCCAGCGGAAGAACAGGCTGAGGAATGCAGACATCCACAGGAATGGGGAGGGAAGGAAAAGGTGCCCAGTCCCCAGTGGACCCGAGAACCCTGAATGGAGGCAAGAAACACTCGAGGAAAGTTTTCAGAAGGGGAGGGAAATGCGGGGGGAAATGCAGAAATGACTGAATACTGATAATGAAAATGACAAAATATTTCAAAATATTTCACATACGCATGATCTCTCTGAACAACAGCCTCATCTCTGTTCAGAGAAAATGTGGTTGCTGGATGGAGCTGGCAGGAAGCAAAGGTCTGCCTTTGACTCAAGGTTCCTAACCCCAGGGAATTCACAGCACTGGAAGCAGCCACGGGGAGGGGTGGGGGGCAGGGGGGCGGCTATAAATATCCTATAGAAACTGAGATCTTCCACTTTCAGAATGTGACAGTCCCCCAGTTAGAAGATTCAACAGTTCAGTTTCGCTGTAGGGCTTCCTAATCTTAGCAGCAAAGAGAGCATCCTTATTTCTCTTAGGTACTAGCCTTTTGCAAGGTGCTGGGAGAGTATAAACAGCCTAAGCCTGCTAGTCTAAATGCCTTGGGCTCCATCCCTGGAAGCAGGGAAGGAGGAGGGGCTGGGTGTGGCCCAGAGGATGTGCAGATGACAGCGATCAGATCAGTCGGTTAGAGTGCATCTGATGAAACTCTTGCAAGAAGAGGGCGTGCTGACTTCACCGACGTGCTGGGGTAAAGGGAAAGACCATGAGTCTCAGAGCCAGACAGAAGCGACTTAACTTTCCGGGTCTGTTGCCTCATGTGCAAAATGGAGAGAACTGCTGTACCGACTTCAAAGGATGCGGTGTGGATTAAACGAAATAATGTGTGAAAAGTGCTTAACAGGAGGTCTGGTAAAGACGAAGCACTGGGTAAATGTGTGTGTGTATGTGTGGTTGGGTAGGTGTGGAGTGCCCAACAAGTAGTATATGACTCCCATCACTAGTTTAAACAGGGCGGACAGCTGCCAGACTGACTCCACCCCTCCAATATCAGTAAGCAAATCCCACTGGGAAAGCAGTGATGCTGGAATCTTTCACAAGGATTCAAACGAGCTGTCTCCTTTGAATGTTCTCCTCGGAGAACCATCATATTTCTCCCCTATAAATTTCTCCAAGAAGTTATTGAAAAAAGTGCAAGAGATCCATAGGATCCATGTGGGCCAGGTCACCCAGCAGGTTCACAAACCCAGGCCTGCAATCAGGTGCCAGGAAAGGGACTCTGGAGCTGCCTCTTGCTCAGCCTGGGTTGGGGGTGGGGTTGAGGAGGAGGGTATCATAGATGCTCTCTGCAAGTGGACGGCCAAACGGAGTCCACACTGATGGGAGAGCAAGCCCTCACCTTTGCCCTTTAACTATTGTGTGTCTCAAGAAGGGAACCTCACTTCCCACCCTCTTTATCTCAGCTGGCTGGCCTCTACGGGCACAAAGGTCCAGACCTGAAAGCCTCCTGCCGCCCTGGGCAGTGTTGGAAGCTCCTGTCCCAGCAGGCGTGGATCTCGCCCCCCCTCCCCAGAAGAGACAGCCCAATTCAGTCTTTAATCTTCTGCACATCAGTTTAATCAAGGGGGGTCAAGGGTAAAGAAAAGGTTTCCAGGACAGAGAGAAGTTATAAAGCTCAAAAGAGTGGATGGTTTTACCAGCAGGAACCAGGGGAGGGGAGAGCAGTGCAACCCAAGATTCGGAGTAAAGGTCAATGGAGTCTTCCAGTTACTGCCCCACCGCACCAACCACCTGCCCGTGGAGACCCTGGCCGATTCCCTGGCTCAGTGAGGAGCTTGTATCAGACAGAGCTAGCAGTCTTCTCTTGCTGTCACACTACAATATTTGCTCTGCTATCTTCCTTTCCAAAGTCTAACAGATGGGACCGCCAGAGTCCTCTCCAGCCCACCAAGATGCACAGAAAACTGAAAGTAAGGTGACCCCAAGTGCTCACTCATGCTGAGGCCGAAGCTCCAACACTTTGGCCACCTGATGCGAAGAGCCGACTCATTGGAAAAGACCCTGATGCCGGAAAAGATTGAGGGCAGGAGGTGAAGGGGATGACAGAGGATGAGATGGCTGATGACATCACTGACTTGATGAACATAAGTTTGAGCAAACTCTGGGAGACACTGAAGGACAGGGAAGCCTGGTGTGCTGCAGTCCATGGGGCTGCAAAGAGTCAGACACGACTGAGCAACTAACTGAACAACAACAACCGCTCATGGTGGAAGAGGAAGAGGCAGGGAAAAGCAGCGCCCCGGCACCCAGACCATCTTTTCCAAACTTCAGGACTATGTCAGCCGGAATAAGCAACGCCACAGTTTCAGGGAATGTGAGGGGCATCACTCACCTGTCTACCTGCCCCACGAAGAAGACCGGAGAGCCACAAAGCACCAGTTGAACGCACATCCAAAAACCAGGCCCCTGCTGATCTGGGCTCCCTAGCGACCCAGCACTTACAACAAATATCAGGCAAGCCAGCAGGCAGGCTGTTCAGAGGGGCTTGGATGATAGCACTGAGGCTTCGCCCTTTTCATTTTTTGCAGAATCGCTCCATAAGCACGCACCAACCAAAAGCAGCATATCTCCAGTATTTATTTTAACCTCGGGGGGAAATACTGAGCTGAGAACAGTTCAGCACACCATGATGACATGACAGGATTTGCAGGCCCCACTTCCTTATACAGAAGAGAGAAGCAAGCGCCAATGGCAAAAGAAAAGAAGGGTTGCAGACTCTCCACCAAAGGGCAGGTGGCTTCTTGATCCACACCCAGGTGGATCACCCACCCACCTGTAAAGTGAGCGAGTCTCCCAGCAGTAGGAGTGCCACACACACTTGTCAAAAGCAGGGCTTAGGACTTCCCTGGGGGTCCAGAGGTTAAGAATCCACCTGCCAATGCAGGGGACACGGGTTCGATCCCTGGTCCTGGAAGATCCCACGGGCTGTGAGCCAACTGCACGCTACAACTACTGAGCCTGGGCTCTAGATGCTCCACAAGAAGGGAAGTCACCACAGTGAGAAGCCCTGCACCACAACAAAGGGTAAACCCCGCTCCCCGCAACTGGAGAAAGCCCACACCCAGCAACCCAGTGCAGCCAAAAATAAATAAAATATTTTAAAAATAAAGTATCAGCTATATATTGTCCATATGAGACTTAAAAAAAAAAAAAAAAGCAGGGTTTACAAAGAGGGCAAAGGGTACTTAGGTCCAAAGGCAACATCAGAGATAAATCCTCACAAACCCGCTTGAACCAGTCCGAGGCACTTTCACACTGTGCTCTCCCATTTGGACAGGGCACACAATTCCTGTGCTCGCAGTCAGTCACTCATTCATTCAACAAACATTTACTTAGCACCTAGCAGATGTCATACACCACCAGGCTGGCACAGAGTCTAGACTACAAGCTATGGCCAAAGTCACCTGCATTCAAGTGGCACACAACAGAGAAGGCTAATATGTGAAAAAGGATGAAGTGTTTGTGTTGTTGTTTTTTTTTTTAAGCCTCTGGCTTCTTGGGCTTCCCTGGTTGCTCAGTAGTAAAGAATCTGCCTGCCAATACAAGAGACATGGGTTCGATCCCTGGTCGAGGAAGATCCCACATGGCACAGGCACATAAGACCCTGCACCACAACCACTGATCCTTAGCTCTTGAGCCGGGGAACCACAACTACTGAAGCCCCCACACCCTAGAGCCAGGGCTCCCCAAGGAGAGGGGCCAACGAAATGGGAAGCCCACTGGAAGAGTAGTGTCCCCCCAACCTCCCCCATTGCCGCAATTAGAGGAAAGCCCTGGAAGCAAGGAAGACCCAGCACAGGCAAACATTAATTCCAAAAATTAATTAATTAAAATTTAAAGCCTCTGGCTTCTCCAAGCATGCTGGATCTCTATTTTCACAATCTGCACTCTGTTTTAAATACCGATGGATCTCCTCTGGCCTCCTCAGGTGGTAAGCTCCCTGAAGACAGAGGCTATCTTTTGTTCAGCACCGTCTTCGGTGTCTTAATTACCCAAAAAATACCCATTGAATGTAACTGAAATAGAAAACAAACACTACTCTTCCCAGATCTTTGGCCTTACTGTTTCGGAAGGCTCTGCTCCCCAAGAAAGATGATGAAGCTTCAGAAAGGAGGAAAGCGGGTCGGGGGGGAGGTAGGGGTGGCTGACTTAGATATATTGAACACAACAGGAGTACAATGTTGAACTTCAGCCCAAGCGCACCCACCCCTCGGCGGCCCGAGGCGCCCCCTCCCCCTCCCCCTTCCTCCAGGAGCCACAGCTGGCGTCCCGGTAGAAGGCCCGTCCCCTCCCCCTGCTTCGCTGTTTGCTCTCCTTCGAAAATCCCCATTTGGAGTCCGAAAGAAAGACAGCGGGGTGGGAGGGGCGCGAGAGGAGTTAGAAGGGGAAGATGCACCAAGTAGGAAGGAAACCTCCTCGCGAGGGGCTGGGGGCAGGGCTGGCCTGGGGAGGAGACGTGACCGCCTAGGGGGAGATGGCCCGGCCGCGCCTCCTCTCTGGACGTGTTTGCACACTTTTCGTTCCTACACTGCCTCTCTTTTCCCTTTCCTTTTTTTTTTTTTTTTTTT
>SJYA01003124.1:534820-552667 GCA_006410615.1 Neotragus moschatus
GTTGAATAAACTAAAATATTGAATCAGTCCAACAATTTTGCCAAGATATCCTTCTGAGACAAGGATAAAGCTTTGGCACTGAAATAAGACAGTGCTTATGAGAAATATTTCTATTGAGAATAAACAGGCTGGTTTATGATACTGAAGAGTCCTAATTAGAAAACAAAGTAAGCAGTAATCCAAAGAGATAACAAAGTTCAAAAATTACAAATGAACCTCATGGATAAAACTGAAAAACAAGGAGTGGGTTTGGAAAGGATGATAAATATTTATCCTGGTGTGAGGTACCCTGGTTGGAAGCCAGAAGTATGTGATTTAATATAGAGCTATTAAAAGTGCAGTGATGTTATGGATAATTTTGATCAATTGTAATGTTATGAAACAGTAACAGCAACAGGATATCTGGAAGCTCTTAAATATTTGATAAATGGAGGTTGTGACAAAATTTTCTCCTTGAGTAAGCTTGAGACAGGTTTCTCTGTGCTTTTTTTTTTTTTTTTGTCTAGACCTCATCCTTGGGCCTTATCTTTAACCTGCTCAGCTCAGTTTGAATAAGAATCCTGCTAAGTCAGTTTTGTAAGCGTCTCCATAATCTTGAGATCTCCTCACAGTAATTTTCTGCCCACTGAACTCTCCTCATTCTGCTCATTGACTACAAGTCACCTGGTGCTTTTCCTGCATTTGGAATTGAGTTCCATCTTTCTCCCTTATTAGGATAGTCTTAACACCTAATACAATAGTCCTGAATAAAGTCTTCTTTATGATTCTTAAAATGTTAGAATGATTTTTCTTTAACAATTGAGGCTTTAGTCTAATAAAATCATGAAACTCCACAGAGAGTTTTGAATTGAGTGTAGTCTATAAATGGTCTAATGAAGAAAAATGTCATATAACTCTTTTCATGCTCTAATCTCCAGCATTTTGCAAAGTGCTAGAGTAAGACCTACATAGAAGGATAACTAAACTTCATAGATTTATACATTTTTAACCTGAGTTATGAAAACAAGCATGGTATATGCAAACTTACAGTTAAACAAATTGTTATAATATCCCTAATAATCATTTGCAACCATGACAGAGCCAAGAGACAACAAAATATATGTATGAAAAAACCATCCTTTGTTGGTCATAAAGTCTTAAGTTTGCTTTAATGTATTTTTTCATGATTCTTTCTCCTAGAATAAACACTTCCACCTTTTACTTGTTATTGGGCTCTGCATGCAGAACATTCATTTTAGGGACTAGGCAGAGTTGAAGTAAATAGTCATGGCCCCTATACTCTTGGAGCAATTTAAAAGAGGCTTTTAAACTTTATTTATCTAACACTGGAAAGAAAATCATGGTGTTCTTGAATCCAGACCAGGAAAGTATATTAAAGATGGGAGAGTGTCCAATAGTTTTAAATACTCTGATTAGTCATTGATGAGATAAGCTTGGTAGAATGGTAGTTAAGAAAGCCTAACTGGAGTATCTGGAGCAGCTGTGAAGAGATACCCCATGCCCAAGGTAAGAGAAACCCAAGTAAGATGGTAGGTGCTGCAAGAGTGCATCAGAGGGCAGACACACTGAAACCATACTCACAGAAAACTAGTCAGTCTAATCACACTAGGACCACAGCCTTGTCTAGCTCAATGAAACCANAGACCCAGGGATCAAACCCAGTGTCTCCTGCAGTTCCTGCATTGCAGGTGGGTTCTTTACCCAATGAGCCATCAGGAAAGCCTCCCATGTATCTTGCACTTACTTATTTTCCAGGTACTTACTAAATGCTAATGGCTTTACATGTATTGTCTTATTTAAGTCTTACAACACAAGGAGTAAGGTACAATTATTTCCCCATTTTATAGATGAGGTGACTATATCATAGGGACCAAGCCCAGTCACAAACCTGTCCAGTCAGATGCCAGAGCCAGCCCCCTGAACCATGGAGTTGGTGAAGGATACATACAGGAAGACGTAAAGCAAGATATTTTTCCTACACATATTCGATAATTATCATCATTTGGAATATCCGTTCCATTTCGGCTAGCAATTTCATGTCCAGAAGATTTGTCCTACAGAAAGTCATCTGTAGATATAGGTAACATACATGGAATGCATGTTTATGTGTATGTATAGAGCATGTGCTCCGTCGTGGCCGACTCTTTGCAACCCCATGGACACAAGGCTCCTCGTCCATGAGATTTTCCAGGCAAGAGTACTGGAGTGGGTTGCCATTTCCTTCTCCAGGGAATCTTCCCCACCCAAGGATCGAACCCAGGTCTCCCGCACTGTAGACAGACTCTTTACCATCTGAGCCACCAGGGAAATCCACAGAGTATGTGCTCAGTTGTGGCTGACTCTTTGCAACTCTGTGAAGTCGCTCAGTTGTGTCCGACTCTTTGCGATCCCATGGACTGTAGCCCACCAGGCTTCTCATCCATGGGATTTTCCGGGCAAGAATACTGGAGTGGGTTGCTATTTCCTTCTCCAGGGGATCTTCCCAACCCTGGGGCTGAACTCAAGTCTCCTGTGTCTCCTGCATTGCAGGCAGATTCTTTGCCACTGTGCCACCTGGGAAGCCAAGGAGAGATGTAAATCACTCTCCCTTGGGCTTTCCACCAACTCCTGCCACAGTGTGGTCCGCAGATGGAGAGAGGGTCTGGCTGGCCGAGTCAGAGCAGAGCGGGCAGATCCAGTGTTTATAAGAAATTCAGTTTTACCTGCCACATCAAGGGTGACCCAAGGCTCTGCTGGGATAATGAGAGTGGATCAAGTGGGATCCATAGCCGAGGGCCAAGCCCTCGGGCCACATCGTTCGGTGTGTGGGCTATTTCATCCAGCTTATTCACAAAGAACTGGGGCTGGTCAGGGTTGCCTCTCTGGCATCCCCCAGTAGGGTGCCGAGGACATTCCTGCTTCCACCGCCCTCTTTTATGACAAGAAGCACATTGGTTCAGGCCCAGGCAGCTTCTTGGTGGTCTGTCCAGCTTTCTCAGTCTTTCAAGGTCCCCTCAAAGTGGTGGGTGAATCAGAACAGCGAAGAGTGTATATATTGAAAATACATTTGCTACAGCATTGCTCATAATAGTGAAATTTGGAAATCACTGTCATATTCCTCAACAAGGGACTGAACAGGTAAATACTGTTACAGCCACATAATTTTATACTATGTTGCTTTTGTTCAGTCACTAAGTCATGTCCAACTCTTTGCGACCCGTAAACTGCAGCACGCCAGGCTTCTCTGGCTTCTCTGTCTTTCATTATCTCCCGGAGTTAGCTCAAACTCATGCTCACCGACTCAGTGAAACCATCCAACCATCTCATCCTCTGTTGCCCCCATCTCCTACTGCCCTCAGTCTTTCCCAGCATTAGGGTCTTTTCCTATGAGTTGGCTCTTTGCATCAGGTGGCCAAAGTATTGGAGCTTCAGCTTCCACACCAGTCCTTCCAGTGAATATTCAGGGTTGATTTCATTTGGTATTATACTAAGTGGCTGTTCAAAAAAATGAGATACCTCTTTATATGAAAAATATTAATCAAGTTAATTAATTAATATTAATTAAGGAGGGAGGTACAAAGTTGCCTATATAGTAGAATCCCATTTGTGTAAATAAAAATTGTATGTTTATTACGTGAAAAAAAAGTTTAAAAGACTACATTGCTAACTGTTAACGACAGTTCTCTTTGGGTGGAAGAGGAAGGGTTCTAATGATAGGTGTCACCTTTTAAGAGATGTATTTCTGTAATGTTTCATTTTTTCCAATAAATCTGCATACATTTGGTTACCAAACAATAATGATTTAAAATTTTAATGAAAAGTGTTAAAGTGCTCCGAGAAAGCATATTGCGGCCCTCAAGGATCCCATCATTTAGCTGGGAGGGAATATAACATACAAAAAGAAATATCATAAAAGCCAGAAGCTCATATTAATGCATGCAGAGAAGAGAGAGAAAATTCTGTGGGAAAGAAAAAACAGCCAACCAGGGTTGAGAGGTACAGGAGAAAATGTAGGAAGGAGACTGCATTTTGGAGGGACCTTGAAGATGTAGATAGTGTAAAATATACAAGGTGGAGACAGGTGTTAGAATAGGTGGATTCACATAAAGGGACTGGTCCATTTCAGCTGGAGTACAGGGCGGGCAGGAAGAATGAAGGAAGGATTTTCGTGGGGAGCAAAACCGGAAAGAAAGGTTGCCAGAGGGTATTTATTGTTAAGCAAATGAGTTGTACATATTACTTTAGGCTTTGAGAGCCACTGGAGGGACTTCTCTGGTGGGCCAGGGGTTAAGGTTTTGCTTTCCAATGCAACGGGTGTGGGTTCGATGCCTAGTCAGGGAGCTAAGATCTGACATGCCTCTCAGTCAAAAAAACAGAAAACAGAAGCAACATTGTAACAAATTCAATACAGACTTGAAAAAATTGTCCACATCAAAAAAAAAAAAAAAAAAGAGCTAGTGGAGGTTTTTGAACAGGGTAGTCACACAATTAGAAGTGAATAAGCAGCAATTTCATAGTTCATGGCTTCATGGTCACGGGTCTCTAACACCAAGCTACCACCAGGGATGTGACTCCTGACTCTCCCAAATGAGCTGTGTAGTCATGCACCAGATACCCTGCTTTTCTGTGTTTCTATAAAATAGAAAAGGTGGTGATAACACATAACCTATCTCATATCCCTGTTGCTGAGATTCAGTGAGTTAATGTTCTTAGGACACGTGGTAATTGCTGAGAATGTCAGTTAAATTTTAACAGTTTCATACCTTTGGATTAAAATCTTTGCATTTCATTTTGAAACTTTTACTACAAGAACTCACATTACATGACAAATTATTACATGTTCTATCTTTACACTTTCACAGGATTATAGATTATCAATCCTGTTTTACACAGATGAAAGAATTTAGGTTTTTCAGGAGAGCGGTACACTCTTGGAATCACAGAGCCAGACATTAATTCTGACTCTTGGTTCAATGATCCCCGCCCAACACTCAGCTTTATTGCTTAGCTCCAATCCTCAGCTTTGAGAACAGAAAAAGATAGAAGAACACTGGCAATTTCTGTTCATGGATAAGGGAAAGAGTGGTAAGGGATGGTAATAAAGTAAAATCAAAAGAGAGAAAACTTCCATGAAATGCCTGGAAGTGTGTATGTAAAATCAAATTTGATATACACAAGTATATACATATCGATATGTGTATATTATACGGTGAATTACACTGCCTCTCAAAATAAAACGTGTATGTTGAAGACCTAATTCACAATCTGACTGCATTTAGAGACAGAGCCTTTTAAGAAAGAGTTAAGGTTAACTGAGCTCTTAAGGGTGAGGTCCTAACCCAACAGAACTGATAGCCACATAAGAAGAGGAAGCGATCTCGCCCTGTCTCCAAGGCCGTGTGAACACAGAACAAGAGGGCAGCCATCTGCAATCCTAGAAGAGAGCTCTCGCCAGAGCCCAACCTAGCTGGCAACCCTCTCTGGGACTCCAGCCTCCAGAACGCTGAGAAAAGAAATTTCTGTTGTTTAAGCCACCCACTCTATAGTACTTTTTATACTCGTACATATAGAGAGAGACAGTACATACGGACACATGCCAGAATTACTTCCCAGTGACAAAGTTTGGAAAACATTGCCATACTGTTAAATCTGACGCTAATATAAACTTCAAAACGAAGCGCCCGTCCAGTCCCCAGAAATAACAGTCTCCTGGCTAAATGCACCATTCCTATTGATTCATGAGATGGCATTGTCTTTCTGTCAGTTTGAATAAGGGCAGTGCATGGCTGGGATTCCTGCATTCCCTGTGATTACAGGGAAAGAACTGGGTCTGTGGAATCAGAGAGAGAGAGAATTAATACCTTAGGTTGGGATCCAAGACCATGCTTTGGTACTATAGTTAACATATTTTTGCTTAGACTAGTTTCATAATTCATTTCCTCAGCACAGAGCCTCCATGAGGGCTACAATTAGAAAATACTGGGGTGAAGGTGGTCAAAGTTGGTAGCTGGAATAAACTCTGTCCGGTTTATTCCAAGAGATGCCTGTGGTGGTCAGTGAACCGGATTGGCTATTACCTCAGTGATTCTCGACACAAGCTGGTGATTACAAAACAAAGAAAATCAAACAGGATATTTGGACAGATGGATTTATGTCCTTCCATTATTTTGTTATTAGGAAATACATGCACACAGTACAAAGTTCAAAAGGTACAAAAGAGGAAGAATGAACAAATATTTTATTCTAAAAAGTCTTTTCTATTTCTGAACTTTCCAAGCTAGGCAAATAACTAGCTTTTAATTTTAAAATACCGCAGACATCTTATAGTTGCTTTGTGACTAAAAAAAAAAAAGAACTAACTTTATCTTCAACTTAAAGATACTTGTGAGTCCGTGGATATATTTTTCAAGAAGTTTTAGCCAATTTTGTATCCATTCACATTAAAACTCCTGCCACTGGAAAAGATGTATGAAACCTGACTGGCAGTTTGAACCTCGAGACCTGTGAAGTTCAGTGTGAGTCACCGGAGACAGGTAATTTACTAAGGAATCTTCTTTCAAATTTCATCATAATTTGTACGATGACTCCACATGTCTGTCAAACTTTGTTAAAATTAAGTGTAACACTAGGCTGGAGAGTTAAATCCAGTTCAGCTTCATTCCGTCATTTAGTAATTAAACAATAACAAGCTAACTTTATCCTTACACCTAATACATAATGACAGTTTGGATGTTCTAATTGGATAAGTGGCCAAATGCTCCCTCCAGCATCTGATGTCAGAAGATGTCACAGACATATCAGGAACATGGTCTTGACCTGGAGGTCACTTTCTGGCAACTTCAATCTCTGGAAGAGAACTCTGAACCGGAAGATAAGAGAGAAAGAGCCTTTGAGTAGCCAAGTCCCTGTGTCTTCATGGAGATACCTTTTTTTAGGCTTGCTTATTGATTCTGGCTGAAGATCTGATTTCAGAAGGTCCAGTTATGTGGTTTTCCAGTCCTCGGTGACTAGAAACCAAGAAAATAGAAAAGTTTTTGGAGATGGAGAGGGCTAGGGGAGGGAAAAATGACTTTATTCAGGTGATTCCTCTCTGTAAATGGATTAGTTGACAGCAACAAAGGAGAGACAGAAAAGTTAATAAGCATTCCCCAAAGTTATGTGTGCCCAAGGCAATCTTCATCACTTTTGGTGATGACTTCGGGGTAGGAAAAAGTGGTTGAACTGTGATGGGCGCCTTGATTTTAGGTGAGACGTTTCATACAGTTTTGCTAGTAAGAGTGGTGAACTCGAGGAGATCATTTATGAAGTGGTTGAGAGAGGACAAGATTCATTCGTGCTCTTGTATATTTACAAAATATTATATCATGTGCATTATGTTTCTTTTGCTTAGTAATATACTTTTTTCAAATTATTTAACACCCCTACAAAAAACTTTAAAGTAAAAGTACACGAAAAGAAGGTTGTACAAATTAAAAAATGGAAGACCTGGAACCATAAAACTCTAGAAGAAAACATCATGGGTAAGCTCCTTGACATTGGTCTTGGAAATTATTCTTGTTGGATTTGACACCAAAAGCAACAAAAGGCAACAGAAGCAAAAACAAACCAATGGCGCTATACCAAACTAAAATTCTTCCACCCAGGAAGAAAGCAAAGGAAAGAAAACCATCAACAAGACGAAAAGGCACCCTACAGAATGGGAGAAAATGTTGCAAATCACGTATCTGATAAGGGATTAATATCCAAAATATATAAAGTATTCATGTAACTCAACAACAAGGAAAAACCCAACAATCTGATTTTTTAAATAGGGAGAAGAGTTGAATAGACATTTTTCTGAAGAAGATATACAAATAGCTGACAGGTACCTGACGGGTTACTCAGCATCATTCACCAGTAGGGAAATGCAAGTCACAACCACAATGAGTATCACTTCACATGAATAAGGACAGCTTTTATCAAAAAGACAGTAAAGGACAAGTCGGCAAGGATGTGGAGAAAAGGGAACCCCTGGGCCCTGTTGGAATGCAAATTGGTGTAGCCACTATGGAAAACAGTATGGAGGTTCCTCAAAAAATTAAAAATAGAACGACCCTATGATCCAGCAGTTCCACTTCTGTGTATGTATCAGAAAGAAACAAAATCACGATCTCAAAAAAGATATCTGCACGCCCAGATTCACTGCAGCATTATTCACCATAGCCAAGACATAGAAACAAACTAGGTGCCCACTGACAGACGAATATATAGATAAGGAAAACGTGACATCTATTCAATGAAATACTATTCAGCCATAAAGAAGAAGGAAATTCTGCCATTTGCAACAGCATGGGTGGACCCTGAAGGCATTATATTAAGTGAAGTAAGGCAAAGGAAAAACAGATTCTGTATCATCTCACTTATATGTGGAATCTAAAAAGCCCTGAACTTACAGAAACAGAGAACAGATTAGTGGTTGCCAGAGGCGAGTGGTGGGAGCTAGGGGTGGGGGTCGATATAGGGGGAGAGAAGGTGGTCAAAAGGTACAAATTTCCAGTTATAAGATAAATAAGTTCTGGGGTGGATTGTGCAGCATGGTAACTATAGCTAACTGTGCCACACTGTATATTTGAAAGTGTATAAAAGAGTAGGTCTCAATGTGCACAGCACAGAAAGAACTGTCATTTACCTTTCTGTTCTGATGTGAAGAACAGTGCTTCTCAAATTTGAAACTATCACAAAATTGTTAAATGACTATGTTGTTGTTCAGTCACTAAGTCATGTCCGACTCTTTGCAATCCCATGGACTGTGACTCCTCTGTCCTCCACTAGCCCCCAGAGTTTGCTCAAATTCATGTCTATTGAGTCAGTGATGCTATTGAACCATCTCATCCTCTCTAGCCCCTTCTCCTCCCGCCCTCAGGCTTTCCCAGCATCAGGGTCTTTTCCACTGAGTCAGCTCTTTGCATCAGGTGGCCAAAGTATTGGCACTTCAGCTTCAGCAACAGCTCTTCCAATGAATGTTCAGGGTAGATTTGCTTTAGGATTGACTGGTTTGATCTCCTTGCAGTCCAAGGGACTCTCAGGAGTCTTCTCTAGGACCACAATTTGAAAGCATCAATTCTTTGTTGCCCAGCCTTCTTTATGGTCCAACTCTCACATCTGTACATGACTACTGAAGAAACCTAGCTTTGACTAGATGGACATTTGTCAGCAAAGTGGTGTCTCTGCTTTTTAATACACTGTCTAGGTTTGTCATAGCTTTTCTTCCAAGAGCCGCATCTTTTAATTTCAGGGCTGCAGTCACCATCCACGGTGATTTTGGAGCCCAAGAAAAGAAAAGTAACTGCTTCTACTTTTTCCCTTTTCTTTGCCATGAAGTGATGGAACCAGATGCCATGATCTTAGTTTTTTAGCACTGAGTTTCAAGTCAACTTTTTCACTCTCCTCTTTCACCCTTATCAAGAGTCTCTTTAGTTCCTCATTCTCCCCAACTTCAACTGCTACAGTCCCTGTGACCCAGCTTCTCCATGTGGATTTCCTCTGCCATATGGGCATATGATTGCTTCCATTCTTTTTTTTTTTTTTTTTTTTTGCCTTCTTTAAAAAGAAAATCCACCAGAACCTCAGCTGGGATTCGAGAAAGTCACTCTCCTATGAGAGGTTCGCATCAGGGTCTGTTAGATGACTTCACTTAGTTACTATCCATGACTGCGGTGGCTCCCTTATACTCAGAAGGTGATAAGCAAGCCTTAGAGTAGAAGTCAAGTCTGTTAGAATGTAGCTTTGTAATTACATGTTACTGAGTACACCATGAGTCAAACCATGGCCAATGAAAAGTAACTGCGTGTTCTTGAAATAGTTCGGTGGTGAGCTCCAGGGGCTGGTTTATTTTTGGTTTCTCCAATTTAAGCCCTTGTACCATGACCCTGCAACTACCACCCAGTTCAGAGTAGAAGGGCAGTGTGATGGGGTACCAAGAACTTGGGACCAGGAATCCTCTGAAATTTTAGTAAAATGATGCTGACATGTCTTCAAAGTTATAAAGTGTCTAGAAATGTAAGTATTATGAGCAGAAATGGCAGGGAGGCAATGACACAAAACAGTCATCTTCAAACTTCTTCACCAACACCTGGTAAAAATTGCTGGAGGACTTCCCTGGTGGGCCAGTGTTTACGAATCCACCTGCCATTGCATGAGACACAGGTTCAATCTCTGGTCCAAGAGGATGCCACATGTCAAGGGGCAGCAGGGCCAGGACTCCGCAACTACTGAGCCCTTTTGCCTGGAGCCTGAGCTCCACAACAACAGAAGTCATGACAGTGAGAAGCCTTCTCACAGCAACTGGAGAGTAGCCCCTGTGCACTGCAACTAGAGAAAACCTGCTTACAGCAAAAAGACCCAGCATAGCCAAAAATAAAATAAATAAGTCAACATTAATTTTTTTAAATGCTGGAAAATCATGTATCTCTACACACATTTTTAAGTTGACATTTGTAACTTCTAATCCCACGTTTGAGTGATTGCAAAAAATGTGTTCCACCAATTGTTAATTAACATAGGATATTTTTAAATGAAACTGTCATATCACTCTTTTTAAAGGTATCCAATAGAAATCAAGTATCATAGTAACTTGACACCGCCATTCCTTTTTAGAAATGAACAAGTCGGAGACGTTAAATTTTTCCCTTTCCTCCTTAAACTCTATTTTCATTCTACTTCAAGAGATGTTTATCCAAATGTCATATATTTTTGACGTATTTTATTCCTTGAGCATCTACTATTTGGACATCTCTTACTGATTACCCCCTCCCATTTTCTGAAACAAAAATGCCTCTATAAATTGATTTTACAATTTAGAAATTAAAAACTATCCTGCGACCTTCAGGCTCCAAGTGTGAAGACATATTTTTGGAGACTAATTCATCATTGCCATAATTTGTAACAAGATAAATATAAATGTCATTGATCACTAAACATGAAGCAGTAAAATGTTACTGGAAATTATTCTCTTAATGAGATGGATGAGGGTGAATTTTAAAATATATTATTTTTATATATTTACATATATATGTAATAGTTCAAATATTCATCAATTAATATTACTTAGTGCAAGAATGAGCAGGTATAGCACCAATATGATCCCTATTTCTTATTTTCATGGACTGAGGAAACTTGTTGACCTGAACAAATAGATGGGGCTGTATGGAGTTTTGCTACAGCAATGGTGAGGGTTAATCAGAAGAAAGGCTTTCGAGCAGGGTCTGTTATGACTGTATGAACACAAACCCTGTGCAAAGATTTCTAGCCAGTTCACCTTTGCTAGGGAATTTAAAATCTATTTTTCATGTTCATCACCGCACCGTTCACGACAGCTAAGAGACAGAAGCAATCTAAATGTCCACCAACGGAGGAATGGATAAAGAAGACGTAGTACATACATACAGTGGGATTTTACTGTCTGTGTGTATCAGCCATCAAAAATAATGAAATAATGCCACATGCAACAATATGGGTGGACTTAGAGACTGTCATAAAAGTGAAATAAATCAGACAGAGAAGGAGAAATATTGCATGACATCCTTTATATGTGGAATCTTAAAAAGATGTGATACCAAACAGCAACAGACTCACAGGCTTAGAGAACAAACTTA
This sequence comes from Neotragus moschatus, assembly GCA_006410615.1. Lineage (NCBI taxonomy): Eukaryota > Metazoa > Chordata > Mammalia > Artiodactyla > Bovidae > Neotragus > Neotragus moschatus. The sequence goes on from SJYA01003124.1 coordinate 546,433, forward strand.
TGGGAAGGTGGGGGAAAGGAGAGTTAGGGAGTTTAGAATCGGCATGGGCATACTGCTATATTTAAAATGGATAACCAGCAAGGACCTACTGTATAGCACAGAGAACTCTGCTCAATGTTATGTGGCAGCCTGGATGGGAGGGGAGTTTTGGGGGAGAATACATGTATGTGTATGGCTGAGTCCCTGTGCTGTTCAACCTGAAACTATCACAACATTGTTAATAGGCTATAACTCTAATATAAAAGTAAAAGATTATAAAAAAAAATAAAACAAAAAGAAATCTGCTTTTCAGCAGAGCTGAATTTGGCAGCGTTGCTCAATTTTTTTAACTCCTTCGAACTGTAGGTCAGCCATCACTTTAAAAATTACTCTGTGGGGGAGGTTGGGGGAAGCATATGGGAACGCTCTGTACTGCCTGCTCAGTTCTCCTGCAAACCTGAAACTGCTCTTAAAAATAAAGTCTTCTTTTTTTAAAATTACTATAATGATCTATCAGTGGTCAACTCAGTTAGGTTTTTCTCTTCCAAGTTTTACAGAAGATCATACACGGGAAGCCACCTACCTTGCAAAGTGATTTGCGCCTCAGTTACAAAAGGCTTTTGCTTTCTCAGTGCAAACACAGATGTTTATTTTGACCATGGAGAGTGGCATGTGGGATCTTAGCTTCCGAACCAGGAACGGAACCTCTGTCCCCTGTAGTGGAAGCAGGAAGTCTTACCAACTACATCACCAGTGAAGTCCCTTGCCCTATTTTTATTTTAACATTTTTTTCAAAAGTAATTCATTTGTTTATTGGTTATCTGTTTTAAATACAGCAGTGCAAACAGAGATATTTTTATTCACCCCCTGTCTCCACCCTGGAGGCTTTTACAACAAAGAGCAATGCCTTTGTTTCCTTTTTTAGAAGAGAGAGAAGGCTGGTGTGAAAGGGCAGATGGGAGCAGAGAGATGGGTAGGCAGACGTGAGACCTGGCTGGCTGTCCGTCTCCAGGAGATGGAGAAACTGATTCTCCTAAGACTGAGTCCTGTGGGGGCCCGTCCTTTAAACACCACCCAGAACACCACCCAGGGGAGGTGACTTAAGTGTGATGTTGCTTAGTCATGTCCAACTCTTTATGACCCCATGGACTGTAGCCCACCAGGCTCCTCCATCCATGGGATTTTCCAGCCAAGAATACTGGAGTGGGTTGTCATTTCCTTCTTCAGAGGATCTTCCCAATCCCGGGATCAAACCCAGGTCCCCCATATTGCAGGCAGAGTCTTTACCGTCTGAGCCATGAAGGTGACTTAAGAACTACCTTGAATACACAGAATCGTAACATCAGACTTTTAGTAACATATTCACTTTTCATCTGAAATTCAAGTCGAACTGCATGTCTAGTATCTACGGTCTACCTGGCAACCCTTCCTCATCGTAATCATTCATTTTCAGAGATGAGAGAAACTGAGTCCTGAAAAGAACAAAGTACCAAGGATCTTTTATTGCTCCCTCCACCGAATTCCCAAATATAGCTGATGCTTTCTTGTCTCTCATCACAGGGCCCATGTTTATCTGTCCCTCCTACGGTGTTCCTGCCCTCCTTACCCAGAGCAAAAACAACAACAATAACAAAACAAGCTATGATATGCGTGAAAGGACGGAAGCTGTCGGGGGAAACTGAGACCAGGAACTGTCTTGAGAGAAGCAGAGAGCGTGTGGGTACAGTGTGGGCAAAACCTCTCTGCCCCGTCACCTCAAAAACAGCGGCTAAAAAAAGGAGAAGGCTTATAAAAAGCCTCTGCTTTCAGGGCAGACACCAAAGCTACATGAAATTTGTAAATATTCCCCATCACAGGCTAACCCGTGGATACATAACAGAAAACATCATTCAAGTCCAGCTGCGAGTCTGATCACCTTTGCCACACATCATCCTGAGCTGCTTCTTAAGAAAGACACCGATCATGCCTTTCATTTGTTTTCTTTCCCCTTCTGTTCTGTTTACTATCACTGCCCTCTCTCACTCCCCTCCCATCTCCCAAGCACCAAAAATAATTTGAATTTCAAACCTTTTTTTGGCCTCCCTTGAGAACTGGTCTGGATCTAGGTGGTGGCATCCAGAATTTAGCAGACCCCTGTCCGTACCCCACTCCCGCCTCCCGTTCTCAGCACTTGGGGTGTTCGGGTGCCTCCGCAGCCCCCCCCCAAACCTTCTCTACCTCATCATTAGTGAGAGGAGCCCCTCAGGAATCCCAGCCTCCACTTACCTGCCCTGGTTTGGGAAGAACAAGGCTCTTTGCACAAGAAAGCCAGCTTCTCATCAACTGTAGGAAGCCGCCTCCACGTGGCCAAGGACAAGGTGATGGTGATAAGGAGGAAGGCCAGACCTGAGCCCCTCTGTTCAGGAGACCCAAGCAATTTCCTGTTTCAGAGACAGTTTTGAAAATGGAAAAACTGATTAAATTCATAGAGAAGGGTGTGTGTGTGTGTGTGTGTTTCCCTCTTCCCCAGTCACCCCCGTGACCCCTTGATCTTTCTCTGGGGGACAGCTGACCTGCTTTTCTAAAGAGTCTCTCTAGGGACTTCCCTGGTGGCTGAGTAGTTCAGACTTCAGCTTCCACTGCTGGGAGCGCGGGTTCGATCCTTGATTGGGGAACTAAGATCCCACACGCTGTGTGGTGTGGTCAAAAAAAAAAAATCTCCCTAGATCTAGCCCCAGCCCCTCCCTGGCCCTCTGTGCTCACAGCCGTTCCTTAGCTGGTGTCTCAATACCCTGGTACATTTTTGTTATAAGAATAAGGAAAGGGGGCGAGGGGTGGAATGAGAAAGAGAAAAAGGAATGAGTTTTTTGTAGTTTGGGACAGTTTTCGGTCAACGTTTTCATGACTTGTTTCTTCTCCCCTGTTTCTTTCCAAGCTGAAGACAGCAATCAGAAACGCTGCTAGTTACCTGCGGGGTGTTCTTTTCTTTCTCTGGTCCAACCTGAGATGTTCTTTCTGGATTCGGAGTTGGCAGGGAGGAGATGAGAGGGGTGATGTGCAGGGATGAAGAGCCAGTTTCAGGCACCAACCAGAGCCCCTGCTTTCGGTTCTGCAGAAAGCAGGGGCTCAGTGGACTCTGAGACTATAGGCGCTGAGCCCAGGATGGTGGAAACTCGGGTTCCTGGCCAAGGAGAAGAAATGGCTCACCTCTCCCCTAGAGAGAGATGAGAAAGAAGGAGGAAGGGGAGAGATTGAGAAAGGAAGAAAGAAAGAAAAGGGAAAAAATAAGGAAGAAAGAAAGGAGGAAGAGACAGATGGAGGGCAAACTTGTATATTGCTCTATTTTGACAGCTTCTTTATATTAAAATGGGTAATGATAATGCCCCCCACACAGTGTTATGTAAGGAATAAATAAAATGAAAGTCTGGTAGTACAGTGCCAGATGTACAGTAGATGCTAAATTAATTTCATTGAGCATAGAGGACATTTACACTTATGTTGCGTTTTCTTAGCTGTTTGCCTTCCCTCACAGGACTCTGAATGTCTTACTCATTTCCTTTATCTGTGACAGGCTTTCCAAGTGGCTCAGTGGTAAAGAATCTGCCTGTCAATGCAGGAGATGAAGGTTCAATCCCTGGGTCGGGAAGATCCCCTGGAGTAGGAAATAGCAGCCCACTCCAGTATTCTTGCCTGGAGAATTCCACGGGCGGAGAAGCCTGGTAGGTTACAGTCCATGGAGTCAAAAAGAGTCAGACACGACTGAGGGACTGAGCGCACACATACTCACTCTACATATGACAGTGCCTGGAATATAGTAGACAATATATATTTTAAAATTAATTCATCAACTAACTAATACCCAGTCCCATCCTCACCTGGCCCTGTTTGCCCTCTCTCCCTATGCTCCCTGGACCACCCTTCTGAAACTTAAACTCTGAATGAAGCTCGTCAGACCTGTAGTGGATGAAAGGCCAGTACTCCACTTCCTAAAAGTACCGAAGAGTTTTCTCAGCAAGCACAGGGAGGCAAGAGATTCAGAAGCACAGACTGTGGGCTGTTGGTATTTCTAAATCCACTGCAGATCCGTGATGTGTTCAAAGTAAAGCCAGAGTCCAAGGTGCTGTTTATATTCAAAGTATTATATTTTAAAGAGCAGAGGACATCAGCCTTCCCAACACAAAGAGGGAGGAACAGCGTTCTAAGAGAGGGGATGGGGGGGGGAGGGGAATGAGGAAGAAAGAAGAAGGACGGGAGCGGGGAGGGAGGGAGCGAGGGAAAGCTAGAACAGTGGATTTTCAAACAGGCACATGGCGATCCCAGTTAAGCATGGTCTACTGGACACGTAATTTTATCTCCANTACGACTGAAGTGACTTAGCAGCAGCAGCATGGCAAAACCCACCACAGTACTGTAATTATCCTCCAATTCAAATAAATAATTTTTTTTAAATGGCCAATGAGTGCCCAGCACAAAGAGTAAAAGCAAACCCACACAAAGACACATCTCACATCACTGTGAGGCTTCAGAACTTCAGGGATCAAGAGAAGACCCAAAACTTCCAGAAAGAAGTATATCACACTCGGAGAAGTCGAGGAGTCAGAATGGCTTCAGACTTCTGAACAGCAGGACAGAGGGATCGAGGCCTTCCAAAGGCACTGGAAGGAGAAAACGGTAATAAACCTAGACTTCTATACCCAGCCAAAGTGTAGACCAATCATGAAAACAGAATAAAGATATTTTTCAGGCATTTGTTGTCTCAAAAACTTCACTTGCCATTCCCTTACTCCCAAAAAGCTACTGGAAGATGTACTCCTCCCTACCAAAGGAAGAGACAAACCAAGATCCCTGAAAAATAGGCCAAAGACAGGAGAGAGGTGGAAAGAATTCCCACAATGAAGATGAAGGAAAGTTTCCAAATCATAGCTGTGCAGCAAACCCAGGGGGAAAGCAGTCTGTATCTGCTTTCTGGAGGACAGAGAAATCCAAGATTGCTGAATCTCAGAGACATTCAAAGGAAAAAATAAGAGCCTGATATTTTTGACTGTATTAGGAAGAATTTTATAGTTCTTGCTAGTTACAGAATTTTGTTATTTATAATATTAAGAATTTTATAATGCTTAAGTTATAATTTTATATTTTATAGTTAGAAGATGAATTAAAGACACATAGAAAACCAATTAAACAATAGTAACAACAACAAAGAGGCAATTATTAATTCCAGGAAAAAACAAAAAGTTATATGGAAAAGAAAAAAGTAATCATCACATGCTACGTGGCACCTCTCTGAACAATGTTTGCATTGCCAATGTAAACATCACATTATTACATTATTGACGTAAACACAGAATATTGATTTGATAAAAATTGTTACATAACTGGAAGGGAGAGTAATAAGGAAGCTAGAATCTCACATTCTGGAGTAAGGTAGCCATAGAAGGAAAAACCATGAACCAGCAGCATAAGCATGACATAGAATACCAGGAAAGTAAACGGCATTGGATACAGCTGAGTTGAAAGGGACTGCCTCCCAGATAAGGATGACAGTTGAAGCAAGGGGCTATTTTTGGTGATGAGCCTTGTAACGCTATTTCATGTTTTAAAAACTGACCGATTCTGTGGCTTCCATATGACTGCTTGAAACTTGACAAACCAGACAATCTGAGTTCTGGTCCTCTTCTTCCCGTCCCCGCTACAGAATTTCAGTTTCTCGTACGTCAGATGACCTGATGGTGTCAGAAGAGGGGTGTTAATCAGAGCCCTGGAGAGGAGTCTCCCCAAACACTCTTCTCGTCCTCTGAGCTCCCAGGACATGGTATTTATCCCTTTTCCATAATAATTAGGTTTATTCAACCTCTAGAGTAAACTGGTCCCATCACTTCATGGGAAATAGATGGGGAAACAGTGGAAACAGTGTCAGACTTTATTTTGGGGGGCTCCAAAATCACTGCAGATGGTAACTGCTGTCCTGAAATTAAAAGACACTTACTCCTTGGAAGGAAAGTTATGACCAACCTAGATAGCATATTCAAAAGCAGAGACATTACTTTGCCAACAAAGGTCCACCTAATCAAGGCTATGGTTTTTCCAGGAGTCATGTATGGATGTGAGAGTTGGACTGTGAAGAAAGCTGAGTGCCGAAGAATTGATGCTTTTGAACTGTGGTGTTGGAGAAGACTCTTGAGAGTCCTTGGACTGCAAGGAGATCCAACCAGTCCATTCTAAAGGAGTACAGCCCTGGGTGTTCTTTGGAAGGACTGATGCTGAGGCTTAAACTCTA
>SJYA01003124.1:553416-633471 GCA_006410615.1 Neotragus moschatus
TGGACTGCAAGGAGATCCAACCAGTCCATTCTAAAGGAGTACAGCCCTGGGTGTTCTTTGGAAGGACTGATGCTGAGGCTTAAACTCTAATACTTTGGCCACGACAGAGGATGAGATGGCTGGATAGCATCACTGACTCGATGGGCGTGAGTCTGAGTGAACTCCGGGAGTTGGTGATGGACAGGGAGGCCTGGTGTGCTGCAATTCATGGGGTCGCAAAGAGTCGGACACGACTGAGAGACTGAACTAAACTGAACTGAGAGTAAACTGGAGAGGTTTGGGGGCATGTCTATGGAGGCTGGAGGAAGTTTTTATTCCATTTTCTTTTACGTGAGAGGCAGAGCTAGGGCAGTATTGGGAACCTGGTCTCCACGTGTGTTTGATGACATCACATCCCGATCTCTTAAAGCCGATCAAATATTTTTGCCCTTTCTCCCCAAACTGGTTGAAAACTTCCTCATGGTTAGTCAAGATCCCATGGACTGTAGCCTACCAGGCTCCTCAGTCCGTGGGATTTTCCAGGCAAGAGTACTGGAGTGGGTTGCCATTTCCTTCTCCAGAGGATCTTCCCCACCCAGGGATTGAACCCAGGTCTCCCGCAGTGAAGGCAGTTGCTTTACCCTCTGAGCCACCAGGGACATCCATGGTTATGGACCATCACTAATGTGTGTTTGTTTGCTTGGTTGAGGGTTTTTTTTTTCCCGATACCCCACCTATCATGACAGTGGCTTGATTACCATTTCCCCGTCCTGCCTTGGTGAGAGTCTTGGTCCATAAAGGGGGAAAGGTTTATTTTAACAGAGAATAAGAAAAGCAGGATGGCAGCGGGGGATTTTAGTCACAGGACCCGAGGAACTGCTTGAGTGGTTCCCTGTACCACCTTCTGTTTCTATTTTTGGCTGGTCATTTCTTCCAGTTCCCAGCGACATCACTGTGCTAGGCACCAGAAAGCATGAAGATCTCAGCTATCCTGTGCCCCTGCTGTCCTGAGCCCCCTTGAGAAATTCAGATATACTAGTTTAGCTTCATTTTTCTCCCCGGGGAAGATAGGTCATTGGATTGGCTGATTGCTACAGGCCCTTCTCAGGCTAAGACTGCACAAGTCTTGACTGTTTACGAGGAAGCAGACACATTGCCAGCGCTGCTGGGGCCTGTGCCCCCACAGCGGGGAAAGGATGGGGTTGTTCAATATGGAAGGAAGAGGGGAAAAATAGTCATACCAGGTGGCAGAGGGCCGAGCCGGGCAACAGATGTGGAAAGGGAAGTAAAATAAAGCGTGAGTCAACCGCAGGTGGAATAATTCATGAGGAAGAGAGCACCTCCACCCACATCGCTGCAGGTGACTTTGGCAAGAGTGGCCTGTGCCGAGCTCGGTCACCCCAGAAAACAGTAACAATACCGTTTCCACCGGCGGCGTTGAGTTGATTCGGAAGAGGACCGCTGCTAACTATGCGGGGCCAAAAGCCAGTGAGCGTTTGGGGTGAGGGCTGGGAGGGCTTGCGGTGGGAAGGGAGGGAGAGCTGGAAAGCAGCTTTTAATTACCAGTCAGGCGGAACTGGCCCCAGTGTCTACTCACCCAGTGTACTCAGCCACACGTCTCAGCTTTGAGGACGCCCCCCTCCCCTTCCCACACCTTGGATCGCCTGAAGAATGCCCTTTCTCCAGCCCCAACTTCTCTGATTCCTGGGAAGGAGTCTCTATGTTCTTTCTCGGGTACCAATGGATCCCTGCTTTAATGTGAACCCATCCCCCTATCCCACCTGGGGTGCTGTTCAGTCGCTCAGTCATGTGTGACTCCTTGTGACCCCACAAACTGGACTGCAGCATGCCAGCCTCCTCTGTCCTTCTCCATCTCCTGAACTTCGCTCAAACTCACATCCCACCTACATGGCTCAGCTGATTGGTCCATGGATGAGTCTGTGACCCATGTCTGGCCCATTTGTCAGCTTATTTGGGATGTTTCAAATCAGAGCTGAATTCATTTTTTTTCTTCAGCTATGACAGCAACAGAGATGATTTCTCGTATACGTGTTACACTCACCCACAACTAAGGCCAGAACTAGTCCAGATGGTCACAGGTCCAGGGCAAAAGCCTGAAGGAGACCATTTTGATACAAGCAAGGTAGGTCTCTCAAAGGTGGTTGAGGCCATTGGAATGGCCCCAGATGTTCCAGATCCATTGAGACAAGTTCTAGACAGTAGGCATGCAGCCCATAAATTGGTACCACCGTGCCTAAACAAAGCTTCCCCTGTTTCTGCTCCCGTGGCTGCCATGGGTATCCACGTTCACTTGGACCTCTGCCTTGTCTTTCTCCTTCTGCACTTCAGACTGTGTATTTGCTTCTTTTTCCACTTGGCTCTCATGGCATGGAGGTTTCTCAGAAGACGGTGCTAAGGCCAAGAGAGTCTAGTGTTAGTCACCAGATCACGTCCGACTCTTTGTGACTCTGTGGACTGTAGCCTGCCAGGCTCTTCTTTCCATGGAATTCTCCAGGGAAGAATACTGGAGTGGGTAGCCATTTCCTTCTCCAGGGGATCTTCCAGACTCAGGGATCGAACGTGGGTCTCCCACATTTCAGGCAGATTCTTTACCATCTGAGCCAAAGTCTAGAGCTGAATTTAAAAATCCACGTCCTCTCGTGCGTATCAAAGTTGGGTATGGAACTGATTACCAATGGCTGGTAAAGAAAGTTTCTCTGAGAAAAATGAAGCCCCCAGGTTAGATAAAAGCAAAATATTAAGAGTTATAAGGACTACTGAACAGCTGGGCCCCTCAATCCTGGAGAAGTAAAGACCCCATGTGAAATTCTAGAGGGCACTCATCAAATCCTTCCTTTTCCTTAAGCTATATTGGTTTGTTTCTGCTACTTGTAACCAAAAGTCTCATATAATGCTCAAAATCTAATCGGCTTTTTTAAAAAAAGCCNAAAAAGCAAAATATTAAAAGTTATAAGGACTACTGAACAGCTGGGCCCCTCAATCCTGGAGAAGTAAAAACCCCATGTGAAATTCTAGAGGGCACTCATCAAATCCTTCCTTTTCCTTAAGCTATATTGGGTTGTTTCTGCTACTTGTAACCAAAAGTCTCATATAATGCTCAAAATCTAATCGGCTTTTTTAAAAAAAGCCAGATTTTCCCATTTATTGGATAACTGAAAATTTTAATCTCTAGTTGAGTTCCTAGAACTGGCAGAAATCCATGAATTGAAAAGTAATTGCTACCAATTTTGGAGCCAATCAAATAAATTTTGCTTAAAAATAAACATGTTTAAGATTTTTAACATTCGATTTAGACTATTGAACGGGGAACCTCTTAGCAGTGAAACAGCCAGGCAGGCAAACGTGTGGAACGTGAAACAAGCGAATTCTCTTCCCGTTAGACATAGAGTCACGTTTTTCAAGGTCATTATTCAAAATGAATTTCACTCTCGATGCTCTTGATCTGGCCACGTCTTTGGCCAAGCCGACCAGATTGCTGTCATGGGACATGCACGCTCTTTTCTCCCTCTTGGGTCCGTGGTCGACACTCGTTAGTTAACTGATCACAGCATTCTCATGGCCTAAGTCAAAGTCTCTGGTGTCTCAATACAGCTTTCTAAGCAGCTGAAACCAGAGCCGGTCCATGAATGAAACCTACTTGCCCCTCCTGAGCTAGGCAGCTTTTAATACTACCTTGCATTAAGCTCCTTGACGGGATTCATTCGTGAACTTATTAATGCTTTCAGAAAATATGTATGCTGTCTGGAGTGCCGCCTTTGGGGCAGGCCCTGTTCTAGGTGCTCAGGAAAACAGTCCCTGGCTCGTGGAGCTCATGGAGCAAGGAAACCTACGAGTAAGTGACAGAAACATGGGGAGGATGGAGTAAGCGGAATGGGAGGAGTGGGGGGCGACGGGGATCCGAGGTGGCGAGGGAAGGTGGAGGGGAGACCCGCCAGAGGTGAAAGAGCCACGAAAGGACGGGGCAGGAGGGCTGCAGGTGAAGGGAACGCAGGTCAGAGGCCCTTGTGGCCCCGAGATCTGCTTGTTCAAGGAACAGTGGCAGGCCCTTATTGCTGGAGCGAGTGTACAAGGGGAAGTGTAAGAGATGCGTGTTGGGGGGCCACATACCCTGGGGACCCGGTAGCTTCGCGTCTAACAGTGAGCCAGCCAAGCCTGGGACAACCCAGTGACTGAGCAGTTAGGGTCTTTTGTCTGTTTTATCTTTTTGTGACTGAATTTANTATTGCTGGAGCGAGTGTACAAGGGGAAGTGTAAGAGATGCGTGTTGGGGGGCCACATACCCTGGGGACCCGGTAGCTTCGCGTCTAACAGTGAGCCAGCCAAGCCTGGGACAACCCAGTGACTGAGCAGTTAGGGTCTTTTGTCTGTTTTATCTTTTTGTGACTGAATTTAAAGGTATCTTCGGGTCTCATGGTGACATCATCATTCACACAGGTCACCTCTCTCACCTGTGCTCCCGCCCACCCATTGCCCCCTCCCCACAATTATCGTTGACAGATACTCATGTGTCTTTCCAGGGATATTTTGTGCATTGGTAAGAACATCCTAATACATTTTTAGCCTTCTGTTTTACACACATGTTAACACATTATCTTCAGTGTTCCCTACTTGATAAGGATTTTTCGAAAGGGGCACTCAGCGTTCATCAGGAATTTATGGCAGAACAAACCCATACTTTAGCATCTCGATCCAACCTGCTCAGAAATGTCAGTAATTGGAAACACTGTACTACTGAGTTCAAAATACGGTCTTAATCCATGCTTTGTTTCAAAAGCTTTGTGAAATCTAAATTCAACAGGCAGTCGATATCTATTAATATAAACCTGTTAGGCTACTTCTTCATGGTTGATGACATTCTTATTTAAGAATAGTGGCAAGGACAAAAAATTGAGGAAACTGGGGTTCATACTCTTCTGGTTAGTCACTAACTTTGTGTGTGACCTTCAGCAAGCTGAAAGGAGAGAGGGAGGAACGGCGGAAAGCAAGAAAGATCAGTGTGGGCTTAGTCCTTCCTGGAAGTGGAAGAGTGTGTGTGTGTGTGTGTGTGTNCTGAGACTGGAGTGAGAACAGGTGTGTTGTGTGAGTGACAGAATGGAGTGAGAACAGGTGTGTGTGTGTGTAAAGGAGAACAGTGAGAATGGAGTCAGAATAGGTGTGTGTGTGTGTGTGTGACAGAACGGAGTGAGAACGAGTGTGTGTGTGTGTGTGTAAAGGAGACAGAACAGTGAGAATGGAGTGAGAACAGGTATGTGTGTGTGTGTGTCACAGAATGGAGTGAGAACGGGTGTGTGTGTGTGTGTAAAGGAGAACAGTGAGAATGGAGTGAGAGTAGGTGTGTGTGTGTGTGTGTGACAGAATGGAGTGAGAAGGGGTGTGTGTGTGTGTGTAAAGGAGACAACAGTGAGAATGGAGTAAGGACAGGTTGTGTGTGTGTATAAAGGAGGAGAATGGAGATGGTGGAGTAGAGAAAACATTGATTTGAAAGATATTAAGGAGATTTGTGCTGATTAACCAGATTAATGACTCATGACTTATCTGATTTTTTAGTGAGGGAAAGGTGTTATTGGTTGAAGTGTGTCTTTTTGAAAAAGAAGCATTGAATCCTACCCCCCTGCACCTCAGAATATGACTTTATTTGGAAATAGGATCATCTCAAATGTAGTTAGTTAAGATGAAATCATACTGGAGAAGGGCAGGCCCCTATATGACTGGTCCTTATAAGATTACTATGTGAAGACAGAGACTCAGAGAACACCATGTGAAGATAGAGGATTGGAATGATACATCTACAAGCCAAGGAATACCAAAGATTGCTGGGAAACCAACAGAAATTAGGAATAGACAGGGAAGGATTCCCCTCAGGATTCAGAGGGAGTGTGGTTCACTAACACCTCAGTTTGGACTTCTGGCTCCAAAACTATGAGATAATAAATTGCTGTTGTTTTAAGCTATCTAGTTTGTGTACTTTGTTATGGCAGCTCTAGCAAATTAATACAGAAAGGAAGAGTTAAATATGATTCTAGGTGGTGATTCCATCAACCACGTTGAGAAATATAGAAATAATAATTCCAGTAGAAAGAAATTTCAGGGAATTCTCTTGTGGTCCAATGGTTGGTACTCAACCCTCTGAATGCTAGGCTCTCAGATTAGATCCCTGGTTAAGGAACTAAAATTCTGCAAGCTGCATGACCTGGCCAAAAAACAAACAAACAAAAAAATTAAAGGTGATTATTTTTTTACTTCATATTATAATGTATTTTCAAACAGAAAAATTAACTGTCTTATATGCTACTGGTAAAATTNGCTAGCTCCACAGTAAACCACCCCAGGGCAGCAACCTTAGGGCACAGTGTGAACCCTGTGAGGTCTCATGTGTGGGTTACAAGTGACCGTCATTAGCTTTAAAAAAGGTTTTTCGTAGATGACAATGATGTTGATGATGGCTGGATAGTCTGGATGATAGTTGGTGGATAGTCTGGAAGGCAGGAACCCTGTGCATTTTTACTTATTTTTTTTAATTTTTATTTTTTACTTATTTATTTATTTTTGGCCTCGCTGCACAGCATGCAGGATCCTAGTTCCCTGACCAGGGATCAAACCCATGCTCCCCTCCCCCCTACCACATTGGCAGCTCAGAGTCTTAACCATTGGACCACCAGCAAAGTCTTCCTTTTGTCTTTTTAAATCTTTATCTTCCCTCTGCCCAGTGAGTACTGTGCACATGGTTGGCTTTCAAAATCATTTACTAGGTTTGTATTAAATAAATGATGATTATTACAGTTCCATGTCTGCCACATGGACTTTTATCCTGCTTAGCAGACTCTCTCTCTCTCTCTTAAACAGCAACAACCAAAAGAGAGTCTTCTCAGGCTGGTGTTCAGTTTTCCCTTGGAGCCCGTCTCCTGTGTGAGACCAAAGGGCAATGGTCCTCAAGCTTTAGCCCGGGGGGTGCTTGTGTTTCTGATGAGTAGGTATGGGGTGAGGCTCAAAAATATGCTTTTCTAGGGTTCTCATAGTGACTGCTGCTGGTCTGGGGACCACACTTTGAGAACCACTGTCATAAGGGTGTTAGGAATGTCTCAGATTCTCTTCCCTGAAACTTGAGGACTGAAGAAAAAATCCTAGGAAATTGTCCACAGCTGCATGTGGGGAGAGACCTCTGTAGAATGCTTCGCTGGGAATCACCACCCATCTCTGCACAAGGGTCGGTTTCTTGAGAACTTAGAACTTGACAAAGTGGGACAAAGATGGCCGAGAAACCACGTGGGGATCCCAATCTGCTTTGCCTGCAGGCTCACCTCTCCACGTGGGACTTCTCTGATGGCTCAGACGGTAAAGCGTCTGCCTACAATGCGAGAGACCGGGGTTCAATCCCTGGGTTGGGAAGATCTCCTGGAGAAGGAATGGCAACCCACTCCAGTGCTCTTGCCTGGAAAATCCCATGGATGGAGGAGCCGGGTAGGCTGCAGTCCACGGGGTCGCAAAGAGTCGGATACGACTGAGCCACTTCACTTTCACCCCTCCACGAACCAATTTTCCACACTCCAGCCAATGTGATTCTCCAAATCAGAGATCCGATTGCTTCTGTCTCCTGCTTAAAAACCTTCAATGGTTTGCAAATAAGATCACCTACAACATTTGTTTAGATGCCACATATATGTGTTAGTGTATGATACTTGTTTTTCTTTCTGACTTACTTCACTCTGTGTAACAATCTCTAGGTCCATCTAGCAGAAATAGTGACACAGAGAACAAACATGAGTACCAAGGAGCAAAGGGAGGTATGTCTGAATGAACTGGGAGGTTGAAAGTGACAAATATACATCACTATGCATAAAATAGATAGCTAATGAGAACCTGCTGTAGAGCAGCACAGGCAACTCGACTCCACGCTCTGCAGTGACCTAGTGACAGTCGCTCGGTCGTGTCCGACTCTTTGTGACCCCACGAACTATACAGTCCATGGAATTCTCCAGGCGAGAATACTGGAGTGAGTAGCCTTTCCTTTTTCCAAGGCATCTTCCCAACCCAGGGATCAAACACAGGGCCCCTGCATTGCAGGCAGATTCTTTACCAACTCAGCTACAAGGAAAGCCCTAAATGGGAAGGAAATCCAAAAAAGAGATATGTGTGTACGTATGGCTGATTTCCTTTGCTGTACGGTAGAAACGAACACAGCACTATAAAGCAAATACACTCCAATAATAATTAATGAAAAGCAAAAAGTGAAAGAAAAACCTTCAATGGCTCCCCATTTCTTCCAGCATAAAGCCCAGAGTGCAGCTTGGTGGCCCAGCTCTTCACAATTTGACCCTTGCCTATGCCTTCAACTTGGACATGCCTGATGGCCAGCCGTGGTTCCCAGAAATGATCTCTTTCACCTCATTCCTCTGCACAAGCTGGGTTCAGAGTGAACTTTCTCTCATTATTTTTTTTTTAATTGAAGTACAGTTGATTTACAATGTGGTGTTAATTACTGCTGTACAGCAAACTGATTCAGTGATACGGCCATCAGATTTTTTCCATTATGGCGTAATATAGAATATTGAATATAGTTCCCTGTGCTTCTCTGTAGGACCTTGTTGCTTATCCATTCTCTCTATATAAAAGCTTACATCTGTTAGCCCCATCCTTCCCCAGAGTGAACTTTCTGGTCCCCTCTCTCCAGCATCCTACCTACTGGGCTGTCCCCTGCTAGATTTCCCAGCAGAGCTAGCCTCTTGTGTAGCCCCTCCCCTGGGCACCGGTCCTTTGTTACAAGATGTCCTTAATACTTTACTCTCTGATTCATCCCACCTGGCTATGGAGGGACCAAGGCTGGTTTGTTTGTTTGTTTGTTTGATGTGTGTCATTTTTAAAGTCTTTATTGAAAATGTTATGATGTTGCTTCTGTTTTAGGTGTCAGTTTTTTGGCTGTGAGGCATGTGGGATCTTATCTTGCTGACCAGGGATCGAACAGACGCCCCCAGCACTGGAAGGTGAAGTCTTAACCACTGGGCCACCAAGTAAGTCCCCAGGACTGGCCTTTGAGTCCCTAACACTTAGCACACCGCCTGAATCACAGAAGCCCCTTGCTGAAGTTTTGTTGAGTGAATGGAAGTTGCTGTGACCTCAGGGTAGAAGATCACACACAGACTTTAGTAATTACCTTGGAGACTTTTTGATACAAAACAGTGAAGGGGAAAAACTCCAACCAAACAAGGGGGAAGTCGAGGAGGGAAGTGTATTTGCTGGTAAAGATGACGGGAGACTCAGAGAGAGGAATATGGGGGGACTTATCAGTGTTCCCTTTAAGTCCCCTGCAGTAAAATTAATTCCTCCAGCCACTGTGGCTCAGACAGCAAAGCATCTGCCTGCAATGCAGGAGACCAGGGTTCGATCCCTGGGTTGGGAAGATCCCCTGGAGAAGAGAATGGCTATGGCCTCCAGAATTCTTGCCTGGAGAATTCCATGGACAAAGTAGCCTGGTGGGCTAGTCCATGAGGTCACACACCTTCAGACACGACTGAGCGACTTTCACTTGCTTACCTAAAGCACAGCGATAAGCGGGGTGGGGGTTGAGAAGGAAACAAATGAAGCTTTAGGCCCTGGCCTTAGACAGGAGGAAGTCAGAGGTTTTGCAGAAGGGGAAGTCAGAGCCTCCTGAAATTACTGCACCGGTAAGAAGGCCTCCCCAGGCCTTGAGCTCACGCCTCCCAGCTGCCAGGCTCCCTTTCTCTCAGGCTGGGCGACAGCATCTTCCTGATCCCCTTTTGATGTGATGACCTTACATGGTGACAAGTTGCTTCCAGGTCTGGATTCTGTGCGGTGTCTGGGGACATCAGGTGTTTCTTTCTGTACTTAGTACATGAAGCAACTTCCTTCTGGGAGCTACTTTTATGCTTGCAACCCATGGGGTCACAAAGAGTCAGACATGACTGTGTGATGGAACTGAACTTTATACTTCTAGGGCTGACTTCTAGGCCGTAGGATGAAGCTTATAAAATAGAACTAGACTAGGGACTTCCTTGGTGGTCCCTGGCTAAGAATCTGCCTTCCAAAGCTCGGCTTCTCTGTGCTGTGCTCTGTGGCTCAGCCATGTCAGATTCTTCATAACCCTGTGGACTGGAGCCCACCAGGCTCCTCTGTCCATGGGATTCTCCAGGCAAGAAGACTGGAGTCGGTTACCATGCCCTCCTCCAGGGCATCTTCCCGACCCAGGGATCGAACCCACATCTCTTATGTCTCCTGCATTAGTAGGTGGGTTCTTTACCACTAGCGCCACCTGGGAAGCCCCCAAAGCAGGGGACACAGGTTCAATTCCTGGTCTGGGAACTCAGGTCTCATACACAACTAAGCCCACAGGCCACAACTGGAGAAACCCCTGAGCTTCAGTGAAGACCCAGTGCAGCCAAATAATAATAAAATAATAATAAAAGAAAAATGAACAAGACCAGGAGGCCTGGTTCCCCTCTCTCTTCTGGTGCCCAGCTAGCTGCCTGCATCGGGGCAGCTGTATTTTCAACTTTTGTCCCTGCTCAGGCCACACCTATGAAGAATGCCCACTCTGCTTTCCGTGAGACCCTTTCACACTGACCCCATGGCTTTTCTCCATTCCTAAGACTGTGCCTTTGCAAACTTGAATCTACTTGGCGAGTTCTCTCCCTGATATCACTCTCTGCGAACTCCAATGGCCAGGAAAGTATGATAAACAAAAGACGCCCCGGAGGAAGTTTCTCAAGCTCCAAACCTTTGATCTCAAAAATCTGGCTGAATTTATCTGCTGAAACCACCATCGACAGGATGTCTCCAGCTGACCTCTCTGCCTTCAGCACCAGCCACCCTGTTCTGAACACAGAGCTTTTCAGGCCTCCTCTCCGCATCTACAGAGATACCTCCCAGGAGACGGGAGCCTCTGTTCTTCCTGGAACCAATGTAAACCCAGAGGAGCCTTAAAACAACAAAAAAAAACCATTTAATAGTTGGAGAAGCTCCCCCCTCCTTTTAACTTCTGAGCTCATTCCCTCTGGGAACAAGTGACATTTCGATTCTGGTGTGTAAGTTATTTCTTCTTTAGATTAGTTTTTGTGTAAACATTCCGCAGCAAATTATTTTCACATTTGGAGCTTCTTTCAAGCAGCCAGTCAGACTGATTCCTCTCTGTTCCCTTTGCTACCCGCAGCTCAACTCTCTCTCACGCATCCACTTCCCCATTTCTCAAATTCAGACTAATTCTACTGTTGGTGAAAATATTTCCCCCCACTTTCTGGAATTTCCATGTCTCAGGGTTATCTCCCCTGGGCCGCAGCCAAAGCTGCACCCGCTAGGAGCAGTGACGCCAGCCCAGGTCAGGAAGGAAGGAGAGCATCATTGTTCATGCAGATTCGGTCTTTGGAGGCCAGAGCTGCCCTCAGAAGGGGCCTTGGGACCCACAGGACAGGCTTAGTGTGAGAGGGAGGACCAGCCCCAGGACCACGCGACCAGGGAGCAGCTTTCTAATTACGAGACTGCCTGGAGGCTGGCAGTCACAACCAGAAAAGCAGGCAAATCACACCCTCTTCTTCGCCACCAACACCATCGATGCTCTTCATAACGGGCCCACAAGGGCAACGACTCCTCCAGTCTTGTTTTCCAACATCACCATTGAGAGTTTGGCCTCATTTGGTGAAATTTTCCCTATATAGACTCTACCTCTCAGTTTCAGTTTAGGTCAGTCGTATCTGGCTCTTTGCAACCCCGTGGACTGCAGCACACCCGGCCTCCCTGTCCATCACCAACTCCAGCAGTTTACTCAAATTTATGTCCATGGAGTTGGTGGTGCCTCTCAGTTTACATATATATACATATATATATATATATGTATGTATGTATGAGTATGAAGACTTCCCTAGTGGCTCAGACAGTAAAAAATGTGCCTGCAATGCAGAAGACCTGAGTTTGATCCCTGGGCTGGGAAGATCCCCTGGAGGAGGGCATGGTAACCCACTCCAGTATTCTTGCTTGGAGAATTCCATGACAGAAAAGCCTGGTGGGCTACAGTCAATTGGATCTCAAAGAGTCAGACATGACTGAGTGACTCACATACGCACACACATACACACACACACTCACACACATATGCGTATGTATATGTGTGTGTGTACATATGTACGTACATGTGTGTGTATGTATACATACATACATATATATATACATACATATATATATATATATATATAAAGCTGTACGGAATCCCATTCAAGGCATGTGGAATCTTTGATTTTCTTTGCGCCATTCAGGGTCTTTATAGTTGTGGCACTTGGGATCTAGTTCCCTGACTAGGGCTCAAACCCAAGCACCCTGCATTGGGCAGACTTTCAGCCACTGGACCAGCAGGGAAGCCCCATTTACCTCTCAGGGACTGGTCACAACTCCAGAGGTGCCATTCACACAGACTACAATATATAATTATAAAATAGCAAGCCACTTCTCCTCAAATAACACAGTATTGTAAATCAACTATATTTCAATTAAACGAACAACCAACAAAACCCAAGCAACTTCTCTTTAAAACTCAGAGACATCATCTCCCCTTTCTCGTCTATACATTAGGTAAGCTGGTGAGTGGAAAGAATACCAATCATTGCCAACAGCCTGTCACAGTCACAGAGTCACCACACGCCTTGGACAGTTCCCCTGGTTGCCCACATCACATATCTGCGAAACAGGGAACAGGGACTGGGTCATTGCCAAGCGCTCTGCCCTCTGGCAATGATGTCTTCTGATCAGCAGAAAGTGAGATGTCTTTGATCAATAAGTTCCATGATGAGGAAATTTTGCTTAGAATTTTTTCTTCCAACGTTACACTGGCATCTTAAGTTGTTCAGCATCTTAAGAATTCAGCACTCTCTTTGCAAGACTGTGGATTTTGAAGTCCAGTGAATCCAGACTCACCAGGTCAGTTTTCTTCCTTGATTTTCTGAGTTTGGATCTTTTCTGAGCCATTAAAACCCGAGGTACTAATTGAGGAGTTAACTGAGGTGTCCTTTGACACTCAATAGCAGCAGTGGCCCTTTCTGTTCTCACTTTTGCAAACAAAAGGGGCGAGAAGGTTAACCAGATAACTTTGAAGGTTCGGGGAAACAAAGCATCTATTCTAAGTTTGGGGCAGTGGAGGCTGAATCACGGTACCTCCTGGGTTTTGTTCTCTCTTAAATCACAACTTGGCCAATGTTGTCCCACCAGGGGTCAGAAGCCAGTACGGAGGACAGAGGAGAGACCCTGGCAATTCCAGAACTGCTCTGTGATATCAAGCTCCAGGAAGGGGGCTCAGGAGACAAGTCTCTTTAGTTGACTGCATCCAACTGGAGAAGGCAATAGCAACCCACTCCAGTACTCTTGCCTGGAAAATCCCATGGATGGAGGAGCCTGGTAGGCTGAAGCCCATGAGGTCTCGCAGAGTCAGACATGACTGAAGCAACTTAGCAGCAACCAGCATTTGTCAGGAGGTTGGGTTGTGAGGAGACAACTTGTAAACAATATTCCTAAACCTCGAGAATGGTTATAATCTAACATATATGCTGAATTAGAAAATTAAAACAGTGCTTNAAGCCCATGAGGTCTCGCAGAGTCAGACATGACTGAAGCAACTTAGCAGCAACCAGCATTTGTCAGGAGGTTGGGTTGTGAGGAGACAACTTGTAAACAATATTCCTAAACCTCGAGAATGGTTATAATCTAACATATATGCTGAATTAGAAAATTAAAACAGTGCTTCTGGAGCAGGGATGGGAGGTGGGGGCATGATATTCTAAGTCAGTTCAGTTCAGTTCAGTCGCTCAGTCATGTCTGACTCTTTGCGACCCCATGGACTGTAGCACACCAGGCTTCCCTGTGGATCACCAACTCCCGGAGTTCACTCAAACCCATGTCCATTGAGTCAATGATGCCATCTAGCCATCCCATCCTCTGTCATCCCCTTTTCCTCCCTCCCCTANCAGACAGATTCACTGACATCTACACATACCAGGGCTTCCCGTGTGGCTCAGATGGTAAAGAATCGGCCTGCAATGCGGGAGACCTGGGTTTGACCGCTGGTTTAGGAAGATCCCCTGGAGAAGGGAAAGGCTACCCATTCCAGTATTCTTGCCTGGAGAATCCCCATGGACAGAGGAGCCTGGCAGCTACGGTTCATGGGGTTGCAAAGAAGTTTTTGGAGCTTATGTTCTAGTACAGGTTATTGAGGCATGTTGACTAGCACTCCTTTCACTCTTAAGTACATTTGCTCGTGAACTATTTTTACGTTTTAGTGCGTCTAGGTTTCTCCCACCTCCTAATTTCTATTTTTTTCCCTACTTTTTCCCATTGGTGAGCATACGTTTGCTATTTCTCTTTTGAAATGTAGTTCATTTTGTTGCGTTTTCGAGTCCACCACTAGGTGACATTACATGATGTCTTTCTATGTCTTTGTTTATTTAGTATGATCATACATGGGTCCATTCGTGTTACCGGGGTGGACTTCTCTTCTTCGTGGCTCAGAGTCCATTTTCTCTCTGCATCACTTTTTCCTTATGCTCTCATCTTTCCATGGACATTTTCATCGGATCTGTGACTTGGTCACTTTAAGTGCTGAGTGCTGTGGTGCCCACATCTTTTCAAATTAAAGCTTTCTCTGGCAACCCACTCCAGCCTTCTTGCTTGGGAAATCCCATGGACAAAGGAGCCTGGTGGGCTACAGTCCATAGTGTCACAAGAGTCGGACACAACGTAACGACTAAACCAGCACCACAGCGCATGTACCCAGGCACAGAGTCGCCTCGTCATCTGATGGCTTGACTTCTGGTGTCTTAAAGGAGCTCCAGTGTTCCTCATACAGCTCTCTGCCTTTTCATTTTCTTGGACAGTATAGGAGGTCATCCTTTCCCAAGACCTTCTCGAGCACTTATTTGTAGATGTTTAAATGATAACCACTTTGACTGGTGGGAAATGATACCCTATTACAAGATTCAATCACTTCTCTGTAATCTTTTTAATTGATTTTATTTTTAATTGAAAGATAACTGCTTTGCAATATTGCGTTGGTTTCTGCCATCAGTTCAGTTCAGTCGTTCAGTCATGTCCGACTCTTGGCAACCCCATGAATTGCCAGGCCTCCCTGTCCATCACCAACTCCTGGAGTTCACTCAGACTCAATTACCCATAGGTATACACAAGTCCCCTCCCTCTTGAGCTTCCCTCCCACCTCCCACCGCTCCCCACCCCTCCAGGTTGTTACAGAGCCCTGGTTTGAGTACCCCCGACTCACAGCAAATTCCCAGTTAGCCTCAGAGATTTTTGCCTGTTTCACTTTAACTCTGCAAATGCAGTATATGGTAAATGAATGAAGGTAGGAAAAAAAGGTCTTTTGTTTTTGATTAGTCCTTAGAAACTAACATACACATACCACCATCCAAACCTGGGAGCGCTTGCAGGCAAAACAAAGGACTAAGAGGCAGCGAATTCTGTTGCTGGTTTTGACTAACAGCACTGATGCTCTGCAGTCCTGGCCACTGGACTGCTCTCTTCGGGACTCAGGGTCTCCCACAGTAAAGTGACTCTGTTGACTAGATCAAGTTTTTCATACTTGACCACCAGCCACAGCAAGAAATTCTGTTTTTCCTTTTTTTATGGCCATACCACGTGAGTGGCAAGTGGAATTTCCTTGGCCAGGGATTGAACTTGCGCCCCTACAGTGGAAGGATGGAGTCTTAACTCCTGCACCACCAGGGAAGTCCCAAGAGAATAATTTTTCATCATGGCCTGGCACACATTTGCTTACGTCTGAAACTCCATNGAGTGGCAAGTGGAATTTCCTTGGCCAGGGATTGAACTTGCGCCCCTACAGTGGAAGGATGGAGTCTTAACTCCTGCACCACCAGGGAAGTCCCAAGAGAATAATTTTTCATCATGGCCTGGCACACATTTGCTTACGTCTGAAACTCCATGAATACTCACCCTTCTTTTGTGTAACACACTCTACTTCCTACTGTACTTTCTATTTATTATGTATGTATTAATTTATTAAGTGCCACGGCACTTTGTTTGGTCATTTCTTTAAAAAAAACAACGCATTTCTTTGGTTGCACCAGGTCTTAGTGGAGGCATGTGGGGCCTAGTTCCCCAGGGGTTGAACCCAGACCCCTGGCACCGAAAGTGCAGGGTCCCAGACACTGGGGAGTCCTTCCTTTGGTCATTTTATAGGATTCCCTCTGGGCAGCTGAGGGGGCTCGTGAGTGAGAGATATTCTTTCTAAGAGCTTCAGAGGCTGCCACATCTCAGAGAGCGACAGTGCTCTGGTTTTCCTTGGGATCCCCACCTAAGCTGTAGATGGAGCCTTAACTGGCCTCTTATTGTTTCCTGTAAAAAACTCATGACATTTCCTGACCAGTCCTCCCCCTCCTTGAAGCGGAGAGTTGGTCTGGTTAATACTGAGAAGCTTTTATCCTGGTATTAACCTGGGAAAACCAGAAAACATCATCTCTTTTCTGTGGGCTGCACTGCAATGCATACATGGTTCGGGCTGGCCCTATGTCCTTCAAGAGCTGGAAAGCTTGGGGTGACTTAGGATTTTACAGCTTGACATATGCCAGGGCAGACAGACGGTCTGTAAGCAGAAGCAAGCAGCACCCAGTCAGACACTTTGCACAGATGCAAAGGCAAGGTCCGAATTCCAAAATTCGTTTTTCAATTAAGACACCCACCAAATGCATAAAACCTCACAAAACCAATGTAGTGGGAATGTCTTCTTTTCTATTTTTAGACTGAAATATGGAGCCGGTAAAAGCAAGGCTGTCAAGAATCTTCATGTTTGGGGACAAAATGACTTATAATCGTGGGTGGGGGCGGTAAGAAGTCTTTACACAAGCCACATCTAACAGTGGTAAACAGTTTTTATTCAGGCAATGAAACATGGAAAAAATATATTAGTAATCATTATAATAATTTCATTTGTGTGAGTATAACTTTTACAAATATTTACTTGACATATAAAAGGGAAATCACTTGTGCATATAAAATTTATGTTGATGATTACTCCACACAACACAATCCTGACAGCAGTAGTCAATGCAGCGTTAGATTCCTCCGGACGAGGCTCCTCACACACTTCATGGCACCCATGGGAACACAGTGGAAGCAGATGTGCAATTAATTAACATTTACGTGTTGGCACATTAATAAGTACACAGGGGTGTCTATTGGCAAAGACACACTTGCCACAAGCAACACTGAAAAGTTTGCAACCTCTGAGAAGAAAGAAATGCCGGGACCCTGCCTCACCGAGTGGAAGGGCCAAGCGCGAGGCTGAGGGTGTGAAACCCGCAGACCACCCTGCAATGGTGGGGGGCGGGGGGTGGGGAAGGTGCAGGGGGTTCAGAGCTCACATTTTTATATGTCCCCTTGAAAATTATCCAGAGAGCATTACTTAATGGCGGGACAAGGAGATACTTTGCGGAGCATGTTTCACATGCCGTTAAAAGGCAGAGGGGGAGAAAAGTGGCAATTTTATGATTCTAAAGTGACGAATGGGTACTGGGAAGGTTCAGACCACACCCCAGCGCCGTGCCCAGCCCTCGCCGCCTCAGTCAGAGTGCTGGATGGACGACTGCCACGGCCAGCATCGCTCGCCCCATCTCCACGGTACAACTGTAACCAGAGGGTGTGTACAGATGTGTGTGTGTGTGTATATATATATATAGTAGCTGTAACCATATTATAGTTAATAAAGTCATTCCTTAGGAATCTTGTTAGTCCAAATCTAACTGCATGCTGCTAAGAGGCACAGAAATGGGATTGCATTTGGATGAAAAAATCTATGAAAAGTGCAATCTTTAGTCTCCAGAATGCTAGCTCTGGGCACTAGGGAGGGAGTCTTCCCCAGAAAGTGTCATTCTTACGACCTTCCAGAGGAGATCCTTAGAGAGAGGGCTCTATTACGTCTACTCCTTTGCTTTTTCTACATGGGAGACTCAAGGTTTGAGAGACAGACTGCTTTCTTTAAGTCACTGGGATCTGGAGGCCAGTCGAACCTTTTTGTACAGAAGTCTCCTTGAAATACTTCTTCATGAAAAGCTTTGAAGAGGATGACCCTATAGACCTTTGGCTTGACATTCTGGGATTCCCAGACTGTTATTTGTTTTCTAATAAGGAAATAATAATCTGTCATCTTTTTAATTCTTCAGAATATATACATCTTTACTTTAAAATGCTTTGCCTGAATCATTGAATCCTTCCAACGTCTAGTTTCTCTTTCCCCAACAAGAGGATAAAATAAGAAACCACCGGAGTCTGAGAGCACACTTGCACGGTCAACAAAACTATAAAGAACACCAGTCGTGGACGATTCACAAGACAGCTATGAACTGCAGCAGACCATAAAGGGGAGGAAAAAAAAGGGAGGAGCTTTAGGGATTCTACTCCACTAAAAAAGGACATGCTGGATCATTTCCAGTTAGTGCACTCAGACTCGCCACACTCCTGTTCCTCACAACTCGGTTTTGAGCTTCAGAGTCATCGAGTCCTCTGTTACTTGTTGGTACAATGACTGCTTCCCTCTGGCTGCATTGAGTCAGCCCAGGGATATCTGGGTCAGTTCATTCTCCCAGCTTATAACCAGTCAGGATGAATCCGGGACCCAGCTAAAAAGTGTCTAGGTACTTCTGTGAGAGTTGCAGAAAGCGTGGGATGGGAAGAAAGGGTAACTGGCTGGTAAGCAGATCTGACCTGAGCCATCCTCCAAAATAGAGTGAACCTGTCCTTGGACTCCATGCCACCTGGGAAGGCCGCCAGGTCCTGGGCGTTCTCACCGTCAGGCGCCTCAGCACTTCCTAATCTGGGCTGGGTCCGAGGACGCTAGAAGCCATGAGCAAAGTGGGCTTCTCAGTGTTTCCAGGAGCATCTCCAAATAAAGGAAATGTCATGAGGTCAATGACTTGGCCAGCCAAGTGACAGCCTGAGGACTCTGGTTACATTAGATCCTCCAGTTAAAACACTTTTAGGTAAAGACTAGCTACACTTTGGCAAACTCAAAAATTAAAAAACAAAAACAAAAAACGGCTCTGGATCAAGAGCCTCAAGCAGACCATTCACGCTCCCACACCACTGTCCAGGCCTGCAGCTTTTTCTCATTTCCCTCTCATGTTTGTCATGGGGTGAATTACTGCCCAATTCACAAGTCATATGGCCCACAGGTATTTTGAAGCAAAACTCTAGGCCATATTCTTATTCCCCAGAGCAGGTCTCTTTCCCTTATTTTTTTTAAATAAACATACTTCATTCTGCTTAGTATATTCTCTTGATGTGACAATTGTACACGCTACATTTTTCTTCCTGCGGGAGACTGTCCATCCACTAAATCAGAAGGAAGACGATTTCCTTGTAATGGCCACGGCCGAGTGGCCAGTGGCCAATGTTAATGTGGGCTTCTTCGCTTTCCTGGCGCAGTGACTCTACTTGGTAGGGTCTAGTTTCTCAGGGGTCTCTTCCCAGCAGGAAGGACTGTCATCCCCTCTGTTTCAACACACAGCTACTTTTCTCTTTCTACGCAAGCAAGAAGCCTAAAAAAAGAGGACTGTGGGATTCTAATGGAGACTATGATAATAAGCCTTTCATGTGTCAAACAGAGCAATACGAAATAAGTAGACATGGGTACGTCACCAAAACGCAGCAGCAAAGAGGTTTAGCAACGTTTCTTTCTGCAAAACTGTGAAGTGAGTTTCTCTAGTCGTGAAGGGTTGGAAGAGGGTACAGTCACACTGCCTGAGACGCCTGCTCCTCCAGGGCAAAGGCTACAGCAGGGCACTCACTTCAAACCACGGGGACTGCTTCCAGGGCCTGAATGATTGTCGCATCACTTCTCCAAACACAGATCATTTCTGCTGTTCTGGTCTGTTGTTGCTGTTTTTTTTTTTTTTTAAATACAAAATGTTAAGACAGTAGGCTTTAAAATACAGCCTAAGCACCAATTATGGGAAATGCATATCAGTAAAATGGGACTTCTGGCTTTAAAAGACATTACTGACCTCCCTGGGGCTAAAGATTGCACCATGTGAACAGTACATGGCTAAAGAAAAAGTTGCCTTAAGAGAGCGAGAGTCTCCATGAGGCACACTTCACTGCTGAAGCTGGACCATGCAGTAGTTGTACAGGAAAAGTACCACAATTCACGTGCACTGGAGATAACACACGTCACCATGAAGACGCTCCGGGTGTTCAGGTTAAGACAAACGAACGCTTTAAGACGCCTGCGTGGATTTGGTTTTGCCTATTGAATGGGAGGGGGTTCACACAGGAAATTTCCATTCGGGAGTAAGGTTCCCCGCCACTCTGAATGGAGTCCAGGAACAGCGTGAGGAATTTGGTTTTGTGGGTAGGGGTCTGCTCCCTCTGCCAGTATTAAAATGACTGTGGTTTAAAAATACTCAAAATGTACTGATTTGGGGAGTGGGTCATGTGATTTTCCTGCCCGTTTGGTTGAAAATTCTAAATTCTACTATCTTTCAGCTTGAAATGATTTTTTTTTGGGGGGGTGGCCTTTGGGGAAAAAAAATCTGAAGAATAATTCATCACACTTGCAAAAATCCAACTGCTGCTTTACCTTACAGTTGCTAATGGGGTTCATTAAAGAAGGTTGTCTAAACCTTTTATAAGCAGATCTCCTTTGCATATTTCAAAGAGAAAGACAATAGAGAGCAAAAGTCGACTCTGTAGCAACAAACGGAAGTAGAGGGCACTGATGGCTCTAGGACAGACTTGCCGAATCCCAGTGGTGAGGGAACAAAGTAGATCCCCTGGGTCTGAGAACTAACCCCAGAGGGGCGGTGGCACCCAGGCTGAGGGCCATCCAGACAGGGGGGGACAGGATGCTGTGGCCAAGAGTGCCCCCCACGTGACACCCGAGTCTGAGGTTAGGAGCCATGCCACACACGGAGTCTGCAGGCTTCACCTCTTCAACCCCCATATTCTGCAATAGGCATTTTGAGCCAGGACTCTGCTTTCAAATAGGACTCTGTTTTCAAATAGGGTTTTACGGTTTATGGGAATATGCCTTTCTGTAGAGAAGTTCTTATTTGATTATGTTTCTGGGGGGCGGGGGGAACAAACCAGCATCATGTGAGTGAATGTGTCTATAAATAGATACTCAACTGGAAGTAACAATAGGCCAAATCATCTCCTCAAATAAAACACTAATATTGAAAATTAAAGGTAAAAGATATAATAAATAAACTTAAAAAAATCAGGTGGACAGGATATGGTCCCAAGTAATAGCCATCAAATCATAAACTGAACACACCTGGGCAAAGTAAAGACAAGACTTTAAAACGAACCAAAGATAGAGAATCCTGCCCAGAGCCCATCAACGGGATGGTCAGGCCACTCTTTCCACGTCTGCGTGATGAATCCTCCAGCGTTTTCTTGGGGCGGGCGTGTCGGCAGCAAAGCGGGACAGGCAGCAGTAGGCATGTGCTTTCATAAAGTTTTTTTTTTCTCTGCAAAGGGGCAATTATTCCTGGATAAGGCAAGATAATTGTGGTCACAAGAGAAGCAGCTGAATGCAGATCTGCTGAGCTTACAGGGGAAACTCAGTCCGTCTTTCCCAGCTTGGCAATCAGCTCGTCACAGATTTTCGTCAGTTCTTCGATTTCTTGGTTCTGAAAAACAAACAATGGGATGATGCACTGTATGTCCCAAGATGAAAGGATTATGGGGAGATCGTCCTTAGACTGCTCATACCCTCTCTAGGCACCTGACTCGATGGTTCTTAATTGTTCTGCATCAGAAACCCTTTTAAAGAAAGCTTTTTGTTAGTTGCCGCAGCTGTGTCCAACTTTTTGTGATGCCATGGACTGTAGCCTGTCAGGCACCTCTGTCCACGGGGACTCTCCAGGCAAGAATACTGGACTGGGTTGCCATTTCCTTCTTTAGGGGATCTTCCTGACCCAGGGATCAAATCCCAGTCTCTCGCATTGCAAGCAGTTTCTTTACTGTCTGAGCCATCTGGGAAGCCCTTTAAAGGAAGGCTCTATACCTTCTCTCCTAGGAAATGGTCATGTGTTTGCCAAGTTCTGTTTAGACTGAGTAACGGGCGAGTATAATGACTGGCCTTCTAAAGTTTGTTTCTCAACTTTCCTTGCTATCACAAGAATTACTTGGGGGTATTTGTTAGAAATGCCAGATATCTGGGCCTCAGTTGCTCCATCGGCATCTCCAGGGACCTGGGATTCTGCAGGCTAAGAATGCCAAGGGCCACCTTCTCTGGGGTTATCAGATCCCCCAATAAAACCCCTGACCTGGTGGAACAGATGCCACAGGCCTAAAAACATGTTTGGAAACACAGTAACAAAAACAGAAGAGATAAAAGGAATGAAGTCTAAGAATCACTGGGCAGCATGGTTTTTGCTTATGTAGCAGTTTCTAGCGGAGGAGGCGATGGCACCCCTCTCCAGTACTCTTGCCTGGAAAATCCCATGGACGGAGGAGCCTGGTAGGCTGCAGTCCATGGGGTCTCGAAGAGTCGAACACGACTGAGCGACTTCCCTTTCACACATCGGAGAAGGAAATGGCAGCCCCGGAGAATCCCAGGGACGGGGAGCCATGGGGTCGCACGGAGCCGGACACGACTGAAGCGACTTAACAACAACGACAACAGCAGTTTCTAGACTGTGGCACCGCCGACATCGGGGCAAGAAGGTCTTGGTTGTGGGGTGTCCTGTGCACCTTGGGGTGTTTGGCAGCATCTCTGGCCTCTACCCACGAGATGCCCATAGCATCTCCCAGTCTAGACAACCACATACACCTCCAGATTTTGCCTAATGGCTCCTGGAGGGCAAAATTGCAATGAAGTGGGACAACAGCTTCATGTGTTACAGAAAAAAAAAAAAAGAAAGAAAAAAGGCAGCCTTGGAGCCTAAGCCTTGGGTCCACTGAGCTTCCTTCCGTGAACGCAACTTTCCCTCTGCCTCCTCTCTGGGCGGGTCCCACTCACGCTCCCCTCCTTTGTCTCCACTCAAGTCAGTGGACTGAAGTTTCTAAGCAGAGAGACAAGGTTCCTTCATCCAGACCCAAGATGAGGGTGCCATGGCTGAGGAGGAAAACCAAAGATCTCCTGGGCATGACATCTCACCCCTCGTACCTTCTGCTGAAGGGCCCTCTCCAGGGACTCCACCTTCATCTGTTCCTTCCGGAGCCCCGCGTGGAGAGCCGCGCTTTCAGCCTTGGCTTTTGTTCGAACCTGAGCGATCTCCTCATTGGCTCTGTTATGGAAGGAAGGGATAAAAAACACAAGGTTTGTCATCAGTCACGGCGCAAGAGCCAGGATGCTAACCGCCGCCATCTGTGACACAGTACTAAGTCAGCTGACTTCACCCTAGAGGGAAGACAGGAATCAGTGAGCTACAGGGTTCAATTTTAACTTACAAAAATCTAATTACACATAACCACTAAGGAGATTTCCCTGGTGCAAACTACTGGCCGAATTCATCTCAAGGCACATGGTGCCCTTCAAAATTCACATGCCACCCAGAAGTGGAATCACAGGCCAGTTTCTACAACAACCTTAGATTTTTTTTAAAAACCCAGGACAACAGTAAGCAGGATCTTTGTGGATTAACAGCTAACAAGTCACGATACTAACTGCTGGCATCTATGAAACACAGACCTATAGGCAACTTTATTGAAACGATGCCAAAAGGAAAATTTAAATACCACAGATGTCATTTGATAAACAGTTGACTGATGAAAAGATGCTAAAAACTCTCTGTAATTGGAGGTGTGCAAATTAAAACAATAAACTTTTTAAATGTATCAGCTTGGCAGAATTTAGCCAGGATGATCTTGGCCTCTGTTGGCCAAGATGCAAGGTAACTGGCTCGGGTGCTGACGGGCAAAGAAAACCCGCGCAGCCCTCTCTGTGGATGCGGTGCAGCAGGAACCACCGAATGCCTCGGGCCCAGGAGTCCATCCTAGCCATCTCCCCTGAGGAGCACGCTCCCCAGCACCACGCTGAGGGCACAGTGTTCACTGCCTCACAGTTTGCAACAGGAAAAGGGTGAAATGCTCGTCCACCAAAGGCATGAAACAGTCTACAAACTAATAATTAGATTGAGCAATATGTTCTAACATGAAAAAAAAAGGGCCATAATATACGATTACGTGAAAATAGACACCTGTATGACACTGTATTATTATTATTTTTAAAGCCCAAAGCTATTGGGTAGTATTTGTAAAGGCTCATAGAAAAGATTAGAAAGACGCAAAATAAACCTTTAATACCAATACCTCTGGGGGTAGGGAGGGAAAAGGGGAACTTACAAAGCTTTACAAACAAGAAGGTGGCAGAATGTACAAGGATGTATTACTCTTTAGTTAAAAAATAGAGTTGGGTACATCCTTCATAGATCCTTTATTCCCCAGGATAAATTGTAAATGCATCAGATTTAAGCATAAAAAAATTAAGCCTTATATTTAATCACCTATAATGGAAAAGAATCTGAAAAAGAATATACATATATATAGCTGAATCACTTTGCCTGAAACTAACACAACATTGTAAATTAACTATTCTTCAACTGAAGTCAAAACAAATTTTAAACAACAAAAAGAAAACTAAGCCATTAAAAATACTGGAAGGAAACATGGGAAACTGTTTTACATTGAGCATGATGAAGATCTTTGTCACTAGGACAGAAGATCTTGTAGCTATAAAACAAATGATTGAGAAATCACACTATATAAATTTTTGCATATCAGAAAACACTATGGGCAGAGCCAAAAGGTAACAAACTAGAAAAATTATTCACAACTCATATCACAACGGGTTGTCATCTGCAATATATTTATATTTAAAATACATAAGCTGACACTAGAAAACCAGGCAGAGTCATTCACGGAAAAGCAAATATATGTATGCTGCTGCTGCTAAGTCGCTTCAGTCGTGCCCGACTCTGTGCGACCCCACAGACAGCAGCCCACCAGGCTCCCCCGTCCCTGGATTCTCCAGACAAGAACACTGGGGTGGGTTGCCATTTCCTTCTCCAATGCGTGAAAGTGAAAAGTGAAAGTGCTCAGTCGTGTCCGACTCTTCCCAACCCTATGGACTGCAGCCCACCAGGCTCCTCCGCCTGTGGGATTTTCCAGGCGAGAGTACTGGAGTGGGGTGCCACTGCCTAAATATATGTATGCTGCTGCTAAAATATGTTCAATTTCACTAACAAAATACATATGAATCAAAACTACATTGAATAAAAGAACTGCTGTGTTGCTTGCCAAAATAAAGGAAAAAACTCAACTAAATTGAAATAATCATCTTTCGCTGGTTAGATGTATCAAAAACCTGAATCCTGATCTGTTGGTGAAGCTGCATGAGAAAAGAGCTGCTTTCACACACTGCAGGGTTGTAAAGTAATAAAAGTCTAACGAGGGCAACTGGACAATATGATCACAATTATAAACCCATAAATCCCTTTGCCCAGCAGTTCACATACAGGATCTCACCTGCCTCCCAGACGATAACTGTCTGAGGTGACTTACTTTACTGCAGCACTGTTTGTAGCAGGAGGTGCTGAATAACCTAAGTGTCCAACAGGCAGGACTAGTTAAGTAAAGGATACGTTTCGACAACGGAACACCAAATTAAAAAATAAATAAATAAAGAGGCTCTTCATGGGTTGACATGGAAAGATTTCCAAAATAAACTGCTGAGTGAAAAAAAGTGAGTACGCTACCGTCTGTGTATTAAAAAAAAAAAAAGGAGAGTCTCATCACATTAAAAAAAAAAAAAAGACTGTGATAGAGCCTCAGCCAGCTCGATGGTGGTGCAAAGCTAAGGGCATCACATCAGCACTACACACCTCAGCCTTCCACGCCACCGCTCACTGCCCAGTGCAGCTGGGTGGAGGACAAGGAGGGGAGCATGTCTGGAAGGGTAAAAGGATGGCTATTTCCTGGGGTGAGGGAAGAGGAGGGAACTCCACGGGGGGAGGACAGGGTGGGAGGGAGAGACTGTATCTTCTTATTCTTTTTAAAAAGTTTTTCATTTTATATCAAGGTACAGCTGATGAACAATCTTGCGGAAGCTCCAGGTTGGACAGCAAAAGGGACTCAGCCACACTGCATTCGCTCTCCCAAACGCCCCTCCCATCCAGGCTGCCCCGTAACTGAGCAGAGTTCCCTGAGCGGTACAGGAGGTCCCTGTTGGGTATCCGTTTTAAATAGTCATGTGTACACATCCATCCCAAACTCTCTAACTATCCCTTCCCCTCACCCTTACCCCAGTGACCGTAAGTTTGTTCTAACTCTGTGAGTCTCCTTCTGTTTTGCGAGTAAGTTCATCTGTATCATTTCTTTTTGGATTCCACACGTAAAGGATGTCATATGATACTTCTCCTTCCCTGTCTGATTTACTTTACTCAGTATTCTCTTTGTTCTTTTCAATGTTTGAACTAGAGAAAGATTTCACCTATTCAAAAAAAAAAAAAAAGAAAAGAAATGAGCTGATTTACAAAACAGAACCAGACTCACAGACTTAGAGAATGGACTTCTGGTCACCAGGGAGGAAGGTCGGAGGGGGAGGAACAGACTGGGAGTGTGGGACTAACAGGTACACAGTGCTTTATTTAAAATAAAACGCCTTTCCAGAAAAAAAAAAAAAAAAAAAAAAACACACACACACAAATATGTAAAACAATAATTCTCTTTTTTTTCTTTCCTCTGCCAGTCTTCCTACAACAATATGAAAAATGAAACTCTTCTGCACAGGCTCTTACTTGTCTAGCTTTTCCTCAGCGTGGATCTTCAGGGCCTGATACCGTTGCTCCTCTTGTTTAACTCTGGCTAAGTAATCCTGAGCACATTTTTTCAAGGCTTCTTCATTCTGTTACCAAGTGACAATTTAAAAAGAAAGAAACAGGTCATTTTGTTTCTCTTCTACTAGTAACCTGCCATGCGTCAAGAGCTCTCCTTTTTTAAAACATGAGAAAACCTAAGTACTTTCAGATGCCTTCAAATAAGATTTCATGGTACTTTGAAAAAGGCACAAATAATTCCCAGTGAGGAAACTGTAGATAACATCGTGCATTAACTTTCAAATCAGATAGTGAGTTACACTGACACACCTGCACGCGTGTGTTAAGTTGCTTCAGTCATGTCTGACTATGTGTGGTCCTATGGACTGTAGCCCGCCAGGCTCCTCTGTCCACGGCATTCTCCAGGCAAGAATACTAGAGTGGGTTGCCATGCCCTTTCTCCAGGGAATCTTCCCCACCCAGGGATCGAACCTTTGTCTCTTACGTCTCCTGCACAGGCGGGCAGCTTCTTTTCCAGTAGCACCACCTGGCTTTAGGAAGGCCAAAGTTATTCAAAACTGAAGGGCAGGACTTCCCTGGTGGTGCAGGGGATAAGAATCCACCTGCCAGTGCACGACACGTGGGTTCGATTCCAGGTCGGGGAAGATTCTGCACGCCAGGGAACAACTGAGCCTGTGGGCCACAGCCTCTGAGCCCGAGCGCAGCAGCTGCCGGAGCCCACATGCCTACAGCCCGAGCTCCACACAAAGAGAAGCCGGAGCACTGCAGCCAAGAGTGGCTTGCCGCAATTAGAGAAGGCTCAAGCAAAGCGACAAAAGACTCGGCAGCCAAAAAGAAACAAAAAAACTGAAGGGCAATCTGATTTCTGCTTTGGACACACTGGACAGTCATTTTTAATATGAAAAAAAGAACACTCACTGCTATAAGTGTGTCTTTAGTGATGGTGAGTGACCAAATTAAATCAATATGCCCACTTACACCTATATTTGAAACTTCATACTTCCTTCTTTGATACTTCTGGCTTGAATTTTTCAGTGCTATGGCTTGACGCCCTTTTACTTTTGACAAACTGGTGAATGATCAAAAAGAACATTTCTAGAACTCTCCTAAGGTCTGAGGGCCCCAGGTTCTCTCTCACATGCTGTGTCACACTCTGGTTGTGTCCAGGGCTTGCTGCCCTGACTGAGGAGAGGAAGGATTCAGAC
The DNA here is from genome assembly GCA_006410615.1 of Neotragus moschatus. NCBI lineage: Eukaryota > Metazoa > Chordata > Mammalia > Artiodactyla > Bovidae > Neotragus > Neotragus moschatus. Next base: position 581,417 of record SJYA01003124.1, read on the forward strand.
ATGCTGCCCAGGGTCCCTGATTCTGTTTCTGGGCCACCCACATTTTGGGCACATGGGTTTGACAACCCATCAGCAAGAAGACACATCACCGAGGAGAGAGAAGGCAAAGGACAGGTACCTTCTTGAACCCTTCCAGGACGCCCTTCAGGTTCTCGTATCTCCTGAACAGGTCGGACAGGGACCTTTCCACCGAGTTGAGGTCGGCCAGGGCCTGCTCCTTCTCCATGGTCAGCTGCTGGAAGCTCTTCTGCGAGCTCATGCTTGTCCTCTGTTCATCTTCTGTGAGTCACGACCAGAGAACACACATTCACCCAACAGACAGTTCACAGCTGCCCTCCTGAGCTGTGAGGCAGTACTCTGGGTGGGTGGAGGGGAACCCAGCAAGGAAGGTGACAAGTTTCCGCCCTCAAGGTCTGACACTCTGGTGGGGGAGACAGGCAACAGGTGACGGGGAATAGAACAAAGCAGGGCAAGCGGGTGGGGTGCCTTTTATAGCAAACGGCCTCTGTCAGCGGAGAGATGCGAGCAGAGACCCCGGGGAGCTGAGGGCAGGAGCCATGCGCCTCCCAGATGCCAGGTGGCATGGATGGCATAGGTTATCATCTCAGCACTTCGGTTAATGCAGAGAGACCTGAAGTGACTTGAGGAGTCAGTCCTTACAACAGCGGCTACAAGAGGTTCTAAATTCAATGCAGGAGGATGAAGCGCTGTCCTTTCTAAAGGCCCTGATGCGTCTGACGCAGGGAAAGCAGGACCCGCAGAGGAGTGAGGCCCAGAGACGTCCCATTGGAGGGGGCGAGGAGGAAGGATGTGGAGAGGGCCACCCATCCTGGTGCTGGAAGTGTTCATCCTCTACAAGGAATCTAATCTTAATGGATCCTCAGTATTTGCAGATTCTGTATTTGTGAATTCGCCTGCTCGCTGTGATTCCCATGTCACCTCCAAGTCAAGACGTGCGGTGGGTTCCTGGCCGTTCGGGGGCACATGTGGGGTGGCAGAGAACTGAGGTGACCCGCCGAGCATGTTCCCGCCCAAGGCTGGAGCAGGAGATGCTCTGCCATGTTGCATACTGCCAACAAGGGCCCTATTTAGTCTACTTCGGGCCTTACTTTTACACTTTTGTGCTTTCTGTTGGGGAATTTTAAATGGGCCTCAAGCCTGGCACTGTGGAGCTGTCTTGTGTCCTAAAAGCTACAAGGCTGGAGGCGTCTTGGGGGAAAACACATGTGAGATGAGCTTCGTCCAGGCATGAGCTCAGTATTAATGAAACGACAATACACCTTAAGTAAGGTTATGTATTGACAAAATTGTTGTGACCACAGGCACATAGGCACCTGCTTTGCCCTCCTGAGAATCAATGGGTTAGAACTGCCTAATTCAGTGTTTGTGGCAATTTTATAAAAACAAGAACTGCATATAATGAGAATCAACTGTATCTCAGGGATGGACAAACTGAGACTTATATTCTGATTTGAAAATCACCTTTGGATACTGAGGTTCATATTCTAGTGAAAATTTCCTTACCAATCATTTGGGCAATGGTCTTCTCATACTCAGCCACAATTTTCCTTAAACAGACAGACAAAAAGTCTTATCAGAAGAGAATATACAAACAAAGGAAGTTGGACAAATGCTGCCCTAAACAATGAAACACAGTAACATGTACTGACAAACTTATATAACCCAGCTACCTGCTTTGGGGTGCCCCCCTGCTTTTTTAATATTTACTATAAGATTTGTTAATGGTCAGAAAGGCTTTTCTCAAGGTTCTGTTTAATAAGGCTTGCATTTTATTTGGGCTTCCCGGATAGCTCAGCTGGTAAAGAATCTGCCTAAACAACTGCCTTCATTTTTCTTTGCACCTTTGTGAATGATGCCAAGGCAGTCCATGAACTCTGCTTAGAGAAGTGACTCTTTTACAAAATGAGTTATGATCTCCTGGGGGCTCCTCCTAAGAGGCATGATCTGAGTTCAGGCTTTCCTGGCCCCAATCCACCTTTACAGGCAGTGGGTCCCCTGTGATTCAGATCCAGGTTTTATTTTATTGTCCTAATTCCAGAAGCATTTTAGTTATTCAAAGTTATTTAAAGATCACCCTGTCCTGTTCATGCAGGAAAAGTACAATCTCTTCCTGACCCTCCAGTGACGGGTGCCCTGCCCTGAGGCCCCTGGTGAGAAGAGCTCTGGTCCTCACTCTGACCAGGCACCCAAGTTCTCATGAAGGCAGCTGAAAGCTCCCTGAGATCAGGGGCTGTGCCTTCCTCCCCAGCAAGCCGGCACAGGGACCCAGCAAGCACTCAAAACACCGAATAATACAAGAGCCAGAAACCAGAGTGGACCCATTTAAAATGTTTCATCCAAGTGCCCACTGAACAGTCTGTGAATTATTTATGCCCCCCACTCTGATGCCATTTTTAGTTATTTCGCAGCTCCTAAATGTAGGAGTGAATAGTACAAGTAAAGAGATTCCAAGTTAGAGTCAGTGAGCCTTGTTTCCTGTTAAAATGCTTTTTATACTCTATCTCGTGGCTATGAAATTTGAAGCTACCATGTATAGTTCATTTTAGAAAAGGATTATGGATCATAATGCTTCTATAACTGAAGATGTCAATAAATTTTATTATTCTGTGTTTTAAATGGGTACTTTTGCACAAATTTGTCTTTTCAAAAGACAAGGATTCTGTGGGTTCTGCTTACTTGTCATGTTTTGAACAACCCAAAATAAACTACCACATTTGAATATAGCAACTGGTCAGCAATCCTCAGGAAATGACCTTACCCATCACAAATTAAGGTGCAAACAGCAAAACCTTCAAGTTCTCAAGAGCTGGTTCTACGTAAGCAAGTACTGTCATCATTTCCTTTGCACTAAATCTGATAATACATAAAGGTACCCACCCCTCCCTCAAACCTCCAGTCTAACCTCATCTCCAAGACTTCTTGTCGGGTTTCTTCGTATTTTTTCTTCCATTCATTTGCTTCGATCTCTTNACGTAAGCAAGTACTGTCATCACTTCCTTTGCACTAAATCTGATAATACATAAAGGTACCCACCCCTCCCTCAAACCTCCAGTCTAACCTCATCTCCAAGACTTCTTGTCGGGTTTCTTCGTATTTTTTCTTCCATTCATTTGCTTCGATCTCTTTAGTGATTATCTAGATTAAAATGCAGACAAAGCTCAGTTTTACCAGCTCAGTCTCTTTACAGTTTGAATTCAAGACTAGAGCCTGAAAACAACACACAGCCAATGTTCATCCCAAGATATTCCATCTACATCAGGAATAAAAAACCTCAACCTCTGTGTGTACTGCACACAGACACTGGGGAAATGTCAGCCACATAAGGATGCTAGAATGCGGTCACCAGGGTGAAGGGGAGGAGAACCTCTCCCAGGAAAGCCCCAGGTGGGAATTACCATCTCTGTAAACTCCATGTTGGTCCAGGGTCTGGCTCTCGGCCTAGAACCCTGCTGGGTCAGGACACCAACAGCTGAGCCACTGGTCTGGCAGACTTCTCTTAAAGGTAAGACGCCAGAGCCCCACTTTATTAGTAATTAGGCTGAGACATGAAACCGTCACAGGATCAGAGCTGGGGGAGCTGGCCTGGCCAGGCAATCTCTTTCTGCAGAGATTTCAGATTGAGTCAGAATGGGGCCCAGAAGGTCAGTGCCTCCGGGCAGAGGCACCCAACTCACAGTGGGCAAGATCCTGCTTGTTAGACCAAGACCCATATCCTACATTTGGGAGGCCCATGCTAGCTAGAAAGAAACACTCTAGATTCACGGTCTCAAACACCTCTTCCCCTGCACAGGGCTCAGATGGGAACTCATTGTTCTCCTGTGATTAAACTTCCCTGTGCTTCTTTCTAATTGGTACAATCTTTATTTTGGTGCCAAGAAGCAGGATTTCCAGAACCAGAAGCCAGCCTCTCTGCTTCAGGGAGGAAGCAGGCGCATCTTTGTCTTTTGGGCCACTCTGTACAGCATACAGGATCTTTTCTCAGTTCCCCCTGCAGGGGGACATCTTAACCACTGGGCCACCAGGGAAGTCCCAGCACATCTTTGCTTTGATGCATCTGGTCAGTAGTTATCTCATAATTTTAACTCTCAGAAGAAAGAAGACACTTTTCTCATTTACAAGACTTTGGAGCCTCCTGACCACAGCGTTTTGACAACAGGACTAGCTGACACCACTAATTACCAAAGTCATTGCTCTGTTTTAAAGGTTTGAAAGACACAGGTCAACGGTACTTAATCAACCATTTTCATCACATTATAAAAATAAAATCACTACACCAAGGGAATTATCTTCTTTTAAAAAAGTGGAATAAATCCAAGAAACACATAAACCAAATACATCAAACACAGCACAGAGGTGCAAGGGGAGGGTGGAAATGAATTAATGGTACCTAACAAGTGTCTTTCTATTTTCCAGATCACCCAGGAAAGGCCCAGCAGTGATCTATTTCAAACAGAAGACGTTCAATAAACACAACAGAGGAAGTTGAGTTAATTAGCAATTTTATATTCCTACAAGTCTAGAATTTTAGGAACTTTTAGGCATGAGCCTATATCCTCTGTAAAACGAAGGGGTGCTGACTTAGTTACGTATGTGGGTAAAACTGGGAAAATTCGGTACTTAAAACTTCAAGGATAAGCAATAAAGAAGTGTCCTGAATTTCTCAAGGACACTTCCAAGCGTCAGCTTTGCCCCTCAAGGACACCAGAAGGCCAGGACTCTAGCTCCAAAGGGCCGTTTTACAGGGAGCCTTTATATGAGCTCTCCTACTGGGGAGCAAGAACTCAAGCCAGCAGAGATGGAACCTCCCAACTGGCACACAGGCTTGACAAAGAAATGAGCAACAGCGGACGTAGTGGGGAAGCCTTCACCTCTTCCCTTATCAGGGTGAGCACGGCAGTCTTATCTGATTCGCTGAGGCAGATGCCGTCCAGGGGGCTCTCCACCCCACAGGCCACAGACACGGGGGTCTTCTCCACCGGGGACTCCAGCAGTGCCTGTGGGGGGAGCGGGCACAGGTAAGACATAGGGGCCTCGGCTGCATAACCCCAAATACCCTTCCTCGACTTCCTCCTGATAAGAAAGATCACATCCTTTAAGAACAGGTTGGAAGGAGGGGGAAAAAGCCAGCCCGGGGGTGGAGCAGGAGGAACCAGCAGGGGGAAAGCTTAAAAACAAACAACAAATCTAGCTACAGGACAGTCTAAAGGAAAAACCGTTCTTAAAGAATGACCTTATGGTTGTAAGTGGGGGGATGGGGAAGAACAGGGGAAAGCAATGGTTAGGGAGTTGGGGATGGACAGGTACACACTGCTGTATTCAAAAATGGATGACCAACAAGAAGGACCTGCTGTATACAGCACAGGGAACTCTGCTCAGTGTTAGGCTGCAGCCTGGATGGGAGGGCAGTTTGAGGGAGAATGTGTGTGTTAGTTGCTCAGTCGTATCTGACTCTTTGCAACCTCGGAGACTGTAGCCCTCCAGGCTCCTCTGTCCGTGGGATTCTCCAGACAACAATACTGGAGTGGGCTGCCATGCTCTCCTGACCTAGGGATCGAACCCGAGTCTCCTTCGTCCCCTGCACTGGCAGACGGATTCTTCTACTTCTGAGCTGCCAGGGAAGCCCTTGGGGGAGTGTGGCTGAGTCCCTTCGCTGTGCCCTAAAACTATCACAACATTTTTAACTGGCTTTGCCCCAGTAAAAAATTTTTTTAAAAAGGAAAAAACATTCTAATGAGTATCAGGCAGGTCTTAGATTCTCTTTTAACAGGTGACTTAGAAAAGTTTTCTTCTCATTCAAAAAGGAGAAAGTGTAATTATCTCTGAGGTCAGTCACCAGATAGTCATGTGCAGAAAAGAGAAAAACACCCGCTGTTAATATCCTGTGAACCTGGGGATCTCTGGGGATGATGTGGTGCATGGAAATAAATCTCACAACGAGTGTCAACCTTTTTACATACTGCCTCCTGTGTACTATGCTTTAGCCACTTTGGATGGAAATGTTCCTAAAATGACTTTCAGGCCTAAGCAGGCACAAATGGTGAAGATAAGTGAACGCCGATGCCCCCGGGTCGTCGGGAAGGGCAGAGGCCCCGAGGACTGGCATGCGGATCCAGCGGTGCCGTCAGGAGCACAGGTGTCAGGGTCTGGGCTGCAGTTCCTCATTTCGGGCCTTCCTGCCAGAGTTTTTAGCTCCTTTAGTGAACATGTCACCTTCTGAGGTGCCAGCCTGATTTTTTACCATAAACATGTGTTCCTGGGAGCCACGTGCGGTTAGGATTTTGTTTTTCACAGGAATGTGGGCTCTGTACCACTTTTCTTCCTAAAAAGCATTTTTGAGGGTTATTTCCTCCCACCTATGTTAACTTTTTGTATAAATGGGGAAAAATCTGATGCAGTAACACCTGAAATGCCAGCCAAAGTGACCTGGGAATCTTTTTTTTAAATTATTATTATTAGAATTAGAGTTAGGATTCTGGAATAATCTTAATAATCTAAAATGTTAGCATGACTGACCAATTAGTTACTGATTATAATCGGTCCAGTTCTCTGGTGTCTTGTTTGAATCAAATTTGAATAGGAAATCCAAGGTCAACTTAGACCAGGGGTTTGTAAACTTTTCAAGGTCATTATGGACTCACCCTCACTTTAGAAAACATTCAGACACACTCATCCTCACTCTAACAAACACTCAGACACACACACACTGTTTCTGCATACAGCTTCACAGCCCTCAGCCAAGGGCCTAACACAGAAATCCGGGGCTGAGGCCACAGATACGGGAAACGCAAAAGCCACAGGCTGGCAGTGCCCATTCCAGCAGCATTTGGGGGAGGGCAGCCCACCACCTGACAGAAGCCCGAGGTCCCCCAGAAACACTCTTATCTTGGGAGAGACCTGTCACCAGAGCCAGAAGGCATTTGCAGTTGGCAATCTCTAACAAAACGGCCCCCAGTGACTCCAGCTCCTGTATGGGTTCTCATGCAGCCTCCCACCACCCTGAGTTAGGCTGGACCCAGTGACGCTCGTATAAGAACAGAAGATGGTAAACGTCATAGGGTGTCACAGGTTTACAAACAGGCTTCAGGCTGTGAGAAGGTCTACGGAGAAGCCATGTGGGGAGGTTCTGCCCGGTGAGAGGGCCTGGAAGTGGATCCAACCAAATTGAGCCCAGAGGTGACCGCAGCCAGCGACAGACCTTGGGTCAGAGGCACCCAGCCAAGCCACCCCAGGATTCCTGACGCCAAAATGAGGAGACTGAGAGCGTGTCACTTGGCCACTAGCACACTGCACATCTGAGTCAGCCCCTTACCTCTTGTGCCACGCACTCCTCATCAAGACACCTCCCCTTGGAGCCTTCCCTGGTAGGTCCAGGGCTTAAGAATCTACCTGGCAATGCTGGGGACTCAGGTTTGATCCCTGGTCAGGGAACTAAGATCCCACATGCCGCGGATCAACTAAGCCTTCAAGCTGCAACTACTGAGCCCTCGAGCTAGAGTCCAAGCACCAAAATGAAAGATCCCACGTGACACAGCTAAGACCTGAGGCAGCAAAAAACAAAACAAAACAAAACCTAAACGAAGAAACCTCCCCGCAGCAGTCTTGCTTCCCCTGTGTAACTCACCTACTAGGTACTGCCCACACTTTTGGTTCATCTTGATACACTGCTGATTTTAAATTTACATTTTATATCAGTCTTTTGTCTTTCATTACTTTAACTAAGTCAAGTCAACTCTGGGAAACTGGCCCCCTGTGCCTTCCATGACCCTCATGTTAGCAAGAATTTGGGAATAAGCCAAGTTTTCTTGGTAGGGAAAATACTTGTCTCTTCTGGAGTTCTGCATCTCAGTCATCTGCGAGGGGATAAATGAATTCGACCTGCCTGCTTGTTTAACGATTTCTCTCTAAACAGATGAGGTACCTGGAAGGGGCAGCGTTCTGTGCTGGAAGATCAGACAGACCTTAGACGGGAGTGAACACACCCAGAGGCGTGGGCTCTCCCTGGCAACCACCCCCCCCCCAAACTGCCCTGGCCACACACCACAAGCCTACTGGCTCAAAATGCAATGGCTCTTATGAGGAATTTATAGCTGTGGCCTATTTTAGCTGCCTTTCCCGGTCCTCTAGGATTTATTTAGCTTTTTTACATTCCTCAGTCCTTCATGATGTTTCTCAAACAACACAGAAAGCCTACAGAATCTACCATCATCAGAAACTGGCCTGGCCATCTCCTCCAGGCTGGGCAACCTAGTATGTGTTTAATAAAGATGTTAAACCAATCAGATCACTTATCACTTACATCCTTCTGAAAGGGTCCTGCTTCACCTCTCATAGTCCTCATCCCCATCCCACAAAGCATCTACCCTTGAGGATCCATGAAGACCTGTCTACAGACAGTGGGGCCCAGGGATGTCTTGGCGGCAAGTTGACAGTGAGCACAGATGCTACAAAGTAACTCTCTACTTGTCTTGGTGATGGGAGAATCCGGGTTCCTCACCTGTCAGGCTCATCCCATTTGTCCCCGAACCTGTCAGAGCAGGGCGCCCCACCCCCCCACCAAACCCCCGCCACTTCTAAGAGAGACACACTGTGAACTCAACATTTGAGAAGTTTAAGGTTTCTCTGAAAAAAATAATAAACTCAATCCTAAGCGAGAGATGCTGAAGACCAGCTGCTGAGAAGTGAGACAACCGTCCTCTGGCCTTAGTAATTTCACCCTGGCCGTTCCCCAGAGCTGGACGGAGGATGCAACAGGAACGCCCTTCGGAGCAACACCCAGAGGCTCACAAAGGCAAAGGCTAGACTGAACAGACTTCTCTCTTCGAGTAACTAACCTCTTTGTTGCTGTGGGCAGGCTTTCTCAAGCTGCAGCGAGTGGGGACTACTCTTCGTTGCAGAGCATGGGCTCCTCACTGTGGCAACTCCTCTTGTTGCGGTGCATGGGCTCTAGGCGTGGGGCCTCAGTAGTGTGGCACACGGGCTTAGTTGCTTCCAGGGGGATTCTTTTTTTTGCATATGTGCTGCCAAAGCAAGCATCTGGGTGGATTCTTAACCACTGGATCGCCAGGGAAGCCCTGAACTGGTTTCTTACATGGTGTTTTGAATATCACAAGTTCTTTATGCAGTGTTTATTCAACATTCTAAGGAAGTAGAAATTAATTTTAGCCAGTTCCACTGGGATTAGCATTCAAAAATCATGACCTAGGACGTGCTCTTGGAGGGGGCGCTGCAGAACAACCCCCTCAAATCCCAGAGGAGTGCCTCTGTCGAGAAACAACTGCCTTTGTGGCGCCCCCTGACCCGTGTGCATGTCCTCCTCCTGCCTGGTGGCCGCAGGCCCCTCCCCCGCCCCACATCACTCACTCTGTGCCCTCCAGGGAAACACGTGGGTCACAGCCCAACAGTGAGTCATGAGAATAGTTCCTGGAGCAAACAATGTGCATTAGAAAATGGTAACACAATTGAAAAAAATCAGAACGAAACACTGGATACTGTCTTGAGCAGTTTGTTTTATAAAAATACAAATGCATGTGTGGAGACAGTTTCCTATGTGTCTATTAGTTAAGATGCAAAACATGGGAATTCCCAGCAGTCCAGTGGTGAGGACTCGATGCTCTTACTGCCGGGAACCCAGGCTCAATCACTGGTCAGAAACTAAGATCCTGCAAGCCTATTGGAGTGGCCAAAAAAAGATGCAAACATGCATTTTTACTGTGGATCAACGTAAAGAATGTTTCCATGACGTCACCTACTCCTTCAGCTTCAACCATCCGAAGGCCCCTCAGACCTATTAAAGCCAAGCCACACTTTTCCTGAGCTTGTGGTGAGTGCTTCTCCTGGCCTACAGGAATGTGAACCGAGAAGCTGGTCACACAGACGTCTCAAGGCCCCACGTCTAACACTGAACTTGTACGATTCAGCTCTCCCTGTACTCCTAGTATACTGGCTTCTATGTTCAGCAGTGTTCATTGCGGTCAAGGCTGGGATACAGCAGTGAGCACAGTCATGGCCCCATCTCACGGAGGAAGCCAGGAAGGAAGCCAAAGAGAGCCAAGGGGCAGGTCCACAGAACTGAACGAAACCCCGTCTGCTTGGGCACGTATGTAATGTGGGAAGGAGGCAAGGTTCGTGCAGAAAACCAAGTCAGCAGCAGTTGAGTCTGAGCTGAGCTTAGAGACAAGGAAAGCCAATGAGACAGTTTAAGCAAAAGGGAACGACTCCAGCTTATGGAAAAGGAGGACAGAAAAACCCCTGGAAGAAGGTTTGTTAGGAAACTGCCACCATATTTAAAAAGGCTGGTGGTGGCCACAGGTTTGACAAAAGTGGATGGATTTACAACAAAAGTTAACTGCACCAATAACAGACACATGGACACACTGATACCCACAAGGTCACTTCTGACGCACTTGAGATAAAAATGCACAAACTGAATTTCCTCAGGAGGAAACACTAGACAAGCCCAAATTGCAAGAAAGTTGACAAAACAACTGACCAGCACTCTTCAAAAGAGTCAAGGTTGGGGAGGACAGAGACAGACTGGGAGTGATCACAGATTAAAGGAGACTGAGAACACGGGAACAAACGCCTTGTGGGGTCCTGCCCTGGATCCTGCACCAGAAAAAGGACATTATCGGGGCAGCTGATAAGACCTGAATACGGTTTACAGACGGGATAGCAATACTGCACCAGTGTTAATGAATTCTGATAACTGTATTGTGATCACAGAAAAGGTTAATGTTTGAGGAGCACGGATGGGTACAGGAGGTATAGGAGTTCTCTGTACTATTTTCATAAGCCTAAAAGTTTAAAAAAACTGTCTTTAGCTTAGTTAGCTCAAATCCAGCCTTCCTGACACCTGCCATACAGTGGGTCCGCACCTTGTGCAACATTCCGCACAGGAGAACCGTTTCCACCTTGCATCTGGGGCCAGGAAAATAATGGAAGCCATGTGGAAGTTAAAAATTTTCAGAAGCCACATTTACAGAGTAAAAAGAAATAGGTGAAAGTAATTTTAATAATATAGTTTCGTTAACAAAACAGATCCAAAATGTCAACATGTCATCAATATAAAACGCTATAGGCATTTCACTTTCTTTTCTTTTTGGTACTGCGGCTTCAAATGCTAGCTGTAATTTACCACCTTGGGGACATCTGGGGACGTTCAGCTGCCGTCTGAGTGCTGGTGGTCTCGTTCAAGACACCTCAGACAGGCACTAAGGTCCCCAGCTGAAGGAGCTGAGCTTTATTTCTATTTCACGCCCATCACCAAACACCAACGAAAATTTAACTACTGAGTTAACATGGGCTTCAAAACAAAGACTGAAAGCTCCCATGCCCACCCTGCACCCCCATGAACCTGAGAACTCACGGGCACGGTGGATCCATCCTTCTCCATCTTCTGACACGGATCCTTCTCGGTGCCTAAAACACAGAGGGTCATTTTTACAGTCATCCCGAGAGGTGGGTGTCCTTCCTTCCCACTGAGAGACTCCGGGAAACCCCAGTGTGGGCCTGGAAGGACATCTATGGACCCCTGAATCCCAGTATCTCAAGACTCTTAAAGGCACACTGCATTCTGTTGACCGCTGCACTGTATTCAAAGTCCAGAACGCCCAGAGGAAAGAGCACTCGGGGCCAGTCGGCCACAGGCAGAAGCGTGTCCTCAAATGGAGAGAACGGCAAGACTGCCCCCTTGTGTCCATTAAGAGTTTTGCAAATGAGCTGTACTAACCACAGGATCATTTCACAAAAAGGAAATCGTAACACTGAAAAGTATTTTATGAAATTGAGGAGAGAATCTAAATTCCAACCCTGAAGGGTACCCTCAATGGAATTAATGTAGCAGATCCAAAAAAAAGCTCTAAATTTTCGATGCCTGGAAACGTGATATCCTCTCCACATCCTTTTAAGTTGGTTTCCTCATTCTTACTCTACCACGGGAGTCAACATTTACAAAAAACCAACACTATGCTTTTTCTAATGAAGGTGTATGCATCTGCGGAAGAAAAATTTTAAATATAGAAAAACACACAAAACGCTAAAGCTACAATCCTCCACCTACAATCACAAATTATTATTTTAGGGCACTGTCAAGAGTGAATTATTCAGAACACAAACGGGACCATTGGTATTCCACTTAAAAACCCTACACTCAAAAGCCCTAATTCCGCAGGACAACCCTGCCTCGAGTTCCCACTTCACGGAGAACTGCTGGGCATTTTAGCCGTGCAGCAGGTTCCTTCCCATCCCCGTGAGAGATTCCCTGGGGCACCTCTGCATCTGTATCCATCAGGACCCAGCCCAAAGGTGGCCCCCAGGAACAGCTCAAGCACGGTGCACTCACGCCCTCCCACCACATGCAACCGGGCCTCTGCTCACTACTCAGGCATCAACAGGGTTAACAGGAGTAGCTGTTCTGTTAGCAGAACCCTGGCTCTGTAAGCTTCCGCCAAAGGAATCTCCTCCTAGTGAAGGAGGGCATAATTCAACAGATATGGACAAGGCCCCTACACCAGGGAAAACTTGGAAGATGAATCATTCATTCACAGTCCTTAACCTCAAGGATTTATCAAAGATGACCTTCCGTAACTACTAGACAGAATGGGAATGGAAGAAGAAACGCAGTGGGAACCAAGTGACTTTTCTGAGAGACCTGCAAGGAGGGGCAGAATTTTTACAGGGTGAGGGTGCAGAAGAGTGTTTCATACATAAGAAGTAAGTGTGGGCGTGAGTCCTCAGGGTGAGCCTGAGTAACAGGCAAAGGGGCACAGGGGGAAAAGGCAAAAAAGGTCTTTGGGGAAAATGTCAAAGCAGAAAGAGGCCTGGGAAGAAATCTGGAACAGTCTGTGGAGTGTTTATTTTACAGATGGGAAACTGAGACCTGGATAGGAGTGGGGGTGGTGGTGGCTGGGGAGATAACTCTTGCAAAGTGCAGATTTCCACCTGCTTCTCTGATTTGATAGATCATGATCTTTTAAAATCTAAGTATGAAAGCCTCACATTAAATTACGTTACTGAAGATACTGAGTTTCCAATAATGGTTAATGAAGTCAGGATCATGGTGCCAAGCACTTCACAAGTCAAGGTTAAGGCCACAGATCTGGGACCTGGCAAAGGGCCTCAGATCTAGAATGTTCTAAGGTGGAAAACAGCAAGAAGCTTCAGCACAGGCACCTGCGCTGCCTGATATAAAACAGATAAACAATAAGGACCTACTGTATGGCACAGGGAACTATATTCAATGTCTTGTAATAACCTATATTGGAAAAGAATATGAAAATACACACACACATATATATTACATATATATATATAATTGAATCACTTTGTTGTACAGCTGGAGGCAACACAACACTGTAAATCAACTGCAATTAAAAAAAGAACACTATCTAGTGAGGAGACATGACTTGCTATGCATAAAGCACTCTAACCTGTGCCTACATGTGGAAGTAACTATATCTGTTAGCTACTACTATTTCTATACATAAAACACGGAACTCAAAAATCACAACATGGTTGCAGATCACTACACTGGAAGCTGTGGCCAGACTGAAATAAATTATTTAAAGAAATCAAGCAGTCCCACACACGAGTGTCTCCGCACACTCTATCACACTTATCCACATGTTGCCTGGCATTCCATGGATGCCCCTTGGTGTCTCCTCTCCAGGCAAAGAAGCAAAGCACAGACCAGCAGTCTAACTATCCTTTGGGGGCCCAGTTCTCCAATCGCTCTAAGCTGCCTCCTTGTCCTAGGCTTCCAGGCATTTTTATGCTTATGTAAGTAAGAAAGATGAAGATTTGCTTCCGTACCTGCTTCTGAGGATGAAAACGCATGATTTATGGCAGACACGGGAACATTGGAACATTCAAAGTACTCCAGGTCGTCCTCTGGCTCACCTTTCCCCTCGGCCCCAGTGGGTTTCTGACCCGATGACGTGGATGCCAGCTTCTCCTCATCGGTAGCATGACCATCCCTGTTAGAAATGTCTGCGATCTGGGAGATCACTGCTCCTTCATCCTGGGAAAGGCAACAGAGGCGATGCTGCTGTTTAGGAGGGAAACTAACACATCAGGAACAGCAAAGCAGCCACCATGCTATACGACGCTCTCCACGGACCTGGGCACCAACCAAGGAAGAAGCTGTAGCCTCGGAACCATGGAAGGTGTATTTTCTAGAGATTACCCTCTGTGACTCAACTCCAGGGTTTGAAAAATTAGGCTTTTCTATCCTAAATTATAAGAAAGAAGTTTAAGTGGCCGAAGGCAGTGGTCTTCATATTTTTTGCTCTAATAGTTACTAAATTACGTGGGAAAATTTGTGTAATCCATTGTATTTTCAGGTGACATCTAAAACCTTTCAGTATGAGTTTAAACAGTCACAAAGGATATAATATCTGCTATATATTATTTGCTTAGTTATCTTTCCTTCCAGTTTTCTTCAGATGTAATTGACATACAGTACTATATAACTTGAAAATGTACAGCATAATGACCTTACACACGTCATGAAATTATTACAATCAGTTCAGAGAAAAATCTAACCTCTCATATAAATACAAAATAAAGGGAAAATTTTTTGTTCTATTTTAAATATTGATTTTTCTTATTAACTCAATTTAGTTACTCTAGTGATCCGATACATTATCATCTATTTAAAATTGAACATAAATATGCTCTTAATGGTCAGAAATTTACATCATTCCTTTTCCTCTCTAAATTTGTATTTCCTCTCTACTTCCGTTAAGAAAGTATCCCAAAGAAATGTATTTGCATGCCTGAAAGTCTTTTGAAGTTCTGCTATTATATTTATTAAAAAAATTTTTTTTCTACAAGCCTAAGTCTTTAAGTGTCAACATTTTTCTTCTTCTGGAGAGTTATTTCATTTACAAATGCACAATTTATTCTAAAAATATTAGTGTTTTGTAAGTACAATCAAACACAAAAGTAAATTTTTTTAAAATGGTAATTATAACATTTTGTTGCACCAATTTTAAAAGTAATTTTACAAAGTAATATGTGCTATTTTTCTGAAGCAAGTCCAAGGTAAATTTTTCATGTGGATAATTTTCAAGTGATCCTACTATACAGCACAGGGAACTCTGCTCATTGTTATGTGGCAGCCTGGATGGGAGGGGAATCTGGGGAAGAATGGATACATGTAATATGGATGGCTGAGTTCCTTTGCTGTCTACCTGAAACTATCACAACATTGTCAACTGGCTTTATTCTAATATAAAAAGTTTAAAAACAAAGGCAAACAAACATTGCCTGCTCTTTAGCAGCATTTCAAAGTAGATAATTCATACATAAAATAGATGAAAAATCAAACTGCAAATCTTTTTCTTTAGTCTTAAACTATGTACCAAGTTTTTGGTCCTGTGTAAGTTCACCTTAAAATGCATTCTATTAATCAATGAATGTATTTCTGTAATGGTTATACTGAAATAAAATTTTTAAAAGGAAAAAAAAACACTTCACTGTAATCAAATGGGCCTGGGTTTGGGGGGGTTTATTTGTGTTTCCCAATTAATTCATATAGTCAAGAATAAATATTTACTGCTAGAGTGAAAAAAAGGTCAGCATCAATTTTATTCCTGCTTTCCATTTTTATAATCAATTAGAAGCCGGAAGGCTTACTAAAATCAGTAAGTTAAACAGAAGAAAGTTTGATAACAGAAATGTCTCAATTCTTTGAACCCCTTTCCAGGTTATATACCAAAAAATTATATCATCAATAATTTTCTTTTTAATGAAGATATAAGTGACATATATCACTGTGTCAAAAGTTATTTTTAATCATCTATCAACTGACAATTCAGGTTCTCCTATTTGGTGGAAAGCAATGAACTGGAAAACCATCTGACTTTTAAAAATATATTATCCAGTCACTGCAGTCAATCACCTTAAAACTTACACCAACTTTTCAAATCCCTCTTTAGTGCTCAGAGGTTCCATATCCAATAAGATGGAGAATGGGTGAGAAGGAACTTTTCTCCCCCAAAGGCGGGAACAAAGTAACTGTCAAGGAACAGGGCCCTTTCTCAGATCCACTTAGGAAGTCAAGGGACTGGAAATCGGTTTTCTTAAAGAGGAGTACTCAGGTCCCACTGGAAAAATCTTCATTAGCCACCACCCTCATGGGTAACACTGGTCTAAGAGATAAGCTGATGAAAGGGAGACTTACCTGAGAACACCCATCCAAAGCAAGAGACTGGGCTTCATATTTCTTCACCTTACAGCCACTCCTGGGGAAAAACAAACAGAACACCAGGCTGGTTTGGCATCACACGAACAAGCTCCCAAGCCGTGAGATGGAGCAGACAGCGGTGTGTGCAGAAACCAGCCAAAGCGCACAGCCCCACACGAGTCACACCGCCACACGTCAGAGACGGGAACACCTTGGTGCCTCTGAATCCTCTCCCGAGACAGGGCAAGCGAAAACTGTAATTCAGTGACCCCCCTCGCTTGTTTCTGTGGGATGCTAAACACTGGCTCTCGGGCCCCTATGGTTTTTAACTGCAACAGCATTCCCAAGAGCAGCCCCAGCACCTGGAGACGGCGGGTCACGTGATCCGCGCTCACCTGGCTTTGACAGTCACCAGAAAAATTACCACGCCGGACCACATTCTTTAAAAATTCTTTATTGTGCTAAAAGCCACATAAGTCTGGTAAGACAGCTCCAGACCTGTGTTCTCACAGAGGGCTGTGGGCAACAGAAAATATGAAGATAAAAATATCTGAGCAATCTGTTACCACAGTAGTAAGAGAAAATGAACATCATGGCCGGAACTGGGGACACTCACACCGCCCGCTATGTTTAAACTTGCATGTAATTTGTGATCTGAAGACTAGTCCAGATTCCGTTCTGTTTTAATGAACCTAAAACTTCCAATACCACCACTCTGACCCCCTCTCCATCACCAAATTGCAAGTTCTTCTCATTTCGTGGGACAAAAACAAAGACCAGCATAGACGGTACCAGAATATGGACCCCCACCTCGTCAGTGCCTGATTTTCTTTCCTAATGCATGAGTGTCATCCTGCTACCAAACTCAAGCTAAGCTAACTCAGGAAAATGTATCCCCTATGCTCCAAGGCGGCAGCCTTATCCTATCAAAAAAGTTAACTGTTCCTGACACTAAACAGCCCAGCAGTTCCTCAAACCACCGCGGAGATGACCAGGCGGCCAAGCCAGCACGCAGCATCACAGTGCCACACAGGGCGTGCCAAGCCAGGGACGCAAGCTCTTGCACCCCAGGTGGGAGGGCCTGTCTCCAAGCCTTTGGGTACAGATGGCAAGGCTAAGCTGACTCATGAAGTGGCAAATGAAATGCGAAAAGTCATCGGAAGATTCAACTCAGAAAGGAAAGCCAACATGCTGTGGAGGAGATGGTCCAGGGAGTGGGGGGGGGGGGGCTGCCAAGGGTCCCGGGGGAGCCAGAAACAGCAGCAGTACTTACAACAGAAAACAGAGAAATTTCACTTGTTCAGTAGTCCTGATGCACCAACAAAATTAGAGACGGGAAAGAGACAGACAGATGGAGAAAAAAATCATGTAAAGCCTGGAATATTTATCGCTAGTCTGGCAGACGTAAAGGCTGCAAAGTTCTATGAGATGAAACAGAAATTATAAATGTCAGATTCGTCAATATGACCACTAGTGAGTGAATGACTCTCAGGAGTAAAAGAGTGGTGGAAACACTCAGAAATGCCACATGGTCAAATTTAAGGATGAAAAGTAAACTATCAAATAGTTGTAAATGTAAAAAAAATAACATTACTGCTGAGTATGTTTACTCTTAAATGTCTAGTCATCCAGATTAAAGACAATCAATGCATGAATAAAAATATAATTGAAAATATATCTGCTTATACCTGTCAGTGTCTATCACTAAGAAACTCAGTGACTTTACCTAATTTATCTTATTTGCCCAACAAAATCCCAATCATAGGATGATGTTTTTTTATTTCATTTTTATTATACAATAGTGACTCTATTTCCCTGTGCTATACATTAGATTTCTGCTGTTTATTTTATATATAGGAGTGTGTATCTGTTAATCCCAAACTTCTAATTTATCACTGTTCCCCCACCTTTCCTCTGTGGAAGATTGTTTTTGATGTCTGCTGGTCTACATCTGTTTTGTAAATAAATTCATTTGTATCATTTTTTCAGATTTCACATACGAAGTGATGTCATATGATATTTGTCTTCCTCTATCTGCAAAGTCAGTGAGATTTCGACAGACTTGGCCAAGAAGATTTAAATATTATTTGAAATTAAAAAAATTTTTTTAAGTTAAAAAAAAAAAAACAATAGTAAAGAAATTTTAGCATGCATTAAACTGTCTTTATACCGGATGTCTATATTACAGGAGAAGAACCTGAGATGTCAGTCGTATCATCTTTTAAGAAGTCACACAAGGACCCTGTTATCAGAACTTCGAACTCTCTGCTAGGTGCTACCTACTTCTACCTGTTTACTTCCACTCTTTTCTACAATAATGGAATTTGCTAAATAAAACCCCAGAGATACACAACAGGACGAGCACCTTTCTCCTGTGGAAAGAAGGAGACAAGGGTCTTGGCTGCACGCGAGTTTAAAAAAAAAAAATACATAAGGTATTTTGGAACTAGAGACTCATTCATCAGAAACAGAATGGGAGGAAAATGCTAGCAAGTGAGGGAAGTATGGCTGGGAGAGGGTACTTCTTGTTACCGAAAACAAGATGCAGGATAAACTTTCCTCCTTTTGGATTTAGTTTTATGCCACATGAATGCACGGGGTACACACCTTCAATAAGTGACTGAAAGAGAGGCTCCCCATGAGCCCTTATCAACCCTGAGAGGCAGGGTCACTGATATTTAGGGACCCCGTATTAGAAAGCACCTAGGCAAAGACCTGGCCATCGCATCCCCCAGGCCACAGGTAACTAGATACAGGTAACTAACCCGAGCCACAGAACAGCATCCTGAGGACAGCTGGTTAATATCTTTTGGCAACTGTTTAACTGCCCATCTGGCTCAGCAACCACTTAACAATCAAAGAACAGAGTAAGAACGACAGGTGACCTTTCATATTCTGAGGCTGTTGAAGAGGTGAGTCAGATACAGGCAGCTGGTTAAAAGATTCTTGATTCTTTTTGGAAACTCTCTTACTCATAAGAGCCAGAAGTCTGACCAGGAGACATAAGAATTCACAGTAGCTCTGAGTGGTAGCTTTGTTTGTAATAGGAATCACAGCTTTTTGTTCAAGTGAAAGGACTGCTATACACCCCTTCCCCCAGGTTACTGACACTACACGGGCAACCTGCAGCCCTGGGAGCTTTGTTCCATCCAGAGAATCTGCAGACGGTGGCTGGCACTGATCCTTGAGTTCTGTCTGTGACACCCCACAGCTCAGACAGGATTTCTGAAAACCATCAGATCTCTACCTGCCTGGCTCATGATATATTTTTTTTTTCTTTTTAAAAGCAGGAAAAAACGTATCCAAGGTTGGGGTAAAGAACCCAGCTGAATAAGCTGAAGATTCAGAAGCAAGGCAGACATCTCAAAAGAAGACCTCTGGCATCTCTGATTCCACAGCAGTCAGGCACAACAGTGAAGGCTGCGTCAGAGGCTACAAGCTGTGAGTCTGCCCTGGGGGGCCTCCCCCCAAACCAAAAGCAGTGGCCAGACTCTCAGAGAGGACAGAGAACACAACGCCCACGCCCGGCCCCACTCACGTTATTAAACGCGACTTGGCCTTCTTGGGTGATTCTAAGATTTCATTAACTTGATTACCGGCGGGAGAACCAAAATCACCGCTGGTGAAAGTCATACTGGGTTTAAAAGGATCCACGGACTCGTCAAAGTAGTCCGGGTCAAAGCGGTAGGAGCCCTGGGCAGAGAGCGGGGGCGAGTGCTGCCGCGCCAGGGGGCCGCCACGGGGCCGCAGGGTGGGGCTCGCCCCGGGGCCCGGCTCCGGTGGCGCCTTGGCGCCATGAACCTGCAGCATGACTCTGCTGCCCGGTTTCCGGCCAGGCTTCCTCGGGAGGGCTCTCCTGGACTCCACGGTCTCCGCATCTTCGGCGAAATCAAACTCCCGTTGCGAAAGGGGGCTTCTCGCATCCTCCGGAAGCTCGGCCCCCGAGTCGTGGGCATCTCCGCCTGGCGTTTCCATCATCTCAGGGGCACATTTCTGGCTCCTGGCCTTCCCATCCTCCCCGTCGGGATGCACACCCTCCGGGGCAGGGGCCACTTCCGAGAGCTCGCCACCCAGCGCCTTCTTCCGCAGGGGCACTGGCCGCGGCTTCCGCAGGCGGCTCCGGCCGGCCCCGGGCTCTGGACGCGGGCTGCCCGCCCCGGCGTCGGCTTCCAGGGTGGCACCCGCGGTCATGGCCTTGCTGTCTTGCACGCCCGCAGCCAGGCCGAGGAGCACGCCTGTGCCAGGCGCCCCAGGGACGTCCCCGCAGTTCCTGGATTCTATGGAAAACGGCCTCACGACGGAGATCTTGGTCGCGTCATGTTCGGGCTCTTCTCTGAAATCCTTGACTGGGCGAGGTCCGCCAGCGGGCGGCGTTGCCTCCTGCCCCGAGGGTCGAGAAGTGGCCGCAGATGAACAGCTTCCAACCACTTCAGCCACCAGCTCTTCGTCCTCTTCCTGTGAGTCTGAAACAAAACACAAAAGCCGTCGGTTAAACAGATGACCTTTTCGGCATTAGTTAATCTTCTCTGCTAGCTGAAGCCATACAGATGGCAGGCTCTCCCCATTTTGCTTTTACAAGCATCCCTAAGGTTCTGTATCGATGGTGGTGTGGCCTGAAAGGGGAGACTTGGTGCTACGCTCTAAAGGGTGCCTGTGTATTACCCAAGTCATAATAATAATTTACTAGGACTTCCTTGGCATTTGGTGGCTAAGACTGCACACTTCCACCGCAGGGCACATGGTTCAGTCCCTGGAACTAAAGATACCCCATGCTACGCACTTCAGCCAAAAAAAAAAAGTTATACAAATAGTAATTATACCAAACAGAGCTATTTAAGAAAAAGTGAAGTAGATCATGGGCCCTCTGCAAAGCATATTAAAATTATGCTGAAATTCCACAGGTTAAAACTGGTTTGGAAGAAGCTTTGGACCCTGACAGCTCACAAACAGGGATCTCATCTAGCATGGACAATGGTTCCCAGGCACTGCCTGAGAGGTTCAGGGTCTGGATTTTATGCAGCAAATGGATTTTAATCTCTGGATGTTAAAAATAAGAATTCCTTCTTCCCCAGGATAGAATTTAAATAACTGGACTGTTTTAAAATTAAATGAAACACTCATCATGGTCTGCTCAGAATAACTTCTCTGTACAAGTAAAAACCAAAAGAAGCAAATAAAAAAGCTAATTAGAAAAAGCAGAGACAGCAAAGTGATTTCAGGAACAAACAGTTCTTATTTTACTAAGACACAAATCATAAAACAAAAAAGTTTTAAATCATTAGAAGCTTTGTCTCTCAGCTGGCCAGGAATTCTCTCAAATCATTTGTGAAAATGAAAGATCCTTTTTAATTGGGGTCAGTCCACCCTAAAGGGGATCAGTCCTGGGTGTTCGTTGGAAGGATTGATGCTGAAGCTGAAACTCCAGTACTTTGGCCACCTCATGCAAAGAGTTGACTCACTGGAAAAGACCCTGTTTCTGGGAGGGATTGGGGGCAGGAGGAGAAGGAGACAACAGAGGATGAGATGGCTGGATGGCATCACCAACTAGATGGACATGAGTTTGGGTAAACTCTGGGAGTTGGTCATGGACAGGGAGGCCTGGCGTGCTGTGATTCATAGGGTTGCAAAGAGTTGGACACCACTGAGCGACTGAACTGAACTGATGGAGAAACACTGCTACCAAGTTGTGTAAATGAGGGTATTTCTTAAAAGCACAAATTAAGATAGTGCTTTCCTGACTTAGGTATCTGAAGTGACAATAGAGTAGCAGCAAAAACCGAGTAAACTGGTTATTATCATAGTATCTCATGACTTAACAAAAATTCAGAAATTACCATCTAGTCATACTTCTTAATCGTAATCCAGGACCAAAGAGTTGAGTATCAATGGAAGAGGTTTTGAAAGCACTCACACATCTTTTTACACAATTCCTTTATGGCTGGAACTGGGCAGTGCATTTACAAACTTTTCTGCACAGATACTTCAGATATTCTACTAATGTTCAATATGTCTTGTTCTTAAAGATATATTTAACTGTTATTAATGCTGGTCAAGGCTATGGATTTTCCAGTAGTCATGTATGGATGTGAGAGCTGGACTGTGAAGAAAGCTGTGCACCAAAGAATTGATGCTTTTGAATTGTGGTGTTGGAGAAGACTCTTGAGAGTCCCTTGGACTGCAAGGAGAGCCAATCAGTCCATTCTAAAGGAGATCAGCCCTGGGTATTCTTTGGAAAGAATGATGCTAAAGCTGAAACTCCAATACTTTGCCACCTCATGCAAAGAGTTGACTCATTGGAAAAGACTCTGATGCTGGGAGGGATTAGGGGCAGGAGGAGAAGGGGACAACAGAGGATGAGATGGCTGGATGGCATCACTGACTCGATGGACATGAGTCTGAGTGAACTCCGGGAGTTGGTGATGGACAGGGAGGCCTGGCGTGCTGCAGTTCGTGGGGTTGCAAAGAGTTGGACACGACTGAGCAATTGAACTGAACTGAATGCTGGAATTTTTTAAAAATTTACTTTTATTGGCTGAATCAGGTCTTAGTTGTGACATGCAAAGTCTTAGTTGCAGCATGTGGGATCTAGTTCCTTGACCAGGGATTAAACCTGGGACCCCTGCATTGGGAGTGCATAGTCTTCACCACTGGACCACCAGGAAAGTCCCCAAAGCTGGAATTTTTAATAAAACTCTCAATGTGTGGTATCTAGGATTGAACATACTTCAAAAGGATTTTCTCTTAAAAGACAAAGCCAATGTGGCAAAATTTTGTTAACTGTTGAATCCAGGGCTGGGTAAATTGGAGTTTTCATTGTACTATTTCCTCTATCGTATATGCCTGAAATCTTACAAAATAAAAAATTTCAAAATTCAACTGCCTTACACAGAGAATTTTAACAAAAACATTTTAAAGTGTGCTGACAATTTAACTTGCGTGCATATAGATTCTCTATTCTCTTTCTATATATTTGAGCTGTGATGAGGGTGTTATTGATTGTTTCTCTGTGCTGATGGGAGGTAGGTAGACAAGTAACAGTGAAAACATGCCATCAAAAACCCGGGGCTGCAAAAATCTACATGTGACAGTCCTGGTTAGAAGCCAGGCTAGGTTTGGGCACGCCTGCTCATCGGTTGAAAAAAATAAAATCTTTATTATCTCAAAGTACAGAAAGTGACTACTTATTTTACATGAGCCACAGAGAATGTTAAGTAGGTTTACTTATAAATCAGATTTATGTTCTCAACATCTCCAGCTGAAATGCAGGGAAGGGTTGGAAGGAGGCCAAAAAGGGAACAAACAGAACCGCTAGTACGTTATTCTGGGGCTTTGATGAGGGTGGTGCCAATGGAAGGGAAGAGACGTGCACAGCCACTGAGAAAATGCGGTGAGACGGAGAAGGCCTGTGAGGCGATGGATGCAGAGCTGGAGGCGGCGGCCTCAGAGGCGGCAGGCACGTCTTCCGCTCGTGAAATGGGCGCTACTGCTCAGTGAGACTCGGGGGAACCAGCCCAGGGGCTTGGGACTGTTGAATGGGGCTCAAGGTCGGCCCCTGGACAGTGAGAGCTGTCGGGGACCCTGAAGCCGAGAAGCTGAGTAGGAAGTAAGCGAGCCCAGAGAGATCTAAGCTGCGATGAGTATGGGGCATAACTGAAGCGATGACGTGCATGTCATTGCCTTCAAAGTCACACCGGATGCTACACAACTGAAAGGCGTCTCCCTTCTACACACTTTCATCTTTGAGCCCTAGCACATTTTATTCTAAATTTTTAGATAGACGCTGACTATCTTTTTCTCTCAAAAGAAGGTAAACCTAAAAAAGATTAAATAAAACCTTGAAGTGTACCTTTTGTAAATTAAAAGTAATGCTATTAATAATGGTATCTGTATCTTTATTAATAACAATACAATGTCAGCTACATAGGAACAGGTCCACACATCTTCAGGATGCTTACTGAAACATCTGTGACGTGCTATCTGGAATTTGTTTTAAAAATAACTGAAATAATAAAACAGAAGAAAAAGAAGATGAGGGGACGATGGGACCAAGTCTGAGAAAATCTGGACAATGATTTAACCCGGGAGGTATGAACACAGAGGCTCTGCTTTTCCATATGACATTGGGAGCTGAGGACAATCAAAGAAAAACTGTCTTTTGTTCCATAACTTCTCTCCCAACTTCTCCTTGCCATTGAGACATTCTAAACGTTTACGTAAACGCTGATCTCTCTCACGGAAGCTGTGTCCTCCGTGTTCTTCCTCCACAGGCTGGAGATCAGTTGAGGGGAAGGGTGAGGCTGAGAGAGGAGAGGACAGTGTCTCCAGCCCAGTGGCCCTGTCCCTTCTGGCAACATTTGATCTTAATTTCCTGATTCCTTCACCATCAATCCCGCATCTCCCAAAGATGGAGGAAAGACCTCGGGAGTCACCTTCTGAGTCTCTCCTAGCTTTCTACTTCTGCCCTAGTCTCCCCTATTAGCAAAGGCGGGGCCTTCCCACTTCCCATCCCCTCCACTTGCCTCCACTCCTCCAGACCCCACCCTTCCCCATGTCCACCGGCCATGAGGGATAAGGGATGAGGATGGATAAGCCTCCTGGGGACACCTGGAGGGCCGCTGCATCCTAGAGCATGCCACCCGGCAAGGAGGAGGGGAAGGCAGACAAGACCCCTCATCTGAATTCAGCCCCCCAGTCTGAGCAGAAGACCCCCACCTCAGCATTTCTTGTCCAACTCTAGGCAGGTACCAAGTGGGCAAACCTGCCCATCCTAAGTGCACTCCCTGCAAGCCCCAGCCTGGTCCAGCATCGTCAGTCACCAGGACAGAGCACTGCGGGGCAGGAGGTGGCGGGTGGGGAGGTGGGCAGCTCACTAATTTAAGCCAGGGTGGGGAGTTTGTGAAAATGTAAAAGCAAAACCCAAGCTTCTTACCTAACTTGAAGGGATATGTCTGAGTGACGTTTTATTTGCATTTATGCTCTCCGTCAGCAAGCGTCCCGGTGCCAGCTGACACCCCCTACCTGGGGCTGCCCTAAAACAGGACCTAAAGGGCAAGCACCACACCACTAGTAACTGGAAGAAGTAAAACAGCAGAAGTGTCCTCAGGCTCCGGGTAGGTCTCCCACTGGTTTGCATGAGTTCTAACCTCGGTCTTCAGTCCTGGCTTTCATCTCAAAGAGCCGGTTATGTAACTAACCTCTATTCATCCTTCCATTTTTACGCAAATCCTGCGCTCCTTCAGAACCTTCCTCCCAGGGGCGCTGATAAGCTCTATCCCTGGAATGAGTCTCATGCGTTTGGATGACTCTGACAAGCACAGCACTGCCTGGCGGCATGGTGAACAGACAGAGATGAGATCAGTGGATGATTTCAAAGCAAACACTGAGGAAATCCAAAAATAGACCGACATTTCCACTTCTGCCACGTCTGTTGCTGTTAATCAAACTCTTCCTTTCAACAAGCACCCTCCCCTAGATCTAAAATGTGTGATGCACCCATGGGTGCTCTAACACAGATGCCTTTTATGCTTATTCAGGGTGTAGGCTAGTCTCTTGTAAAAAGGGATCTTCCCTCGCCACCACCGCCCCGCCTTTATAATACTTTTAAAAGAAAAGGCACAGAATGCCAAAATTCAAAAGGCTGAGGTAACAGCTTGACTTTCTGCTTTGCACTCTGGTACGATGAAAATGTGGGCTTCCCTTGTGGCTCAGTGGTAAAGATCTGCCTGCAATGCAGCAGACACAGGTTTGATCCCTGGATCGGGAAGATCCCCTAGAAGAGGGCATGGAAACCCATCCAGTACTTTTGCCTGGAAAATCCCAGCCTTGCACGCTGCAATCCATAGGACTGCAAAGAGTTGGACACGACTGAAGCGACTAAGCAGTGGTTGCAGCATGTTGAAAATATACTGGGTTGAAATACAAGTGTATGAAAAACTGTGAAAAGGTTTCCCCTCAGAAGAGGGGAAAATGCCATGCACAGAAAATATTTCTGAAACTCAGAAATGTATTCAGCTAGCATATACTGAGAACCTGTTCAGCTGGCTGCTTCCACATGGATAACCTCATTTAATAGGAGGTGAACCGCAACCACTCAGAAAACACTGTATATTAACACTGCAGATTTGGCATTTTTCTCAAATATGCTTGACTCTTTTACCTCAGATTTTAACTTTTGGGTGAAACGCTGTCAGCAAGCTCCTTTTGGATCTGCCCATCACTACTTCTGCTTCAGCTATAAGAGGTCTCTTTTATGGCTTTTTCTTTTTTGTGTGTGGACCATTTTTAAAGTATTGAATTTGTTACAGGATTGCTTCTGTTTTAGTATTTTTGGTCCTGAGGCATGTCAGATCTTAGTTCCCTGACCAGGAATGGAACCTGCACCCCCAGCATTGGAAGGTGACATCTTAATCACTGGACTACCAGGGAAGTCCTCTCTTTTATGGGTTTTTAAGTACTGGACATGTGGGACTCCCCTGGTGGTCTACTGGTTAAGACTCTGCGCTTCCACTGCAGGGGGCCTGAGTTCCATCCCTGGTTAGGAAACTAAGATTCAACATGCTTTGCAGCAGGGCCAAAAATCAAAACAAACAAATACTGAACATGTAAAGTGATAAATCCACCAAAATTTGAACAGGCCTCCTGTGTCAATGCACACTCTGACCTCCTAACCTCAAAGTTTAACCAGCATCTCACATCAAGTCTAGGATCCAAGGTCTGACTCTGAGGCTAAAACAAAATCTCTGAACCAATACATGAAAATGAATGTCTGTACAATAATTCAGGAAGAAAGTGTCTCAGATAAATGTTCAGAGGGTCCATGAAGCCCCAGAAACTCAGTGAAAAATTACATCAGAGCCTTCTCCAGGGAAGAAAATCCACAGCCTTCTCCAAAGCCTAGCCTCAGAAGCCACGGAGCAGAAGCTTGTATTTCAGCAGCATGTTTAGGGCACCTCGAAGGGCTCCTTTCTTTGAGAGTTACAACTTCAACTGCCTTCCCACCCCCCATCCACCCTGCAATCACCCCATCGAGGTTTAAAGGACCCTTAGGTACTGGGGAAAATATCCTAACATCAAAAAACAAAGCTTACCACCTCCCAGAACATTCCAAGGGAATGCTGCGAGTGCTGTTTTAAGCAGTTTTAAGTGTGGAATGAACCTCTGAGAGGGAACACTCACCAAAACACACATTTCAATAGTCTGTTTAAACAGGACTGAATCACTGGCTCTGCATATGTTGACATTAAGATGGGAATGACGAGGGGCGGGGGTGGGGGGAGGAGTGTGGCCAGGCCCAAAGGGGCACCAAATGTGTGGTGAAAGCTGGTGGGGGTGGTCCTGGCAGGGCATTGATGTGGAAGGAAGAGGCGCTGGGACAGACAGACTACCCCACGGGAAGCCAGGCCTCCGAGGAACAGACCTGTGTGAATACTTTCCTTCTCTGGAGGGTGGTTTGGAAGTGGAGGGCAGAGTAAGGGCAGGAGGCAGCCAAAACCTGGCCTAAGTCCGCAGAGATTTCTCCACGTTCTGCTTAAAGGAGCCCCTCACCTCCACTAACTGCCAGTACCCAAGGAACCTGCCCTCGAGGGGCCACCACACTGCGAGCCTGCAGGGACCCGGGGCCTGGACTGGCCCCACAGCAGCCCAGTGTCTGAGGCCCCAGGAAGACAGGCAAGCACACCAGACGAGCAGGGGACACTGGGGTCATGGCTGGACATCAGGAGATAGACTGCCTCCAGCAGGACTGGTACCCAGCAAGGCAACACGGTGGAGAAAAGGAGGAGGGGGTCAGGCATGGATTACTGGGTTTGCTAGGGGACGGGGGAGTTTCCAAATAAGACTCATGTAATCACAAGGGAAGTTAAGGGGAACACACAGAGATGGTGTGGGAATGGAGGAAACAGGTTAATATACTCACACAGACCAAAAAGACACTAATGCTATCAAATGCAATATGTGACTGAGTTTGGAGCCAATGTTAAAGACATTCTAAGGAGAACTGGGGAAGCCTGACTGAACACGGTCTGGGTTGCGGTTGCTGCTGCTAAGTCACTTCAGTCGTGTCCGACTCTGTGCGACCCTAGAGATGGCAGCCCGGGTTAGATGATATAAATTAGGTTAACTTTACTGATATGCTAACAGTCTTATGGTTAACAGGAAAAACGTCTTTATGTTTAGAGATACACACTTAAATATTTAGAGAAAATGTCTCATCTTATAAATCCTTCAAAAAAAAGGAGCAAACGTGGTAAAATGCTGACTGTTGTAATGGGGTGATTCATTATACTCTTCTACTATTACATGCCTACACTTTTCATAAGATTAAAAAAATAAGAATATCTAGAAAGAACTTTGGAAGGATGTGTATTTTTAAATAGTTCATCCCTTAAATTGGGACAATGGCTTATTTTTTTTCTCTCTAATTTATCTATTATTTTCTACTTTGTGTCTACAATTAATAGGACTTAAGATAATTTTCCACAGCCACATACAATTATACATATTTCCCGAGAGTTCAAGACAAGTTCCCTCTCTTTCCAAGAACCCTCTGCCTCCCACCCCCGGCACAACGCTGAGGAACAGAAGCCTGGATCCCTAAGATCCCAACCCCGCCAGTGCCTGGATGCACTTGACAGCTCTTCAAACCTGGTTTCAGAAAACGACCTCCAGACACAGCCTGTCACAGAAGGACGAGAAGCAACTTAAACACAGTGTTGGTGCATGATGTAACCAGACAAAACATTTCTCCAAGAACTGAAGCGGGAAGGATAATCACAGTCTGGCTATATTAGCAAGTGTAAAACTGGCAAGCAAATGGCAGGCGGTTTCAGGCAGAAATGGAACAGCACAGGCTGCGGGATGGAGCCCGAGGTGAGCCAGCTGTGTGACTGTGGAGGGCACGGGAGCGCCCGACGGACGGACAGATGGAAGGCAGGCCCAAGGAAACAGATGCGTCCAGTGCAGTTGTCTGCAAAGGCTCTCAGAGCGGGAGAGGGACCTGCCCTCACTTCCTCTCTCCTGTTCCTCCTTCACACTCAGCAGTGCCTGGCATTTCTTCCCGCCCCTCCCCCACCCTCCACCCTAAAACACACACTCATTTGTTCAACTAATGACAGCAACACTGAAGTCACACTACATGGCAGGTAATTTTACCTTTTTAAACATTTATTCATTTACTTATTATTTATTTGGCTGTGCTGGGTCTCAGTTGAGGCATGTGACCTCTTAGATGTGGGATCTAGTTCCTTGACCAGGGATTGAACCTAGGCCCCCTGAATTGGGAACAGAGTCTTAACCACTGGACCACCAGGGAAGTCCCATGTCAGGCAATTTTTGAGGGTCTCCAAATTCCTTTGTCATTCTAATCACTGCTGTGATCGACATATTTCTATACATACCTTTATACTAGATGATGTAGTATAATAAGAATAGCCTTTGTCCAAGGTTCCCGGCACAGAGCTCCTAAAGCCCTCGGAACTTTCCTGCATGACTGGAACGTCATGCGACTGATAACAAGCCCCTTTTGATCACACCTGAGTTTAATGAGGTGTCTCAAGATGGAGGCCCCAGAGGGTGTCCAGATGGGGCTGGTCATCAGAAAGACCAAACTCGTGATGAGAAGGTGGGAACTTTCAGGAGCTGGCGACTGGTCAGGTTATAAGAAGCCTTTGACAGTGAGAGTCACAGGGCCCCCTGGCTGGTGAACCCACAGAGGTGCTGGCGAGGTGCCCGTCCCCCACCTGGCCCCTGCATCTCTGCCACTCGCCTGTTTCCAGTCGCATCCTTTACAGTAAACCAGTAAGCGTATCTTCCTGAATTTTGAGTCCCTGTAGTGAATTATAGGAGCTGAGAGGGGCTTGTGGGAGCCCCTCAGAGCTGCAGCCAAGCAGAAGAGAAATGTGGGCACCCTGGGGACCTGGGATGTGCCTGACAGCTTAGGTGAGGGCGGCCTCAATGCTAACTCAGCATTAGTGCCAGACCAGGACTGGACTGAAGGACACCCAGTCAGTGGGTCCAGCCCTCAGGGAATTGGTGTTTGAAAAGACACCACATATTTGCTGTCAAAAAGAAAATCCCTCTCAACTACAAGTGCCATTTACATTTATTCACATATTTACGTATGCTAATAACCTACAGGTTGACCATGGGCAGAAGAGAAATATAGTCTTATCTAGTAGCAAGATGAAGGTTCTGTCTCCATGTGATGGAAAAAGCAGCTTGATTCACAGTTACCCAAGGCTGAGAAACTTCACAAGGGAAACCAGGCAGACGCTGTAAAACGTTCAGCAGTGATAACCATGCCCAATCCCCCAGGAAAAAGAACAGAGGAAAAGTCTCCCCACGGCACTGTTTACCTTTATCGCTACTAGCTGTCTGATTCCAGGCCAATGATTAAAGTAAAACAACATATTGTGGTGCAACATTAAAAACTGTGTTTGAAGTAGTTAATGACATGGAAAGATGCTGGCTATATCTTATTAGAGAAACCAGTTTCTAGACAACATTGGGACAGGAACCCTGGCTTCACTTTCAGAATGATTTATCCACAGACTGTTTACTGTGTAACGATTTTCAGGCAATAAACCTTAGATAAGCACTAAATTATCCCCCAGTGTTTCAGATATATAAACAAATGACTAATATTAAGCCAATCCTCCCATTTCGAGGCCCAGAATCCTTCTTAAGCACAAAAATCTCCTCTTTCTCAAACCTAATCCCCTTCTACCCTTTCTCCTCTGTCTTCATCTCAACACAGGACTCTTGTTCCAAGCCTACCCAGCCCCACCCCGCCTTCTCTTCCCAAGACAGAAGGGTGGGATTTATTATTATTAAGGGCTGTTTTTGAAGGATCTCCCTCCTGACAAAATTCTTCACAGTTAACACTACTATTGTAACTGTGCTGCGAGTTCCAGCACTTTATTTCACACTCACAACACCCCTACGAGGTGTTCTTTAACCCCATCTTACAGGTGACGGGACCACAGCTCAGAAAGGTCAGAACCAAGAGCGAGGGAGCAGGGAAAGGAGAGGCGTGGAGCTGGGTCGAGGGTACAGTAGGCGGGTCACGGCTCAACCATGCTTCGTAGCCTCCAAATTAATTCTAGAGCTGTCTTCAATCACTCAATTTCTCTTCACTCCTGGGATGACTCTTAGGAAACCCTAATAGGGCCACAAGCCCAAGAAGAGAGGTTTTGAGGTGGAGGTTCAATGCTACAATAGGACACAGTCAAGTATATCGCTCTACGGGGTTACATCTATGAAGGGGGTGGGCACCTGAGTCAGGATGGAAGCAGGGGGCTGTCCGAGTCTAGGAACAAACGATCCATGTCACGCTTCTGAGTGCTCACAAGGCAGGGATGGAACCACTTGACCAAGCTGGGCTAGACATTCAAACAGGTGGGCCTGGGGGCTTCCTTGGTAATCCAGTGGTTAGGACTCTGGTGCTTTCACTGCCCTGGGCCTGGGTTCAATCCCTGGTTGGGGAACTAAGATGCGTGGAACAGCCACAACGAAAACAAAAAGGTGGGAGTATTCCTCCCTCACTGCATGGGAGGTGATCCCACAGTTTCACACAACCCCCTGGGTTACAATGTGTCTCATAATTGGCAAAGCTCGATCTGACAGCTGCGAGAACAGGATCCCTGGTTACCAAGGCCCTGGGGCTTGGATTTCTGAACTCTAGCCCGCAGGGTGGGTCTCTGTGATTCGGGACCAAAGAGAGGATATACGCAGAAATAACACAAACTTGGAGGGTCTGGCGATGACAGAGAAGTTTGACAATTGCATCACTGTCTGTGAGCCAAGCTGACTTGAGTCACAGCACTAAGAAATCCTACATAAAGATCCAAACCAGATGTTCAGTGTCAGCACTCCTTAATTAGCTTAAACCCTTAGCTGCATCAGGACCTGAAGCCTTAAAATCAAATCATAAAATAATCACTAAGATAATCATCTACCCAACCAACCACAGGCCCTGTAAACCTGCAGCACGCGCTGCACCAGGCATGAAGTGACCACAGAATAACCATGTGGGGCTTATAATCCCGTCAAGGAGACCAGAGCCACACTCCAAACCCCTTTGGAGAACAGTCAGGAGTTGAGCTTAAGGAAGTTCCTACCATTTTCTCACGTGACGGCCACCTCCTCTGTTCTTACAGAAAAGATATCACCAAGGCTCCATCTCTGGCTAAGTGGGTTATTTCCCCTATGAATCTGCCTCTGTATTTAGCAAGAGAACTTTCCAGGCTACAGTAATTCTTCATTTTTGAAAACCAACTAAGTTGTATTTTATATTTTTATATTTTTGGCTGTGTGGTTTATAGAATTCTTAGTTCAATCCCAAGTATACAGGGTTCTTAGTTTAATCCCAACTGGGGACTGAACCCGAGCCCTCCACAGTGAAAGCAGAGTCTTCACCGCTGGACCTCCAGGAAGTCGCTAGTTTGTATTATAAAAGGACTTTCATTGCTGGCAGAGCAGTAAGCTGGGGGAAGGTGAGGTGAATGAATGCAGTGCCTCTAAGGTACAGGTTACAGGAGGGAGAAGGCCATCTGGGGCTGAGCCAGGCTGAACATGTGTCCTCAGCGAGGACACGAAACAGCAGCTCTCGGGGCTGGGCAGAAGCTGCATTCCTCGTGCGGCACTGATGCCCTCCAACCCTGAAAGTGTACAAGCTATGTTCTGCCACTCCTCAAGAAGCAGGGAGGCAGGCCCCCAAACCACTGTAGTTCCCCTCCAGCCCAATCTTAGCTTATATTCCTTTGGTAACAAGGTCGACAATCTCACCCATGAAATGCAACTCACAAAGGGGGAATGTAGTAGGAACGTTAAGTTGCATAAACCGCGGACTGTGGTGCCCTGGAACTAAAAATTTACACAAATACACTACTTCACAGTCATACGGTCTTCAAGGCAATTCCATACATACTGCTTAACCCGATCCTCAAATCAACCCTGTGAAACAGGCATGGCAGGGCTGATTAATTCTGCTTTAAAATAAGAAAATGACACTATGAATAACTGTATGTTAACAAATTTAATAAGTTAGATATAAGAGACAAAAACCTAAAAAGACACAAATGACTGAAACTGACTCAAGAGGAAATAGAAAAATTTGAATAGATCTAAGACAAACAAAAGAGATTAAATTAGTAAATTAGTAAATTAAAAACTCCCCATCACACACACAAAAAGATCTGAACCAGATTGGTAAATTTTACCAATCATTTAAAGAATAATTAACATCAATTGTTCAAAAACATCCAAAGACTATAGGAAGAGGAAACACTTCCCAATTCATTCCATCAGGCCAATATCACTCTGTTGCCAAAACCAAAGATATCACTAAAAACACAAAACCAAAAAAACTACAGACTACTATTCCTTATTGAAAATCAACACAAAAATCCTCAAAATACCAGCAAACCAAGTCCACCAACACATGAAAAGGCATGATTCACTCCAGGAATGCAAGGGTGGTTTAACATCTGAAAATCATTTAGTGTAACATATCATAGCAATAGAATGGAAGACAAAACCCATATAATCATCTCAATATACATGGGAAAAGAATCTAACAAAATCCAATGTCCTTTCATAATTAAAAAAAAAAATGTCAACAAATAAGGAATAAAAGAGAACTTCCTCTGACTTCCCTGGTGACCCAGGGATTGAGACTCTGTGCTTCCGCTGCAGGGGGCATGGCTTTGAGCCTTGGCTGGGGAAATTTCACATACTGCACAGTGTGGCAAAAAAAAAAAAAAAAAGAACTTCTTCAACTTGATAAAGAACATCTATGAAAATTCCACAGCTGATATATTTAATAGTAAAAGCTGAATGCTTTTACCATAAGATCAAGAACAAGATAAGAGTAAGAATGTCAGCTCTCACCACTTCTATTCAAAATTGTACTTGAAGTTCTAGCCAGGTCGATTAGGGAAGAGAAAGAAAAAAAATGCATCCAGATTGGAAAGGAAAAGTAAAACCATCTGTATTTGCAGATGACACAACTTTCTATACAGAAAGTTCTGAGGAATCCACCAAAAATTATTATAATAAATGAATTCATCAAGGTTTCAGGAAGGATCAATATGCAAATATCAACTGTATCTCTATACATCTGCTATGAAAAATCCAAAAACATAATTATGAAAACAATTCCATTTACAGCAATATCAAAAAGAATAAAATACTTTGAAATAAACATAACAAAGGAAGTGCAAGATATGTTCTATAAAAATTACAAAATACTAATTGAAGAAATCAGAGAAGATCTAAATAAATGGAAAGGCATTCCATGTACATTTAATATGATAGGGTGACAATCCGCCCCAAGCTTAACTATAGTTTGAACACAATCTCTATCAAAATTCCAGCTGATTCCTTTGCAGAATTAACAAGCTTATCCTAAAATTCATGTGGAAATGTAATAGACCTGGAATAGTTATAACAACCTTGATAAAAATATAACAAAGTTGGAAGACTGACAGTTACTGATTTCAAAATTTACTATAAATCTACCCTCATCAAGATAGTGTGTTTAAGGAGACATATACAGATCAATAAAACAGAATCAAAAGTTCAACTCTCACATCTCTTGTCAACTGATTTTTGTCAAGGGTGCAAAATTAAATAAAAAGGGGGAAAAAAGTCTTTTCAACATAGTGCTAGAGCACTGGATGTCCACATGCAAAATAATGAAGCTGTAACACTTCTTCACAACGTGAATAGAAACTAGCTCAAGACTGATCAAAGAAAGACCTAAATGGAAATGTTCAAACCATTAGGTTTTAGGAGGAAACACTGTAGTAAATCTCTATGACTGTGGTAAGGCAAAGACTTTTAAAATATGACACCAAAAGCAGGGGGAAAAAATGATAAAAACGAAGTACATAAACTCAACTCCATCAACAGTAAAAACCTTTACACTTCAAATGCTATCACCAAAAGAGTGAAAAGACAACCTACAGAATGGGACAAAATATTTACAATCAGATACCTTATAGGGGACTTGTATTGTGACTTCATAAAGTACTCTTTACAACTCTCTTAAGATAAGTAACCTAATTGAAAAATAGGCAAGGAATCTGGATAAACATTTTGCTAAAGAAGATACACAAACAGCCAAAAAGTGTGTGGAAAGCTGCCCAACATCATTAGTCATTAGGGAAACACAAATCAAAACCACCATGAAACATCACTTCATGTTTATGAAGGTGGATACAGTCAAACAGATAACTAGTGCTGACTAGGATGTGGAGAAACTGAAAGCCCCATATACTCTTGGTGGGGATGTAAAAGGGTGCAGATACTTTGGAAAACAGTTTGACAGCTCCTCAAAATTAGAAATATTTACCTTATGACCTAGCAATTGCACTACTAGGTATACAGCAAGAGACATGAAAAGCGTACACCCACATAAAAACAAACATGAATGTTCACAGCAGGATTATTCAGAACAGCCAAAAAGTGAAAACAACTCAAATGTCCCTCAACTGATGCATGGGTAAATAAAATATGGTTTATCCAGAGAATGAAGTATTAATCAAGAATTTAAAAAAAGAATGAACTACCAATATATATCCTATAACATGGATGAACTTTGAAAAACATTACAGTAAGTGAACAGCTGCTGCTGCTGCTGCTAAGTCGCTTCAGTCGTGTCCGACTCTGTGCAACCCCATAGACGGCAGCCCACCAGGCTCCCCCGTCTCTGGGATTCTCCAGGCAAGAACACTGGAGTGGGTTGCCACTTCCTTCTCCAACGCATGAAAGTGAAAAGTGAAAGTGAAGTCACTCAGTTGTGTCCGACCCTCAGCGACCCCATGGACTGAAGCCTACCAGGCTCCTCCGTCCATGGGATTTTCCAGGCAAGAGTACTGGAGTGGGGTGCCACTGCCCTAACCAATCAGAAAAGACTACTATATACTATATACTATATAATTTCAATTACATGAAATGTCCAGAATAAATAAATATATTGAGACATAATACAGGTTATCAGGTGCCTAGGACTGGGGGTGGCAGAAAAATGAGGGCATGACTGCTAATGGGTACAGTATTTCTTTGGGGTAGGTGATAAAACATTCTTAAAATCAGGTTGATGTGATAGTTGTTCAACTCTGTTCATACACTATAAACCCTTTAAATGGTGAACTGCATGCAAGTGAATTACATCTCAATAAAACTGCTTACAAAAGAGACAGAACAAAGAGACTCAGAGGTTAACAGGGTAGAAAGTATGTCTTGCAATTCCTGCAACACGTTCTATTACACCATAGACTTACACTTCAGAAAATGCTTTAAATAGTCTGTTATGCATGTCCCATACTTGAGAGAGCGGGTAGGGCTCAGCATCACATCAGTTTGGGATTTCAAATTTTTCTTAAGGAAGCCTACCATGTGCTAGATAAATTCTATTTACAGAAAGAGGTGAAAAAAATGACATCACTCTTTTCTCCTGTAACAGATGTAACCAAGTATAGGAAGCATCTTAGAGACATGACAATTGGCACACTCAAAAGGCTTTTGGTTTTGTTTTGGGGGTGGGGGTAGGGTTGTTTTTTTGAAAAAAATTCTTTCATTTATTTCTTGCTAACATTTGCCTTCTCAGACCTCCCTCACACATTCCTTTGCTAAAACTACCTACTGGCTGCTAAAACGTCTAGGGAGGCCAAGGGGCCTGGGGAACAGAAGGCAGCCAGCTCCCTCCAGACTGAGGTCAGCAGGGATCTTACCCCCGATTCCCTGTGTCCCCAAAGCAGAAACTGAACGCCCAACACAGAGCTGAGCGCAGGGTCACTGCTAAGCAGACGTCTGATACATACAGGACCCCCTGCCACCTGATAACCTTTCATACAGAAAAATGTATGCAGAGTAAGCAGGGCTACAGCCGCTCAGCGCTCCTACCCACAGAAGGAACACCTGTTCTTCACTTGGCCCTTTCCCTGTGAAGACCCTCCTCTTTTCAGGGTCTTCTCTCCCACTCCTGCTCTCCCAAGTTTGAACCAAGGCCGGGCTTCAGAAGAGAGACAAGGGGGTCTGATCTGAAAAGGCTGTTAATAAGGTACACATTCGCATTTAGGCAAGTGTCCAAAATGTGACTTTTTTCTCAGTTTAATGTCTCTGAGATCCCAGTCCCTTGAATTCCCCCAAAGTTGAAATATACTTCATAAATGCATGCTCTTAGCCACTCAGTCCAGGACATCAGCCTTAAAATGGAGTAGAAATGGACACAGTGTATTGTCCACAGACAGGATAACAGGACAAGAAGGCCTCTTCCAGGACTGCCGGGTAGACCCCAATGGTGTGGGCTGTAGGACTCACGTTCCCGACAACCATAGGGCCCCAGGTCACCCAGAGCCTGGGCGCGGCGAGAGGGGTCCAAGTGGATGAGTCAGGGCGGGAAAAAGCAGAACAGCCTCTGAGGTACGCTGCAATGTTAAGGCGTCACTACTTAACAGCAGAGAAACACCACCCATGCACACAGACACCCATGCCCAAACCCAGACAAAAAACTGGCTAAATCTCCTCCTCCCCGCAAAACCAAACAAAAATATCACCCAGGAGCTGGTGGGAGGGGGATAATTATTTGCTTTTTGTAATACTCAGGGCCAGGGGCTGGAAGCTTCTAACTCCTGAGAGAGGCTCCCTCTAACAAGCAAGACTCCACAGGTAAAGAATAATCTGGAAAGCCATTTGATAAACTGGAAAAGCTTTGTGCTCAGGATGAAGAAATTACCTCAAATTTCCAAATGAGTGCTAAGTGCTGTTTTATTTAGAAAGAGACCCAAACCCTCCCTTTTGAAGGCCAAGATAAGATAAGAGGGTGGGGCCCATAACCAGTAGGAGTCTGCCCTCCCCGCCCTGAACCCAAGCCTCCCTGGAAGCTGAGCCAATGACGGGTGTGCCTTCTCTTTGCACTCAGGAGGTGCCCTGGGTTTTTGCAACCACCTGGATTTGTTTAAGGCTGCATTTCCAGTAGAGCCGAGACCCCCCCCCCCAAACGGACAGAAGCCCCGGAAGGCCCCCCAGAGTCATCTGTTCCCCGTTCCCAGCAGGCAGCAGCAGGAACAGAGGAGAAAGGGTGCGTGTTGACAGACGAATCCTCCTCACAGAGACCTGAACTTCACTGCAACGAAACCACCACAACGCGCACCTCCAGAAATCATTACAAGAGCGTTCACAACACCAGCTGCTTCTCTCGCAAAGTAGAAACCGCCCACACTGAGCTGGGAAGTTCACGCAGGATAGAGAGAAAGAGTGAGAATGTTCGACAGGAGAGGAGCCTCCAGACAGAGCGACCAGATGCCTCTGCAGCAGGAGGGAACCCTGGCTGGAGGCCATGTTGCTGCTCCTGCCCTTCTGTTCCTGTACCTAAGAAGGGCGGCAGGGGGCTTCCCTGGCGGTCCAGTGTGTGAGACTTTGCCTTCCATTGCGGGGAGTGAAGCAGAGAAGGCAATGGCACTCCACTCCAGTCCTCTTGCCTGGAAAATCCCATGGACGGAGGAGCCTGAAAGGCTGCAGTCCATGGGGTCGCTGAGGGTCGGACACAACTGCGTGACTTCACTTTCACTTTTCACTTTCCTGCATTGGAGAAGGAAGTGGCAACCCACTCCAGTGTTCTTGCCTGGAGAATCCCAGGGACAGGGCAGCCTGGTGGGCTGCTGTCAATGGGATCACACAGAGTCGGACACGACTGAAGTGACTTAGCAGCAGCAGCAGAGAGCTAAGATCCCACATGCCCAATGGCCAGAAAACCAAAACATGAAACAGAAGCAATATTGTAAAAATTCCATAGACTCTTAAAATAGCCCACATCAAAAAAATTTTTTTTAAAAAAGAGGGGCAGAAGGAGGACCAGAGAGGCAGAGCAAAGCAAGAGCTTGATGGCAGGCAGCCTCCAAGGCGGCCCCTGCGAGCCCCACCTTCTGCGATTCACACCCTTGGGCTCGGGTAACCAAAAGGATATTGTAGAAATAACAGAGTATGGCTTCTGAGGCTGTCATCAGAGACACCGCAGCTGCCATACTGGAAGAACGCTCAGGCAACCCCACAGACAGAGCCCCACCGCACAGTAAAGAACTGAGATCTTCCATCCACCACCAGCACCAGCGTGCCAGGCATGGCTGAGGAGGGATCCTCTGGCCCTGGTCAACCTTCAGACGACTAGGGTTCCAGCCAATGCCAGGACTGCATTCTCACCAGGAACTCCAAGCCAGACCACCCAGCTGGGCTGCTCCCAAGTTCCAGACCTCTGAAAACAATGTGAGATAATAAACATCCAGTGGCTTGAGCTACTACCCAGTTTCAGAGTTATCTGCTATGCAGCAGTCAGTTCAGTTCAGCTGCTCAGTCATGTCCGACTCTTTGAGACCCCATGAACTGCAGCACACCAGGCCTCCCTGTCCATCACCGACTCCTGGAGTCCACCTAAACTCATGTCCATTGAGTCGGTGATGCCATCCAGCCATCTCATCCTGTTATCCCCTTTTCCACTTGCCCTCAATCTTTCCCAGCATCAGGGTCTTTTCAATGACTCAGCTCTTTGCATCAGGTAGCCAGAAAACTGGAGTTTCAGCTTCAACATCAGTCCTTCCAATGAACACCCAGGACTGACTGCCTTTAGGATGGACTGGTTGGATCCTCCCTGCAGTCCAAGGGACTCTCAAGAGTCTTCTCCAACACCACAGTTCAAAAGCATCAATTCTTCGGCGCTCAGCTTCTTTATAGTCCAACTCTCACATTCATCCATGACTCCTGGAAAAACCATGGCCTTGACTAGATGGACCTTTGTTGGCAAAGTAATGTCTTTGCTTTTGAATATGCTATCTAGGTTGGTCATAACTTTCCTTCCAAGGAATAAGCTATGCAGCAATAGCAGCCTCTTAAGAACCTCCTCCTTCTACCCCAAAATAGGTGCAAAGTCCCAGGAGGCTGCACACGCCCCCGCGCACCTGCCTCTCCTCACCCACACACGACTCACGGGTGGAGAGGGAAGCAAAGTGAAAGCAAATGCTCCCGGTGCCTTTTTATTTCTCTCAGATGAGCAGACGCTGAGTACAAAGGAAGCAAATGTTTTTAATCCAACAGCACTGCTTACCCAGTGATGTTTTTACATTTTCTCCTTCTGACTTGATGTCTAAATTGTGTAAGCTTCTGATGTTCAAAATTCCTAAAAACATTTTATCCTTCATACATCATATATGCTAAGTTAACATGTGTGAAAGATGTAATCTCTTGATTTTTTTTCAAATTACATCATTTTACAAGATACTAAAGAACATGCTTTACCCCATCACATACTCTGTCCTGGTAACATTTTAAGAACTTTTCATTTCCTCTGATAAGTCATTTCCTAAAGCAGTGAAGAGAGAGCGATACATACATTCCCTGCAGAGAGAAGCTGGGTGTGTGATCTTCAAAGGTGAATTTACCAGACTTCCCTGGTGGTCCAGTGGCTGAGACTCCGCCCTCCCAACGCAGAGCTAGATATTGGTCAGGGAACTGGATCCCACAGGCTGCAACTAATGATCCCACAGTCAAATAAACAAATCTTCCTTTTAAAAGTTGAATTTATGACCCCACTGTACTACTAGCAGTATAGGCTCCGTTTCCCAATTTTTAGACTGGAAATCATGTGTGGTCTATTTTGGAGCATCGTTGTTATGAAACCAAGTAAGATGCTGAAAAAAACTGCATTCAATACATACGATAAATGCAGCTGGAACAGAAAGTTGGTAATCTGTTAGGTCAGATACTCCTAGCAATGACATAGGGAACACAGACTGGCCAGGACAGTATCTGGATCTGCCAGACAGAACTGCCAGATCACATTTTTCCACTTGTGAATTAATGAGATAATCCATTTGATTACTATCCTCTTGCCAAGTCTGGCCATCATCAGTATAGGCCCTGGGGATCTGATTATGTTTGTGCAAGCCCATGAAATTAGGTTCATGTACGTGTGAAGGTGAGGGTGAGATCCTGAACTTACAAGCTGCAATCCCTTCCCAGGCCCAAGGTTAAACCATTACTGGACACTTCAGCGACCCCTAGTTATCAAATCCCTACAGAGACGGCTGTTTTGGGTGGATAAACCATGGTCTTCCTGTCACTCACCAGAGTTCAGAAGACTGTGACAAAATGGTATATTCTGCTAGGGCTTCCTATGAACAGTAAGTAGTATTACTAGTCACTTGAAAAAGAAACTATGACTGCTCTTTAAATGTGTTAAAAGGCTTCAGACCACATCCATTCTGTAGGTGGAGCACTGCTGTTGTTTAGTTGCTAAATCATGTCCGATCCTTTGCAACCCCATGGACTGTATGTAGCCCACCAGAGTCCTCTGTCCTTGAGATCACCCCACCAGACTCCTCTGTCCTTGGGATTTCCCAAGCAAGAATACTGGAGTGGGTTGCCACTTTGTTATCCAGGGGATCTTCTTGACCCAGGGACAGAATCCGAGTCTCTTGTGTTTCCTGCATTAACAAGTAGGTTCTTTACCACTGTGCCACCTGGGAATTAAGTGTTAGCAATGTAATTTAGCAGGGCTGCCCCCTCAGTACACGAGAGAAAACACCTCCACCGTCGGAAGCTCTCAAAGGAAGCTATACTGCTTTATTTGGGGCTCAAGTGAGCTCTAAATTGGGAAATGCAGGTCTGAGGTGAGTATAATCATCACGATATTTAACAAGGTCTTGAATTCGCTATTCACCTTAAAAGAATAATAACTACTTTGACAGTTACTAAAATAAAATATTCATTTCCAGCATGCAGACTTTGCGCCTGCCCCCAAGGTTTTTTATTTAAAACTCTCTGAGTCTCTGCTGGAAAAATGATACTCTTCCCCCAAGTATCTCCTCTGGTGGAGCACCACACAGAGGAAGAGGTGCTCCTTACACGGCCCCTTTATTGTTGCTGTTGTTTAGTCACTAAGTCGTGTCCAACTCTTTGTGACCCCACGGACTGAAGCCCACCAGGTCCCTCTGTGGGCAAGAATACTGGAGTGGGTTGCCATTTCCTTCTCCAGGGGATCTTTTCAACCCAGGGACTGAACCTGTGTCTCTGTGTTTCCGGCATTGACAAGCAGATTCTTTACTGCTGAGCCACCAGGGATGACCACATGGCTCCTTTACATTATTATAAAATAAAGCAACAAAGCCACAAGGCCTCATCCTGTTTACTAACCAGTGGGAATTTCCAAGCTGAGAGCGACAAACATTAAACAGGGCGAGGGGGTGGGGGATGGAACTATACCACGCTGCAGAGGTTTTTTAAGTGCATTTCATAATAATATGAAGTAGTGTAATATAAAAACTTAAACTGTGAAAGAGCCAATAAAATGAGAGCATTAATCTGGAATGTTCTTGAAGGAGCTACTGGGGTGAACTGTCAGGTAACATGAAGGGTCCTTATTGGTCGCATCGTGTGTGTATTTGTCGCTCAGTTGGGTCTGACTCTTTGTGACTCCATGGACTGTAGCTCACCATGCTCCTCTGTTCATGAATTTATCCAGGCAAGAATACTGGAGTGGGTAGCCATTCCCTTCTCCAGGGGATCTTCCTGACCCAGCAATTGAACCCAGGTCTCTTGTATCGTAGGCAGATTCTTTACCATCTGAGCCACCAAGGAGGCCCATTAGTCCCATTACCTCTAGGATATTCTAATAAAGTAATCCCTGGAGTAGGAGCCTGGAAAGGGTGTCAGACTAAGTTCCTATGAGAACCACACTCACAGATTCAACTAGAACACTCCAATGGTTGCATATCTGCTTATACAAGCAGCCCAGAGCCTTAGGATCAAACATCTAAGGCTCAGATTTTAATAAGATTTCCATTCTAAGTCTTACATAGGTACAATCTAAACCAATCAACCATACAACCTATACCAAAAATACACCATAGCAACAGTCAAATTACAAATTCAAACAAATTACAAACACCCAAAGTTACATTAGAAACAAAAGTGAAAAGTCTGTGTTTGTACTTGTATTAAATGAT
Source organism: Neotragus moschatus (assembly GCA_006410615.1). NCBI lineage: Eukaryota > Metazoa > Chordata > Mammalia > Artiodactyla > Bovidae > Neotragus > Neotragus moschatus. The sequence continues at coordinate 624,620 of SJYA01003124.1, forward strand.
TGCCAAATTCTCCCCATTCTTCCCTAATTTCCTTTTTGCTCATATCTTTTAGACAAGTGAAAATTAAGTATGAGCCAGACTGAAACGTCATTTTGCGAGGGAGACAAACAGTCAGCCCAAACCAGTCTCTCCTTGATGCCGTTCCTGACCATTCAGGCCTAGAGGAACGGTATCCAGTACCCACAGTTCACTTGCTAATTAATCAGCTAAGCCTTGTAGCTTTTTTTTNAGACCACATCCATTCTGTAGGTGGAGCACTGCTGTTGTTTAGTTGCTAAATCATGTCCGATCCTTTGCAACCCCATGGACTGTATGTAGCCCACCAGAGTCCTCTGTCCTTGAGATCACCCCACCAGACTCCTCTGTCCTTGGGATTTCCCAAGCAAGAATACTGGAGTGGGTTGCCACTTTGTTATCCAGGGGATCTTCTTGACCCAGGGACAGAATCCGAGTCTCTTGTGTTTCCTGCATTAACAAGTAGGTTCTTTACCACTGTGCCACCTGGGAATTAAGTGTTAGCAATGTAATTTAGCAGGGCTGCCCCCTCAGTACACGAGAGAAAACACCTCCACCGTCGGAAGCTCTCAAAGGAAGCTATACTGCTTTATTTGGGGCTCAAGTGAGCTCTAAATTGGGAAATGCAGGTCTGAGGTGAGTATAATCATCACGATATTTAACAAGGTCTTGAATTCGCTATTCACCTTAAAAGAATAATAACTACTTTGACAGTTACTAAAATAAAATATTCATTTCCAGCATGCAGACTTTGCGCCTGCCCCCAAGGTTTTTTATTTAAAACTCTCTGAGTCTCTGCTGGAAAAATGATACTCTTCCCCCAAGTATCTCCTCTGGTGGAGCACCACACAGAGGAAGAGGTGCTCCTTACACGGCCCCTTTATTGTTGCTGTTGTTTAGTCACTAAGTCGTGTCCAACTCTTTGTGACCCCACGGACTGAAGCCCACCAGGTCCCTCTGTGGGCAAGAATACTGGAGTGGGTTGCCATTTCCTTCTCCAGGGGATCTTTTCAACCCAGGGACTGAACCTGTGTCTCTGTGTTTCCGGCATTGACAAGCAGATTCTTTACTGCTGAGCCACCAGGGATGACCACATGGCTCCTTTACATTATTATAAAATAAAGCAACAAAGCCACAAGGCCTCATCCTGTTTACTAACCAGTGGGAATTTCCAAGCTGAGAGCGACAAACATTAAACAGGGCGAGGGGGTGGGGGATGGAACTATACCACGCTGCAGAGGTTTTTTAAGTGCATTTCATAATAATATGAAGTAGTGTAATATAAAAACTTAAACTGTGAAAGAGCCAATAAAATGAGAGCATTAATCTGGAATGTTCTTGAAGGAGCTACTGGGGTGAACTGTCAGGTAACATGAAGGGTCCTTATTGGTCGCATCGTGTGTGTATTTGTCGCTCAGTTGGGTCTGACTCTTTGTGACTCCATGGACTGTAGCTCACCATGCTCCTCTGTTCATGAATTTATCCAGGCAAGAATACTGGAGTGGGTAGCCATTCCCTTCTCCAGGGGATCTTCCTGACCCAGCAATTGAACCCAGGTCTCTTGTATCGTAGGCAGATTCTTTACCATCTGAGCCACCAAGGAGGCCCATTAGTCCCATTACCTCTAGGATATTCTAATAAAGTAATCCCTGGAGTAGGAGCCTGGAAAGGGTGTCAGACTAAGTTCCTATGAGAACCACACTCACAGATTCAACTAGAACACTCCAATGGTTGCATATCTGCTTATACAAGCAGCCCAGAGCCTTAGGATCAAACATCTAAGGCTCAGATTTTAATAAGATTTCCATTCTAAGTCTTACATAGGTACAATCTAAACCAATCAACCATACAACCTATACCAAAAATACACCATAGCAACAGTCAAATTACAAATTCAAACAAATTACAAACACCCAAAGTTACATTAGAAACAAAAGTGAAAAGTCTGTGTTTGTACTTGTATTAAATGATTGCCAAATTCTCCCCATTCTTCCCTAATTTCCTTTTTGCTCATATCTTTTAGACAAGTGAAAATTAAGTATGAGCCAGACTGAAACGTCATTTTGCGAGGGAGACAAACAGTCAGCCCAAACCAGTCTCTCCTTGATGCCGTTCCTGACCATTCAGGCCTAGAGGAACGGTATCCAGTACCCACAGTTCACTTGCTAATTAATCAGCTAAGCCTTGTAGCTTTTTTTTTAAAAAACTAAAGTTCAATTATAAAGGTCAAATTATGAAGCACTTAAACTTTATCATTTTACCAAAATCACTGCAAGTGTGGATCAAGGTCGGCAAACTTCCTGTAAAGAGCCAGATAGTAAATATTTCAGGCATTTGCCTCTGTTCTGAGTATTCAATCTGCTATCTTACTGCAAAAGCAGCCAGACTACACCTAAATGCACGGTTGCGTTCCAAAATGAAACTTTACTTATGGGCTCTGAAATTTGAACTTTGTGTACTTTTCACACAAAATACTGTTTTCCACCATTTAAAAATGTAGAAACAGTTCTCAGCTCTCCAGCAAAACAGTAACAGGTAACGGCAGGCCTATGAGCTATTGCTGGCTGATGCCTGATTTACACTGACCCAAACTATGTCAATAAACAAGTCGGCAGTCCCCACAACCCTCCGGCAGTAAACACCTATGGACTGACCCTGTTTATCTCTCTCCTGTTTTGGAGAACTATCTTATGTGTTTGGTGTATCTAGTCATCTAATCAACACATCAAACAGGGTAACTGTTCCAAGGGCATAGAGAGCTTCAGTGTGAATTAAAATTCCCTCTTTCAAAGAAAGGTAACAGTTTGTAAACAAAGGCGTGTGTTTGTGTGGGCCGGCTGGGGGAAGCTTCAATTAACAGAGGACAGACACCTGCAGCTTTCACTTTTATAATGTAAGACAGGGGACAAAACCACAGTCCATCAGCACTGGAAACAAACAAACAAAAAAAAGGATGAACTTCTAGGTGATGTCTCCTTACTGATACATCTCCCAGCAAAGAGAAAGAACAGTAACATCAGCAACTTAAATACCCTTTGCAGAGCTTATAGATCATCCTGCCAGAAGACAGTCTTACATGCTGTTCCTATGCATCAAAGACTAACCATATTATTAGGGGGCTTCCCACGTGGTGCAGTGGTAAAGAATCTGCCGGTCAAGGCAGGAGATGCGCGTTTGATCCCTGGTTGGGGAAGATCCCCTGAAGGAGGAAATGCATTATTTTTGTATTATTCCTGTATTATTCTTGCCTGGAGAATCCCAAGGACAGAGGAGCCTGGTGGGGCACAGTCCACAGGATCAAAAGAATCAGACACAACTGAGCAGAAGTGAGAATGCACACCACCTTATCAGGAGTTGAATAATCAACAGTTTTTAGAAAGAGAACCTTCCAGGCCGAGAAGTTAGACTTCAACATTTAGAGTCCAGGAATTTTTGCCCACTGATATCTTCCCTGGTCATACCTGTGCTCTGGCTATATTTTTACACTCACTGTGTATGCATAACAAGGCCATCTACAGAACTCTGGACAAGGATTGGTGTTGGGGAGAAGAAGCCCCAGAGGGCAGGATATTGCCAGGTTGATGGGGAATCATCCTGTTATTTAAAGACACTAAATGGCAAGACTTCTTCATATGCAGTGCTTTTTTCCCAGTTTGTACCACCTGCCACTTTCGTGGTCCACAATCTTGAGCTACTCCACTGAGCTCTCTTGATCCACACTCAGCTGCATCTGACTCTTTGTGACCCCATGGATTGTAGGCCACCAGGCTCCTCTGTCCATGGGATTTTCCAGGCAACAATACTCGAGTGGGCTGCCATTGATCTTCCCAACCCAGAGACGGAACCCACAACTCCCACGTCTCCTGCATTACAGGCGGATTCTTTACTGCTGAGCCATCGGGAAAGCCCTTTCTTGGTCCTTGACTGTCTAAAAAGAAAAATTCTAGAGAGACCGAGAAAAGAGAGTATGAGCCTTAAATGACCAAAATTTGTAAAAATGAGTCAGTGGCATAGGAAGGACCAAACAATTGGGTCTGTGTGGTTCTGAGGGCCTGGGCCATACTGGCCTCCATTTAATTAGCAAAGAATCTGTCAGGATGAATCAGACCACCAGCTGACAGGATGGTGAGGAAGCCGGCAGCCCAGGCTGAGCAATTCAAAGAGGCTTTCAAACTGTCTTGTGAGCTTTATTTAAATTTGAGGGGAAGGCCACAGAATAGCTCTCTCAGGCTTTCAAATCTCCCTTCAGATCTGCCAATCTTGAGAGAAGAAAGGGGAAGCTATGAAATGGCATCTTCTCTCATGGAGACCGCAACCCAGCCAAGTGGCACACACAAGTCCTCTAACATGAAAACCTGCCTGCTCCCACACGGTCTCTGCCTGAACTCATGGTAAAAAAGCGGCCCAGGGCCAGCTGAGGGAATTTTCAGCAGGGCAGCCCAGTATGGAGCTCACCATTTATTGATTTATTAAAAAGAACTTTTTTGGCCACACCATGTGGCATGCAGGATGTTAGTTCCCTGACCAGGGGTCAAACCCGTGTCCCCTGCATTGGAAGCACGGAGTCTTAACCACTGGACTGCCAGGGAAGTCCCTGGAGCTCACCACTGAAAGCAAAACCAAATCACAAAAAGCTGGTAACATTTCCCCATTAAGTCCAGCTCCATCACGAAATCCAGCATGGACTTCCTGTGACCTCCCCAGGTGACCTTTGAGGAAGTTGCTAAGCAAGGAAATATAATAACCGTTGGGAGAATAAATTCATAACTCGATCAAAATTCAGGTAACAGGGTAACTGAAAGTTGGCTCTACTTTGTCACTGCAGGTGACAGTGACACGCATTAAAATAGAGAAAACACAGGAAAAGGACATCCATCCTGGAGTGCCTTCTCCAGACAGCAGCCAGCTATCCTTTGAAAAAGGAAGCGAGAGCACTGTCCCTCTGTTCAAAGCCCTGCTGTGGGTTGGACTATATTTCCCCCAAAAGACAAGCTCGAGTCCTAACTCCCTACACCTGGGAATGTGGTCTTATCTGGACATAACAGTTGAGCCCTGAACAATGTGGGGGTTAGGGGTGTCTACCGCCAACCACTCAGCACAGGTGAAAATACTCCACATCCATGTTTGTCTATCCTTGGATTCAACCCACCGTGGACCGTGTAGTACTCTAGGACAGTGTCCCCCAACTTTTTTGGTATCAGGGACCCATTTCATGGAAGACAATTCTTCCACAGACTGGGGTAGGGGATGGGGAATGGTTTCAGGGTGACTCAATTGCATTACATTTACTGTGCACTTTATTTCTATTATTATTACATTAGATCCACCTCAGATAATCAGGTATTAGATCCTGGAGGTTGAGGACCCCTGCTCTAGAACATATTTAGTGAAAAAAAATCTGTGTCAAGTGGACCTGCACAGTTCAAACCCATGTTGCTCAAGGATCAACTGTAGTTATCTCTGCAGATGTAATCAAGGTAAGAGGTCGACTTAGACTGGAGTGGTCCCTAAACCCAAAGACTTGTGTCCTCCTCAGAAAGCCACATGAAGAGGCAGAGAGACACAGGGAGAAGCTGACCAGGTAAGATGGGAGCTTTGCTGCCAAGGAACACCAGGAATCACTGGCAACCACTAGAAGCCAGAAGAAACAGGGAAGAATTTGTCCCTAGACTCTTTAGAAGGGGCCTGGCCCTGCCAACACCTTAACTTCAGACTTATAGCCTTCAGAACAGGAAGGGAACCAATTTCCATTGTTTTAAGCTGCCCGGTTTGTGGCATTTTTTAAAGGCAGCCCTTCTGATCTCACTCAGAAGGAAAAATGAACGCCTTGTGACTACAGGACCNTCTGTGTCAAGTGGACCTGCACAGTTCAAACCCATGTTGCTCAAGGATCAACTGTAGTTATCTCTGCAGATGTAATCAAGGTAAGAGGTCGACTTAGACTGGAGTGGTCCCTAAACCCAAAGACTTGTGTCCTCCTCAGAAAGCCACATGAAGAGGCAGAGAGACACAGGGAGAAGCTGACCAGGTAAGATGGGAGCTTTGCTGCCAAGGAACACCAGGAATCACTGGCAACCACTAGAAGCCAGAAGAAACAGGGAAGAATTTGTCCCTAGACTCTTTAGAAGGGGCCTGGCCCTGCCAACACCTTAACTTCAGACTTATAGCCTTCAGAACAGGAAGGGAACCAATTTCCATTGTTTTAAGCTGCCCGGTTTGTGGCATTTTTTAAAGGCAGCCCTTCTGATCTCACTCAGAAGGAAAAATGAACGCCTTGTGACTACAGGACCCAGAAAGACCCCAACCGGCTGACTCCGGCTCCCTGCCTGGTCGCTGCTACAGCCACCCGAGCCTCTTCCCTGACTTCCAACATGCTGCCCTCCTGGGCACTTCCCCCCTCACCCCTGCCTCAGGCTGGTGCTGTCTCAGACCTTCCCAGGAGCCACGCTCTCTGCTAGAAGGGTTCTCCTCAGGAAACTGCACAGATGTCCCCTCAATCCTTTTTCAGGAGTCTGCTCAAGTCCCCTAATCAGTCAAGCTCCCCACCCCCATCAGCCTTCAGCACCTCCTACCAACCCTCCCCCAACTCTGTTCCCCCTTCCCCAGCTATTTTTCTCCATTGTTGTACTCAGGCCAAAGCTGACAGGTGTGCGCATGCGTGCTAAGTCACTTCAATCGTGTCTGACTCTTTGTGACCCCAGGACTATAGTGACCCCAGGACTATAGCACGCCAGGCTCCTCTGTCCATGGGATTCTCCAGGGAAGAATACTGGAGTGGGCTGCCAGGCTCTCCTCCAGGGGATCTTTCCAACCCAGGGATCGAACCTATGTCTCCTGCATTGCAGAAAAGTTCTTTACCCCTGAGCCACCAGGGAAGCCAAGCTGACAGGTAGGTACATTCTGCTTAACCTCTGAAAGGCCCATCTCCCTCCATGACGTTGGCCTGCAGAGATGGGGACTGTTTTCACTGCTGAATCACAGCCATTCTGAACAGCTAACTGCCTGCGATCAGGCCAGGTGAGATTTTACTCAGAATTGGCTGCGGGACAAAAACGGTTTCCGCTAATCGAGAGGAACAGCAGCAGCCTCTGCAGATAAAATGCAGGCTCAAGGTTGGGCTCTGAGGGCAGCAAGGCGTCTCCATGCCAGGCTTTCTCGGGTGGACTGGGGGTCACCACCATCCCTGGCGGAAGCAGGGGCGGTGAAGAACTTTGACACCGCCTCTTAAGATTCCTCCTTGTCTAAAAAAATTCAACTCCTACCTATAATTCTTGTCTCCAGCCACACCCTGGAGAAAATGTGCAGGCCTGAGAAACGTGTGAAGCCAAATCTAAACACACCTCCATCCCAACATCACCACACACATTTTTGTTTTGCAAGCCCAGCAGGAATGTTCTGATAATGATAATTTCGTACTGCAAAATGTACAACCTACTTAGGGAAGAAAGATTCTGGCTTCCACACTTGGAAAAATACAAACAAACCAACCATTTCAAATATGCCAGGAGCTTTCAAACAGCTCCTGCTGAGTAAGGAGACAATCCCCCACCTTTTAAAATGGCCCTGCATTAACACTTTTCCTTTCCTTATTTACATTTTCAAAACTTTAAACAACAGCAGCAAAAAAAGGCAGAACAAGGGAAGTCTTTCCTTACCTTGGGTCTTGGCCCCGGAGCCTGCTAGTCCGAGGTGCGACTCACAGGATTCCTTGAGAGGGGATCGGATGGGCGTTTCAGTTTCAGGGGTCTCAAAATTACCTTCAGAATCCGAGCTGCCAAGGGGGAAAAATGAGGAATTACCACTTTCAACGGTATTTCCGACACCCCTTTNGAGCCTGCTAGTCCGAGGTGCGACTCACAGGATTCCTTGAGAGGGGATCGGATGGGCGTTTCAGTTTCAGGGGTCTCAAAATTACCTTCAGAATCCGAGCTGCCAAGGGGGAAAAATGAGGAATTACCACTTTCAACGGTATTTCCGACACCCCTTTACAGGCTACATCTCCACAAGGTCCAGTATTTTTTGCTAACTTCGCACCCCGCGCAGGGGTCCTCAGTGTGGACTGGCCCGGGATTGGGGGAGAGGGGGTGCAGTGCTAAGGCAGCGCCCTCCAGCTTCCGTCTCCCTGAAATCTCCATCCTCCCGGGCCTTTCTCCAGCAACGTTTATTTCTGAGGTCATCCTTCCCTCTGACAGCCCCCCAAAAGCCCCTTCAACAGACTCTTTTTCTCACAAATGCCTTTTGCCAGTGCCTTAAAAATTCAGATCGCCCCTGTCAGCCTAAAATCACGAAGCCAGCTTTCGCCACGATGCCCTTTTCTGGAGTTAGGCCTCTCTCTACCTGTTTGCAAGGCACCCGGCCAGAGGCCGAGGACGCTGTCACCTGCCTCCCGCAATCACACGGGTTGACGGCTCAGGAGAGACGACCGTTTCTCCCCCAGCGGCCAGGGGGCCCGGCATCACGCGACCTTCTTCACCAAGGCTGCATTTTCGGGGACACATGGGAGTCCTAGGAGAGCCTGGGAGCGACTTCTTCCCCGTAGGGAGGGCCCCAAGTGCCAGCGGGTGTGATCCACAACAGTGCGTGTGTGTGTTTGTGCAGGGGCGGGGGCTGGGGTCTCGAAACTGAGAGAAAGGGACCGAGGCACACGGGGATGCGGAGAGACTGCAGATTTTGGGTTAGGTTCAGAAAGCTCACACTGAAACGAGGGGAGGAAGACACCCGGCGGGAGGGCACAACGTCCTGAACTTCCGACTGCACAGCGGGGACCTGGTTACGGGCAGGGACGGCAGAACTGCCATGAACACGGTTAACGCGGGTGGCGACCACACACACACACA
>SJYA01003124.1:637275-691919 GCA_006410615.1 Neotragus moschatus
CCAAAACCAACTTTTGAGGCCGCTGTTAACGGCGTTTTCCTCTCTCTGATAGAAAGGCGTGGAAAATGTCAGCCTCTTCACCCTCACCCGTCAGATCCCTCAGCGGTGGTACAAGAATAGCCAAGGGCTGGAATTTTTCGATACTTTTTTCGCTCCCCAGTCCGCACTGGTGGACGCGCCGTGGCCAGGTCTTGGGTAAAGGGTGCTAAATGACACAAATTATAGCCCGATCCGTTTCCCATTCTCTCTCTCTCTCTCTCTTTTTTTTTTTTAGGCTTTTTTTTCATAACTTCTGATTTGGTTTCTGACTCCGATTGCTGCTTCGAAAGTCGGTCAACAGGCCTGGTGATTTCAGCCTTCAAAGTAAAAAAAAAAATTCTGTATGTTTGAAGGGAGAGGGAAGTATGTAGAGCTGTCCTCGGATTTTCTTCATTTTCATTCCAGGAATTCAGCTTGGGGACGGCGCCTCTCAGAGTCACCAATGCACCAAGCAAATGAACTGCCTCACCTTCATGATATCCGTGCCTGGATAAAGGCGTTTCTTATCCTACTCTTAATTTTCAGAGTTGCAGGTTCCCACAGAAGGAGCAGCTCCAGAATTAAGAACAAAGGCTGACCCTGCCAGACAGACGTCTTCCCCTGAAAGGGGTTGGCATAGCATACTGTTGATGAATCATGACTACACATTTTGATAACAAAAACAAAAGCAAAAATGATGCAAGATAAGGCCTGGCGGGTGGGTCTTAAGCATAACAGAAGGGCAGGGGTTTGTCTGAAGTCTAGACAAGAGGGCTGGGGTGTCTGGATACTTTACAATTCATCCAGCTCCCAGAGATAAACACAACAGTTTTGATCATTCTGGAGAATACAAAGAAATAAGCAGGAGTTGTTTTTTTAGGTCTACATGAAATATGCCACAACACTCTCCCTTGTTTGTATTTTTAGATTTATGGCTCACCACACAACCCTTCAGATTATAAGGTTCCCCAGGTTCCTGGATCTGACACAAGCGTTTTGTTGCTTGGAAATGATATTGTCCACATCAGTGGGCTTCCCTGATGGCTCAGTGGGTAAAGAATCTGCCTGCAATGCAGGAGACATAGGAGTCATGGGTTCAATCCCTGGGTCGGGAAGATCCCCTGGAGGAGGGCATGGCAACCCACTCCAGTATTCTTGCCTGTAAAATCCCATGGACAGAGGAGCCTAGGGGGCTACAGTCCAGAGAGTCAGAAAGAGTCGGACAGGACTGAGCAACTAAGCGCACACACACATATACATCAGTAATTGTCANGGTTCAATCCCTGGGTCGGGAAGATCCCCTGGAGGAGGGCATGGCAACCCACTCCAGTATTCTTGCCTGTAAAATCCCATGGACAGAGGAGCCTAGGGGGCTACAGTCCAGAGAGTCAGAAAGAGTCGGACAGGACTGAGCAACTAAGCGCACACACACATATACATCAGTAATTGTCATATACTAGGTCCTGTTCATTCTTACTCTTGAATGTTCTCGAATCCTTTCAGTTCAGCTCAGTCGTGTCCAGACTCTGTGACCCCATGAACCGCAGCACACCAGGTCTCCCTGTCCATCACCAACTCCCAGAGTCCACCCAAACCCATGTCCATCAAGTCANTCATATACTAGGTCCTGTTCATTCTTACTCTTGAATGTTCTCGAATCCTTTCAGTTCAGCTCAGTCGTGTCCAGACTCTGTGACCCCATGAACCGCAGCACACCAGGTCTCCCTGTCCATCACCAACTCCCAGAGTCCACCCAAACCCATGTCCATCAAGTCAGTGATGCCATCCAGCCATCTCATCCTCTCTTGTCCCCTTCTCCTCCTGCCCTCAATCTTTCCCAGCATCAGGGTCTTTTCAAATGAGTCAGCTCTTCTCATCAGGTGGCCAAAGTATTGGAATCTCAGCTTCAACATCAATCCGTCCAGTGAACACCCAGGACTGATCTCCTCTAGGATGGGCATTCCTCTGCAATTCCATGATGATTCCTTGTTGTCGTAGATCCTCTGTAAATGTCACCCAGCCACTTCTACCTCTCAGGGTTTTTCCAGCCCAGGTCACCCTTGCCTGGCTGATCTGTGACTCCTACTCTAGCCTTTCTGTTCCTGCTCTCCTCTGCTCCAGCCCTTTATAGTTGTAGCCATGATCCCTATAGGATTGGTTCTGAACCTTTACTGTGTTCAAGAATCATTTGTGGCCCTTTTTTAAAAATCCAAATCCAGGGGAGGTCCTCGGTGGTTTATCAGCTAAGACTCCAAGCTCTAGGTGCAGAGGGGCTGAGGCTCGATGCCTGGTCATGGAACTAGATCCCACATGTCGCAACTGAGTCCCAGTGCAGACAAATAAATATTAAAAAAAAAAAAAAAGCACCTGGACTGGAAAAAAAATTTTTTTTTTTTAATCCAACGCCAAATCGCCCCAGCAGGTTCTAGAAATCTGTATTTTGACCAAGTGTCCTGGGGAATTTATTCCACAGGATAAATTTGGGAATGATGACTAGCTTGAGTTGACTAAATGTTGCTTCTGGAACAATTTCCCTTTTGCCTGCAGTGTTTTGCACACTCTTCACCCCCACCCCCACCCTGACCTCAAGCTCNCCCAGCAGGTTCTAGAAATCTGTATTTTGACCAAGTGTCCTGGGGAATTTATTCCACAGGATAAATTTGGGAATGATGACTAGCTTGAGTTGACTAAATGTTGCTTCTGGAACAATTTCCCTTTTGCCTGCAGTGTTTTGCACACTCTTCACCCCCACCCCCACCCTGACCTCAAGCTCTCAGACCTTGAAGGTCCAAAGATACCAGCGCATCTGGTCTCCTCTGGGAATTCTCCCTGCTTTCTACCATCTCTATACCCTAAACATTCACAGAGACTCTCACTGTGGCTCAGTTGTAAAGCATCTGCCTGCTATTGCAGGAGACATGGGTTCAGTCCCTGGGTTGGGAAGATCCCCCAGAGGAGGGCATGGTAATGCACTCCAGTATTCTTGCCTAGAGAATCCCATAGACAGAGAAGCCTGGTAGGCTACAGTCCATGGGGTCGCAAAAGATTTGGGCACTGCTGAGCGACTAAACAACTATTAATAGTTATCACCAAGANTTGGCTCCATAAGAAGAGGAAAACTCCTAATGTCTGCCTTCAAATTAAAGGGCAAATCAAGAGACATCCTTGGTGGTCGAGTGGTTAAGAATCGGCCTTACGATGCTGAGGATGCAGGTTCAGTCCGTAATTGGGGAACTAAGATCTCATAGCCATGGGGCAACTAAGCCCACACACCACTAGAGAATCCACGCACAATGCAACTAAGACCCAAAGCAGCCGAATAAGTAAATACACATTTAAAAGGCAAATCAACATGCTGAGGAAAATAGTGGCAACCCAAAGCTGGCACTGCTATTATCTAAGGAACTCAGTAAGAGCTCCCCTCTCTCCTCTGAGCACTCACTTCTTTCTAGCAATCCTCTGTCTGAATGTCTTTCTACTCTGAAGAGACCACAACACAATAATCAAAAATCCACCAAGTTTGCAGGCTCACTGACACCCTCATATCTACTCTCGAAGGAAGGCACCCCGTTATGGGCCTTTCCCAGCATTGGTTCTTAACCTCGGGACCACCAGGGATGTCTCCTGATGAGTTGGTGAGTTCTTTACCAGAATTTTCTGGTAAACCACGACATTATTCCCTTAAACTACCAAGGGAAACTAACATTCATGAGAAACTGGGCTAAATTCTGGTAGATTACCGGTCCTCCTCTCTCTACTCTGAATCCCACTCGTGGCCTCTAGATGGGATCCTGGAAAAACTGGCAGAAGCCATCTAAGGATGGCAGTTCTCGCCAGAGTCGGCTCTTCCAGACATGCCTAGAATATCTTAAAAAAATCTGTTCCTTTATTTGTGGCTGTGCTGGGCCTTCGTTGCTGCACGTGGGCTTTCTCTAGTTGAAGCCAGCGGGGGCTCCTCTCCAGTTGCGGTGCATGAGCTTCTCGTGGCTCTGGCTCTTGCTGCAGAGCCCCGGTTCTAGGGCGCATGGGCTCAGTAGTTGGGAAGAGGCTTGGGTGCCCTGTTCAGTCTCCCCAGACCACGGAGAGAACTCGTGTCCCCTGCACTGCAGGTGGATTCTTAACCACTGGGCCACCAGGGAAGTCCAAAAATAAAATACCTTCTGTGCCCTCTTTGGAGGTACCTCTTGAATCCAAGCGGTTGTTCAGTACTGTCAGAAATATTTACTGTTTGTCCCAGGTGACAGCTACGAAGTATCTCTGTGGTTAGAAACTGGCCACGTTGCAGAGCCTGATAGAAAAACTTTTAGGCCTGCTTCCCTAAAATAAAACTATGTACTCAGAGGGAAAGAAAAACCTTCTAAAGCAAAAGGATTTATAGGTGGATCGACCTATGATATCATTTAAGTTGCAGCCAAATCCTCAGGAATTAAAAGCAACTGTCCTTCTCTCACATATCTTTGAAAAACCAGAAATTCTGTTCCAGCAACTCTTATTTAGGTCATCTCTTTAAAATACCAACTTCAAGGAGGCGATTCTTATCAGAAGGAAAACAGAAGGGATAAAAGGTATTTTGAAACTTAGGCAACTGAAAATTCCTAAAGGTCTTCTCCATAAATATTAATAAAAAGCTTTAGCCATCTGAACAGGTCACCTTAGGTTACTGCAGCTGTTAGAAATATAATTTGGATCCAATCTCTTTTATACTACCTGATTCATGGCTAAATCTTTCAACAACAGCTATCAGGTCTCTGTTGGCCTCTGTCTGTGTGTGTGTATGTCTATGTATATGTGTTGTATGGTACCACCCACCTTCAGATGGTATTGCTAAAATTAATTTGTAGAAGAGCTCTATTTAATTGGCTTGAAGAGAATAAAGCACTTGTATATATGAAGGATACCTACAATTTTCAGACACATGATAGAAACTAACTCAAATATTTTTCAGGTGTACTTGATCTGAGAAAATCTTTGGTAAATAAAGTCTAGTTTAAATTTGTTGGATAGGTATGTCTTCAGAATTATCAGCATTAAAATAATGCCAAAGCACATTATCCTAGTGAGTTCATTGGTTAAAAAAAAGTTCATGTTATCTCTGTTATGAAATTTGTCAGCAAGAAAAATAGCTTGTGATGATGGCTGATTTTGTCAAAACATCTTATGAAAGTTTTGTGTTTAGTCTAAACATAATTACTGAGAACAGGAGAAATAAATAAAACACTGTAGAATAAAATTTTTATATGAACTTTTGAAATAATTTCTCCAAATCTTTTTGGTAACCTGAATCCTTAAAGTTTTGCCAAGTTAAATTAAATGGTGGATAGTTATCAAATATCTAAATCATTTCCAAATAAGACAAAATAATTATTGAACACAGATTTGTCCATTTAGGGGTTTCTTCTACAAAGGAACTAAAGATATTTGGGTTTATTAGTAAACATGTTTTGTGCCACACTGAAAAATTTACTATAAGAACACATTTCTACAGATTATAGAAAGCATTTATACACAGACACATACACAGAGTATTTACAAATTCACCAGGCCACAAAATGCTAATATGAAAGAAGGTTCACAATTGTTTATCACTTTATTTTCACTAAAAATTAAGGTTTTTAGCAGCCATGAAATTAAAAGACGCTTGCTCCTTGGAAGGAAAGCTATGGCAAACCTAGACAGCATATTAAAAAGTTGGGACATTACTTTGCCCACAAAGGTCCATATAGTCAAAGTTATGGTTTTTCCAATAGTCATATACAGGTGAGAAATGGACCACAAAGAAGGCTAAGAGATGAAAAATTTATGGTTTTGAACTGTGGTGCTGGAGAAGACTTTTGAGAGTCCCTTGGACTGCAAGGAGATCAAACCAGTCAATACTAATGGAAATCAACCCTGAATATTTACTGGAAGGACTTATGCTGAAGCTGAAGTTCCAATACTTTGGCCACCTAATGTGAAGAGTTGACTCACTAGAAAAGACCCTGATACTGGGAAAGACTGAGGGCAGAAGGAAAGGAAGGTGACAGAGGATGAGAGGGTTGGATGGCATCACTGACTCAATGGACATGAGTTTGAACAAACTCTGGGAGATGGTGAAGGAAGCCTGGCATGTGGCAGTTCATGGGGTCACAAAGAGTTGGACACAACTTATTGACTGAACAACAAAGAAAATCATTGCCTGACAGGCTCAGGAACCCCAGGATATTGAAAAGAGAGAAATTTACTCAAACTACAGGTATTATAGATAAACTCTCACTCCTTCAAGTGGAGTCCTTCTTTGACTTACTTGATTTTGATTGGTTTGTATCATGGGGACCATGGCTCCAAAATGCACTCCAAACGTTAGGAAATTTTCCTGTTTGTAATAATCAGAGCAGTCTCCCTGTCATGCTGTATTTTCTCAAAAGGTTTAAATGTATGTTTGTAGCCACTAAACACCAAGCAAATGATCTCCCTAAGACTGGAAGGCCAGAAAAGGAATGAAGAAAATGACCAGCTGAAAAACTGTGAGCCTGAAGTTACAACCTGTAAATACCACATGGAGAATCAGCAAAAACTGAGGACTTGAGAACAGTAGCTGACAGTGGCACTAACACCTTAAATTTTTACCACATTTCTCAGTGACAAATGGGATTCCCCGGTGGCTCGGATAGTAAAGAATCTGCCTGCAATGCAGGAGACCTGGGCTTGATCCCTGTTCCGGAAAGACCCCCTGAAAGGAATGGCTACCAACTCCAGTATCTTGCCTGGAGAATTCCATGGACAGAGGAGCCTGGTGGGCTACAGTCCATAGGGTCGCAGAGTCAGACAGGACTGAGTGACTTTCAGAGTCTGATCAAAAGGGGGAACTGTTCAAAAAAAGACAACAGGCCCAAGCCTACCATGCTAAATGGAGACTTAATACCTAACCTGATTGCAGTTTCAGCCTCTCGCAGGAATATGATCTTAACCAGACAGTCTGGAATGCCCTGGTCAGCACTAGGGAGGCAAATGCCTCATAGCCCCCTACAGTTAGCCCCCCACAGGGAAGTGATCTTGCCTGAAAATGACCCACTCTTTGCTAGTTCCTCTCTCCTTCCCTTCTGTCCATAAAAGCCTTTCATTTCATGCAGCTCCAGGGAACTCTTTCCTATTTGCTCCATAGGATGCTGCTTGATTCTTGGCTCATAGAATAAAGCCAATTTGATCTTTCAGTTGACTTGGTTGAATTGTTTTCTAACATTCCTGTTAGGTTGGTTTCTTCCAGGAAACCATGTTGCTAAGGCAGATGGCACTATTGGAAGCCTTTCTTCCCATCTGGGAGAAAGTGGGAAATGTGGTGGGGCTCTGCGGAGGAAGGTGGTACTTGAGCAGGCTGCCAAAGCCCCATTTTGTGAAGCAGGAAGCTTAGGAATTTGGGAGGCAGGCAGGGGTCGGGGGCTCTTCTGAAGAAAATTACAAAAGAACCTTACAAACAGAATGCCAAAGCCCCTCTGGAGACCACAGAGGGGCCGCATAACTGAGGAGTCTTGAAGTTCAAGCTCCATTAGCTTCATGGTAAATTCAAATTGGTATCAATGTATCACTGGACTTGCAGGGAATTCCCAGGATATTTTGTTAAAATTATCTTACAAACCTAGTGTAAGCAAGGTTACCCTTTGCTCTTTGTTGGCACCTCACCACATATGATATAGTAAGATCATGTGTATTTTCTGTTTCCTTTGGTCAAGGCACAGCTGGCTACTAAGTAGAAGGTATTTGTTCTCAGTTGTTTCCTGAACTAACAAGTCACCGACTCCCAGCCTAAGCATGCGCCCCAGATCTTGCAGAACCACAGGAAGTTTTAGCTGGAAAGGCCCTTTGCCAAAGATCACTGGGCCCAGTATTCTGGTTTTCAGACAGGCAGGTGAGTCCTTGGCGTTAAGGAGTATGTCTGAGGAGTACCAGGCACCAAAGTCTAGATGGCTGGGACTCAGACCTCTTGGGGAGGACGTCTGAATTCTAAGCTTCCTCCGCAATCCTGAAGGATATTATAGGGAAGCAAAATTTACTACCCCAAAATGTCTCCTTGGTGCATGGATTACTTTAAGGTAAAAATAATCAAGGCCCCAAAACTCAGGAAGAAATTCTGACCTTCCCCCAACTGATTAAAACCATTCAGACAGGGAGTTCCCTGGTGGTCCAGTAGTAAAGAATCTGCCGGCCAGTGAAGAGGACACAGGTTTGGTCCCTAGTCAGGAAAGATTCCACAGGCCAGGGAACAACTAAGCCCGTTCACCACAACTAGTGAGCCAGCACTCTAGAGATCCGGAGCCACAGCTACTGAGCCTGTGCTCCCCAGAGCCCATGTTTCACAAGAGAAGCCTGCGCATCGCAACTAGAGTGGCCCCCGCTTGCTGCAACTAGAGAAAGCTGCAGTGCAGCCAAAAATAAACAAATAAATACAATTTTTAAAAAAAATATCAAATAGACGTCCTCTTCCCAGGATAGAGCTGTCACCAGGGTCATCTGCAGAGTGGGCTCGGTGTGGCAGGGGACAGGGCGTAAAGACCAGGGTCCTCTCTGGGTCTCAGTGTCTCCACAGGCCCAGCACACAGCTGCTTACCAAACATCTGCTTGTCCACCTTGATGTGAATTTCCTTCCATCCCTCTGAAGTCCCAAAACATTACCTCCAACATCCTCTCTCATCTTCAGCTGAAGGTGGTATATAAGGTGAGGGTTTCTGCCACTTTGGTGAGTGACTCAGTTTTCCTGCGTCTCTCCCATGGACATACGTTACTGAACTTTTGCTTGATTTTCTCCCGTTAATCAGTCTTGCTGGTGGTTTAGTCCCCCGGTCGTGTCTGACTCTTTGAGACCCCATGGGCTGTAGCCCGCCAGACTCCTCTGTCCATGGGATTTTCCAGGCAGGGATACTGGAGTGGGTTGCCACTTCCTTCTCCAGGGGATCTTCCCCACTCAGGGACTGAACCTGGGCCTCCTGTATTACAGGCTGATTCTTTACCAACAGAGCTACTAGGGAAGCCCTTACATCCATTTAATTCCGCAACTTCACTTTCACTTTTCACTTTCATGCATTGGAGAAGGAGATGGCAACCCACTCCAGTGTTCTTGCCTGGAGAATCCCAGGGACAGAGGAGCCTGGTGGGCCGCCGTCTATGGGGTTGCACAGAGTCGGACACAACTGAAGCAACTGACCAGCAGCAGCAGCAGCTAGAAGAACCCTGAAGGGCAGAGGAAAATATCTTCCTCCCCAACAAAGTACACAGTTGACCTGAGCAACAGAGATACATCTCCCCAAATTCACCTCATTTGAAAAGGCAACATGAACTGTTTAATAAAGAAAAGGAAGGGACTTTGCTAGTGGGCCAGTGGCTAAGAACCTTCCTTCCAATGCAGGGGATGTGGGTGGGATCCCTGGCCGGGGAACTAAGATCCTACATATTATGGAGCAACTGCTGAGATCGTGCCACAACAAGAGAGCCCACTCACCGCAACTAAGACCTGATGCAGCCGGAGAAATTTTTTTTTTTTTAAGTACACTTCAAAAAAAAGGAAGAAGGAACTTCACCGGTTGTCCAGTGGCTGGGACTCCACGCTCTCAGTGCACGGGGCCTGGGTTCGATCCCTGGTCAGGGAACTACATCACACACGAGACATCAAAGATGGAAGATCTTGTGTGCCACAACTAAGACATGGCATGGACAAATAAATATTGAAAAATAAAAAAACCAAAAAACCCAAACACTGTCATGGCTGAGCAGAATCTCTGGAGGTAGTCTCAAGACATGAGTCCGCCTTCTCCCTGCAACTGCCAGCTTTTCTGATGAAAGCACCTTTCCTTTCTATTGACACTTGCCTCCTGAATTATTGGCTTTTGAGTGGCGTGCAGCCGAACCTGCGTTCAGTAAGAATTCCTTCATTCAGTTATCCCGCATACTTTACAAATGCCCAGGCAGACCCAATTCTTGCCCTCATGGAGTCTGCACAGCAGTAAGTTCAGTAAGCAAAGAAAGTGTGTAACTTATTAGTTGTCATGGGTGATGTATAAGGAAAGTGCAGGACTTCCCAGAGAGGCCCAGGAGGCTGAGGACCGAGGATGAGTGGGGATGAATCAGGGAGTCCCGGAGGCTGCTCTGAGGACCAGCTGAGGGAGGAGCCTGAAGACTGTGTGGTCAGCAGCCCTGGCTCGGCAACAAGTGAGACTTAAACCAAGTGATCGGGGGGAGGATCCTCGAACATCAAGGAACACAGTCTTTGAAACGGTGGATTCTGGATAGCACAGAAAAATACAAGGAAGAAAGGAAAACTTACGGAAAGTTCTGTTTTTGGCTAAACAGCCAACTGTAAAGATGATGGTGAGCAACACCACCGTTTTTATCTTTTTCTTAAAGCAACTTTTATACTTGGAATGAAATTATTTCTATTTTTCCACTTACTGTCTTTCCCAACTAGAAGTGTGTTCTGTGAACACAAAGCGTCTTGTCTACCTTGTTTTATTTGCTCTGTAATACGTGGCAACTGGATGGACAGACAGAAACCTCCCAAATCATGCTGTTTTCCTACACGCGAGCATGTACTATAGCATGGATAAACAAACAGATAAGCAGACAAGACAGATGAGCAGTTAAACAGACGACAGACAGATGGGTACTTCTAAAGAAACGAAATTTAAATATACATATTGAGGGGATATATTTATACATATGGGCTTCCCCTGTGGCTCAGCGGTAAAGAAACCTCCTGCAATGCAGGAGACGCATTCGATCCCTGGGTCAGGAAGATCCCCTGGAAGAGGGCATGGCAACCCACTTCAGTATTCTTGTCTAGGAAATCCCATAGACAGAGGAGCCTGGCAGGCTACAGTCCGTGGGGTCACAGAGTTGGACACGACTGAAGTACTGAGCACACACATGTATACTTACAGCTGATTCACACTGTTGTACAATAGAAACTAATCAAAACTGCAAAGCAATTATCCTCCAATTAAGAAATGTGTTTGTGTTTAGTCGCTCAGTCATGTCCGACTCTTTGCAACCCCATGGACTGTAGCCCATCAGACTCCCCTGTCCATGGGATTCTCCAAGGCAAGAATACTGGAGTGGGTTGCCCTTTCCTTCTCCAGGGGATGTTTCTGATGCAGAGACTGAAACTGCACCTCTTACATCTCCTAAGATAGACCATAATGGAAAAGAATATTTTTAAAATGTATTTAAAAATAAATGTACTGTTCTCAGTTAGAGGTAAGGGCTTATTCCCATCATCTCCTGTTTTCATCACAAGCTCTGCTCCCAAAGGGAGGAAGTGGAACTCAGGCAGTGGGGCCAAGACCCTTCCCGACCCTTCAGAGCCCAAGCTCTCATCTCTTTTCAGCCGCATAACAAGCCTTGGTGTGTCTACGTGACTTACAAAATTTGCTCCCTGTGGAGGGATGTTTAGGTGGCTCACTGTCACTCCTTACAAAGGAAACTGGGATGAATAACACATCTTCTCCCATGTATAGGATTATTTCCTAGAGTTAAAACACTAGATCACATTTTGTACCTGGAGACACAGAGCCAGACTGCTCACCGGCAAGGCTGTACTGATTCACAGTTTTAAACAGCAGAGTAGGGGACAGCCCCTTCCCTAAATCCTCACCCAGCCCGCATCAGTCCATCTTCTAAAACCCTGGCAACTGGGGAGGAATGCGATGCTTTATCTGAACACATCTGATTTTCCATGAAGTCTGAACATCTTGTCCTATATTTACTGAAACGCTGGCGGACTTTCTTCCTTTGCTTCTTTGTTTTTTTTGGTAAGTGGAGGGTTTCAATCCTTTGCCTGAAATTAGTAAAATCGGGGGGGAGAGGTCCCTGACCAGGCAGCATCATCACCTGGGAATTAGAAATGCAAACTCCCACACCCCACGCTGGACTTGTTGAATCAGAAACTCTGGGCATGGGTCATCCAGTGAATGACCACTCTGGATGGACGCTGAAATGCCTTCAATTATTGGGATTTCAGTCACACTAGACTCTCATTCTTTGTATAGGAAACATGTCTCTAACTTCTAAACTGGAGACACAAAGCTTTTTGATCAACAGCATACTCAACATTTCCTCCTTAAATCAGCATTTAAGGACCTTTAGTCCAGAAGATTCTGTAGATAATTAATTAAGACCCTGGTGGCTCAGCGGTAGCGGCCCACCCCTGGGTCGGGAAGATCCCCTAGAGAAGGAAATGACAACCCACTCCAGTATTCTTGCCTGGAGAATTCCACGGACAGGGAGTCTGATGGGCTACAGTCCATGGGGTCACAAAAAGCTTGAAACAACTTAGCAACTAAACCATCACCACCACCATATAGCACAGGGAACTCTTTTCAATACTCTACAATGACCTATACAGGGTTAAAATTTAAAACAGAGTGATATATGTATATGTAAGTCTGATTCACCTGGCTGTACATCTGAAACTAACACAACATTATAAATCAACCACACTCCAAAAAAAACTTTTTAAAAAAGAGAGACACTGTGATTTAACACCACAAAACTCACCTAACTCACAACAGCCAAATCAACGCTGAGAAGGGATTCCCTGTTCTCATCTGCCCAGCATTGGTCCCCTTTTTTGAGTCACAATCTGTATTGTCTCTGACCCTCCACTCTCAGGACTTGTGGTCTGGCTCTAGTACAAGGGTGGGAAAGTGACTCAGGCCTGACTCAGCACCACCTCTCCCCAATCTCCCCAGTCCTCCCACCCCGACAGCTCAGCTCTCCCAAGGGCCCGGGACCCGACCTCGTCGAAGGTTTATGTGTCCTGGACAACCTCTCTCAACTCTTCCATCACTACCCCTCCTACTTCCTGCAGCAAATCCAGGCCCTTCTGCAGGATTCCCAAGGGAGAGAGGGTGTGCTGACCACTGCCCAGAGGGGCCACATGTGTCCCCGGGAGACAGGCTGAGCTCACTTCAGCCGTATTCGGGGACCGGACATGCAGAAACGTGACTCTGCTGGGATCAACCACCCGGATGGGCATTTCCATTAGTCACCAGCCTCCTGGGTCCATAATCCCTTTATTTGAGACGCTCCGTAAGCCTTCAGCAGCGACAGCTGGCAGACACATTTCCCAGGCTGGCGGGTGCCGGGGTGGATATGTAGAGGCCGCGTGGCAACATTCCTCAGCCTCACTCCAGGGCTCCTGGTACATCTGCCCGGGAAAGCTCAGTTTCCGTCGTTCCCAGAACTGCCCCCCTGGCCAACACCATCAAGAGCCAAATGCACCAGAACTTCCCCAACTCAGAAACATCACCTGCCCTTGTGCTGGGACCTTCACTTTTTCCCTTTGGATGCTGACTGTTGTTGTTGTGCTTGTTCTCAAATAAGATATTCAGAATGGCTTTATCTCTGCCTCCACACTTTGATGAAACTGACTTGTTCAAGGGCGTCTGTGGAGCGGACCCAGGGCCCCGCTGGTACTCTCTGAACTCCAGACACATAAAGCAGACACGTTACAGACCACACAGCGCGAGGAACCGATGTGTTGCACACACTCGAGGGATGCAAGCGCAGGAGAGCTCCAGGCTGACCGAAAAAGGAAGTGACACGACTCAGCTTCCATAGAGGGCTTCGATGCGTGCGGACAGGCAGCGAGGAGGGGCCCCGGGCCGGGGAGACGAGGGACCCGGAGGGAGTTTCGGGCTGGCGAACAAGGACGCACCAGAAACCCTCTCCGCGCTTCGTAAAGAAAGGGAGAGCGCAGGATTTGATGGGTCAGTGGGGTGTTCACGCGCCACACCAGACTCCCTGCGGACCGTCAGCCCAGCGGGAAGCCGCGCCTCCGGACATGTGCGTGTGAAAGGGTCACCGCTCCGTGACAAAGGACGTGCCAGCAAGTCAGGGCTGGCACCACCGGGCCTCCTTCACACACACACACACACACACACACATCTGTACACACCCACACACAAGCACACACCTACACACAATCACAAACACCCGCCCCACAGACACACACCTTCACAACACACTCCACACATAGGTACACACCCACACACCCTCACAACATCCCACATAAACGCGCACACACCACACATAAACACACTCAGTCACATCCACACCCCACACACACATCTGTACACACCCACACACAAGCACACACCTACACACAATCACAAACACCCACACACAGACACACACACCTTCACAACACACACCATGCATAGGTACACACCCACACACCCTCACAACATCCCACATAAACTCACACACACCACACATAAACACACAGTCACAGGCACACCCCACACACACATACACACATACCTCTCACATATAGTCATACACATACATTCCCCTCCTACAGTCACACACACATCCCACATATATGTACACACCTACACAATCTCACACACACACCCACACACACCCCTTCACAACACACTCACACACCCTCACAACATCCCACATAAACTAACACACACCACACAAATAAACACTCAGTCACATGCACACCCCACACACTTATCTGTACACACCCACACACAATCACATATCTACACACAATCACAAACACCCACACACACAGACATCTCCACACACCTTCACAACACACACCACACATAGAGGTACACACCCCCACACCCTCACAACATCCCACATAAACTCACACACACCACACATAAACATACATTCACCTCCTACCCAGTCACACACACATCCCACACATACGTACACACCTACACATAATCACACACAAACACACACCCACAGATGCACACACACACCTTCACAACACACACACATATATATTCACCCACACATAATCACACCCACACACCTTCACATCCCACGTATACTCACACATACCACACATACACATACAGTCACACACACACTCCACACGTATATATACACACACTTCCCACACAGTCACACACACACACTATACATACACTCACCTCCTACACATTACAGTCACACACACATCCCACATATACGCACACACCTACGCACAACACATACACACACTGCCACACAAACGCACACACACACTTCACATATATATATTCAGCCACACATAGTCACACACACACACCGCACTCAAGCATTTCAGTCCCAAACACAAAACCCTCCCCAGGCGCACTGACCATCCAAACAGGGGTATGGAATCAACCAAACAAAACAACTGTCATGGATTAAAAACAACTTTTCCTTAAAAGAAAAAGGCCTTGAACTGGGCAAACATTGCCGAATGGGAAACAAGACGAATTTGAAAGTGTAAGGCAAAAAAAGTGAGAAAAAGGCACGTTGGAAGAGCCAGTCAAGTCCTAGAACTGTCTGGGCTTTGGTCTCTGAAGAGTAGCCCTTGAAGCTGGGATGACCCGGGCCTGTTGAAGGGGACGCCGTGACCTGTGGGGTGGGAGTGGGTCTCCCCCTTTCTGAGGATGAAACCGAACTCCACAATAGCCACCAGGGGGCATCAGAAAACTCTGTGACACATTCAATCAGCAAATTTTTTTGAAGGGCATTTCTTTCAGCTTTGTTTTTCTATCCATCAAAGGTCACAGTGAGCCCCGTCTGAGTCCAACCCTGGGTGTTTATACTGCAGTTCAATCAGTGGACAATGGGAAGGAGGGGGAAGCCTTCCACAAAAATATGCTCTGAACCATGCAGTTTGGAGGAGTGATGAGAAATAACACAACCAGGAGAGGTGGATCCCAGCCAGCAGGAGGAAGTGGAAATATCAGAACCCTCAGCTTCATCCTCCCCCGCTCCCTAGTCTGTTTCCTTTTCCCCTACATGTACATGTCAGCTAGCATCCTTAGACTCTATGGTTTTTATCCCACTGGGCCAAGGAGCCGGCTAAAGACCGGTCTGGTCACCTCTGGCCAACCAAGGCCAGAAACTAAGCACATGGTGGCTGGTGCCCCCTGGTGGGAGGACTAAAGAACAGCACCCTCTACCGGGCCACAGGCCGGTGGACAACAGGTGAAGTCCATTGAGGATCTCTGTCTCCTCCTCCCCGCCAGCCACTCCTGCAATGTGGGCACATCTCTCAGGTCTAATCTTGTCCTCAATAGGACCTGCCAAGTCCCAGGTATCACCTGTAAAGGTGGCCCATGTTATTCACAACTTGTTTCCCCAAATATACATCAGTGGACATTTCACAGGAATCATGGCTTCACCCAAGGTGGAACCAGAGAATCACGGATTGAAAAAGGCAAAGGAGGCAACTGGGGAAGGGACAGACAAGACACCACTGGACTCAGAGAAATGCCAAGAAGGTGATATACAGTGGGAAAAACGTCAGTCCTCTTCCCACCATTATGTCCGGCCCAAGCCTTCCGAGTTTTGTTTCCTCAATCCCCTACTTAACAACAGTTTTGAGGTTGCCATGGAAACATAACATTTTGCAGTTGTTAGGAAAGAAGACTCACAGATGAAAATAATTCAGCAAAGAAACCCCAGAGAGGCGTTCTAGCCACCCTGTGTAAATGCAACACAGTGTTCGGGTATTTGTCTACAGAATGGGCTGTATTTTTCAAACATTTACTTCTCTCAAATATTTACTTTCCTGAAATTGTGTTATCAGTAGGGAGAGACCCATAAAGACTTATTTTCTAGCATATAAACAGAAGCCTGAGCTGGTTAATAATTTGCTCCACAGTAGACCCACTCCGGAAATGACCGGTAATCGTTTCCTTCCAGCCAGGTTCACTTGAATTCTTCCAGCTCTGCAGCCTTAGTTTCTGAACTTTTCCAAGCCTTGGTTTACTCATCTGTAAAATGGAGGTAACAGACCTACTTCACAGGGTCCCTGAAAGGATGAAACGAGCTAATGCCTAGGCCTCAGGATCTCTGACTCTCGTAACTTTTCTGTACTGTTCGTCGTTCAGTCGCTCAGTTGTGTCCAACTCTTTTGCAACCCCATGGACTGTGGCCTGCCAGACTGACTCCTCTGCCCATGGGATTTCCTGGGCAAGAACTCTGGAGTGTGTTGCCAGCCAGCCACTCCTCCTCCAGGGGATCTTCCTGACCCAGGAATCAAACTCACGTCTCCTGCACTGGCAGGCAGATTCTTTACTACTGAGTCACCAGGGGAGCCTCTTCTGTACTGTGTGGATATATATTTTTGTTTGAAAAAAGTCTATAAAAGTTTTATGTTATCACGGGATCTCTGACTCAACGAGTTTTCAGAGGTATTGCTCTAAAGTGAAGCGTCTTTGTCAGGTTCCTGAGAGGTCTCATTCCACCAATGACTTCTCAAGCTATCAGGCTTTTATGGGGACATGCAGTACAAGACAGATGTACGGGTTATATTAGAAAGAGAACTATCTTGCCTTCAGAAAACAGATACGATTCTAACCCCTAAATATAAGTAAGCCAAATGTAATTTCTTTTTTAAAGCCAAATATAATTTATTTTTATTTATTTATTTTATTTATTTTTATTATTTATTTTTATAATTTATTTTATTAATACCATTCACAGCAGACACACCATCAGATTGGCTAAAGGTGAAGTTGTACCAGGCACAGCAAAACAAAGTAAAATAAAGATACCCAAAGTATCCTTAACAGTAAGAATCCAGAGAATGAAGAAATGTCAAAGTGAAGGATTCTCTCACGTCTGAAGGTTCCCAAGTCTCCAGAGGTAGAAGAAGAGGTGGATGATCAGGAGGAGGGGAGGAGAGTGGGTTATCATTTGTCACTCTTGATATAAATCTGCTAGGACCTTATATCATGTTACTGTAGAAACTAAAGTCTAGACCGTACATGAAAAATGTGGGCCTGCCAAAGCACATGGGTGACCTGAGAGCATTTTAGGGTACCACTGTTTCTGCACAGGACGCTAAATTCTTTGAAATGAAACCTTCAGACATAGTGCAGAGTGACCCAGGGCGGTGTAAAACCTACAAGAAAAGTTAAGTTATTAATGTCCTTTTGCCCCAAACTCCTTTCACAAGTTACCCCCCCTTGTCCTAATTTCTGGCAAATGTCCTACCCCTAATACCATCAATGAATATTCAGATTTTATACATTTAGAAATGCTTTCCTTGGCCCTTGTAAATTTCCATGTAAATAACAATCACAGTGCCTGAACATAAGAAAGTGGTCAACTCAAATTTGCTGAATGAGTGAGAATAGAGAAAAAGCCATCAAGGGTTAAACAGAAGGAAAGAATTTTTTAAATGGTGTTACTGCACAAGGAATTCCCTGGTGGTCCAGTGGCTAGGACTGGGTGCTCTCATTGTTATGGGCCTGGGTTCAAGTCCCGGGTCGGGAACTAAGATCCCACAAGCTGCACCACATGGCCAAAAAAAAAAAAAGGTATTACAAATTGATGGGGAGAAAAAGGATTATTTAAAAATACTAGTACTGGAGTGGAGAAGGCAATGGCACCCCACTCCAATACTTTTTTTTTTTTTGCGGAGACTCCAATACTCTTGCCTAGAAAATCCCATGGACGGAGGAGCCTGGAAGGCTCCCTTTCACTTTTCACTTCCCTTTCACTTTTCACTTTCATGCATTGGAGAAGGACATGGCAACCCACTCCAGTGTTCTTGCCTGGAGAATCCCAGGCACGGGG
Organism: Neotragus moschatus; assembly: GCA_006410615.1. Taxonomy (NCBI): domain Eukaryota; kingdom Metazoa; phylum Chordata; class Mammalia; order Artiodactyla; family Bovidae; genus Neotragus; species Neotragus moschatus. The sequence goes on from SJYA01003124.1 coordinate 655,846, forward strand.
GAGCCTGGTGGGCTGCCATCTATGGGGTCGCACAGAGTCGGACACGACTGAAGCGACTTAGCAGCAGCAGCAGTACTGAAGCAAATGGTTATCTATTTTGAAAAAATACATATTAAAGCCTTATCTTACACTAGTAATTCTAGAAATTTCAGATGGAGTAAATGGTTTCTTATAAAGAGAAGGACTTCATGAAACAACTAGAAGAAAAGAGCTATCTCATTTGAAGACAGGGAAGAGCTTTCTATAAGCACAAAATAGAGGGGGGAAAACCCAAAAGCAAAGCGTGATAGGTTGTTTTATATTAAAAAGTAATGTGACTACTAAATGTAATATACTCTAGAACAGAAAAAAAAATCAGGTTAAAAACTAAGGAAATCTAAATAAAATGTGGACTTTAGTTAATAACAGTATATTAGTGGTGGTTTCAATAACTATAACAAAAGTACCACAGTAATATCAGGCACTAATAATAAGGAAAACTGCTTGTGGAATCAATCTATGGGGACTCTTGGCACTTCTGCTGAAATTTTCTGTAAATCCAAAATTGTTCTAAAATAAAAAGCTAATGAACAAAATATATCTCCTTCGAAACAAAACAAAAACGGAGGACAATGGTTAACGTGTTTGTTTAAGACAACGGCCAGGCATGTAGGTCTCTGGGTTCAGGCTGCCTAGGCTTGAATCTCAATTCTGTCACTCCCGCTGTGACAGTCTAGACAAGTTAATTAACCTCTCTGTATCTGTCTCCTTGGGCTTCCCAGGTGGCACTAGTGGTAAAGAGCCCTCCTACCAATGCAAGAGACATAAGAGACAAGAGTTTGGTCCTTGGCACTGGGTTATTTGGGGCTTCCTTGATATCTCAGCTGGAGAATTCCATGGACTGTATAGGCCATGCAGTTGTAAAGAGTCGGACATGACTGAGAGACACTTTCACTGGGTTATTTTAAGAGGTTTGACAGAAAACAACAAAATTCTGTAAATCAATTATCCTTCGATTAAAAAATAATTTTAAAAAATCATATTAGTGAATGCACACGCGAGACTAACATTTTCTAAGAACATAGTAAGTGCTCAGCAAATGTCAGCTGGCTTCATAGCATAAAGAATTCTCACCAAAAAATACAGAAAAATTAGTGCGTGGATGCATACTACGTCACTGCAGTCATGGCGCTATGGGCTGTAGCCCTCCAGGCTCCTTTGTCCGTGGGATTCTCCAGGCAAGAATACTGGAGCGGGTTGCCGTGCCCTCCTCCAGGGGATCTTCCCGACCCAGGGACTGAACCCAGGCCTCCCCCTGCACTGCATGCAGATTGTTTACCATCTGAGCCACCAGGGAAGCCCTGAAAAATCAGTACCTCGGTACAAAACTGGCAAAGAGAAATTAAGACATTAAGAGATTACAAATGGCTGATAAGGAACCACTGGTGGTCCAGTGGTTAAGAGTCTTCCTTCCAACGCAGGGGATGAGGGTTCAACTCCTGGCCAGGGAACTAAGATGCCACGTGTCTTTGGGCAACTGAGCCTGCGCTCCACAACTACTGAGTCCATGAGCTCTGGAGTTTGTGCTCCAGGACAAAAGAAGCCCACGCGCCTCAACTGGACAGAAGGCCCAAAGCCTTTAAACTAGAGAAAGCCTGTGTGCTGCAGTGAAGACTCAAGGCAGCCAAAAAAAAAAAAAAAAGGCTAATAAACATACAGGGGGGAGTTCACCCTCACTGATAAGGAATTTTAAAAGTCAAACCAAGATTACAATTTTTTGCTCTTACCAAACTGGCAAAGATTGAAAATGATAGTGCCTAGCATAGGAAAGGGTACTATGACACCGCTCAAGTGGCAGTGGGGGAGAAGTCATGACCACCCTAGACAGCACATTAAAAAGCAGAGACGTTACTTTGCTGACAAAGGCCCATCTAGTCAAAGCTATGGTTTTTCCAGTAGTCATGTATCGATGCGAGAGCTGGGCTATATAAGAAAGCTGAGCGCCGAAGAATTGATGCATTTGAACTGTGTGGTGTTGGAGAAGACTCTTGAGAGTCCCTTGGACTGCAAGGAGATCCAACCAGTCCATTCTAAAGGAAATCAGTCCTGAATATTCAGTGGAAAGACTGATGCTGAAGCTGAAACTCCATTTTTTGGCCACCTAATGCAAAGAACTGACTCACTGAAAAAGACCCTGATGCTGGGAAAGATCGAAGACAGGAGAAGAAGGAGACAACAGAGGATGAGATGGCTGGATGGCATCACCAACTCAGTGGACATGAGTTTGGGTAAACTCCAGGAGTTGTTGATGGACAGGGAGGCATAGTGTACTGCAGTCCATGGGGTCACAAAGAGTCAGACAAGACTGAGCGAATGAACTGAGCTGAAAGTGGCAGTGTCGGGGTGGGGGGTATAATTTGGGATGACTTTGGGGAAAATAATTTGACAATATACAGTAATACATAACAAAATATAGCCTTTAGAATATTTGCATTTTTCACTCTATAATTAAACTTCTAGGAATGTGTTCTAAATTATTGATCAGAGATGCACAAATAATTTTAAGAATATTTATTAACTGTGTTAACTTAGATGAGCAAAAATGGCAAGCCTCACGCATAACTGGCAGGAATATAAAATGGTAGTCCTTCGGAAAACAATATGCTGGTTCCTCCAAAAGTTAAACATAGAGTTACTACGTGCATGTGTGCTCAACCGTGTCTGACTCTTTGCGACCCATGGACTGTAGCTCACCAGGCCCCTCTGTCCATGGGACTCTCCAGGCAAGGGTACTGGAGCGGGTTGCCATTTCCTACCCCAGGGGATCTTTCTGACTCAGGTATCAAACCTGTGTCTCTTGTGTCTCCTGAATTCACCAGCAGATTCTTCACCACTGTACCACCTGGGAAGCCCCAGAGTTATCAGGGGATCTAGCAATGCTGCTGCTGCTAAGCCGCTTGCTTCAGTCGTGTCCAACTCTGTGCGACCCCATAGACGGCCGCCCACCAGGCTCCCCCGTCCCCGGGATTCTCCAGGCAAGAACACTGGAGTGGGCTGCCATTTCCTTCTCCAATGCATGAAACTGCAAAGTGAAAGTGAAGTCACCCAGTTGAGTCCGACTCTTAGCGACCCCATGGACTGCAGCCTACCAGGCTCCTCCATCCATAGGATTCTCCAGGCAAGAGTACTGGAGTGGGTGCCATTGCCTTCTCCTCAGCAAATATCCACAAAGAACTGAAATCAGGTACTCAATCAGATACTTGCACATCAGTGTGCGTATCGGCACCATTTACAACTGCTAAAAGGTGGAGGCAACCCAAGTGTCCATCAAGAGATGAATAGATAAATAGAATGTGGTCTCTACCTACACAGGAATATTATTAAGTCAGTCAAAGGAATGAAACTGAAAGATACTACACATGAGTGAACCTTTAGGACATGATTCTAAGCCAGCTATAAAAGGACAAATATTCTATGTCCACTTATATGAGGAACAGGTAAATAGAGACATAAAGTAGAATAGAGGTCACCGGCGGCTAGGGGACGGAAGTTAGGGGAGTGATTATTTACTGGATACAGAGCTTCTCTTTGGGATGATGAAAAAGGATGAAGGAATACTTGTGACGGTAACACAACATGGTAGTGGACTTAATTGAACACAAAAATGATTACAACTGTGAATTTTATCTTACATATACTTTACAATAAAAAAAAATGCAAAAAAAAAAAGCATCCTATAGGACTCAGAGTGAGTTTCAGAACATGGACCTCCGTGGCACGTTCCATGGCCATTCAGGATGCTACCGATTCAGTTCCTGACCTGGGGTGAACAAATTCACACAGCCTGCAGCCCACTCTGGCTACCAGCCAACAAAGATGTTAAATAACCGGCTTCGCTAGCCCAGATCACCAGCACCTGTGCCCATCCGCCCCCTGCACCTCTTAATTTTTGACTTGAAATGTGCACCAGCCGGGAGAAGTTGTGGGGTGGAGGTAAGGGTGGGGAAGCGCTGACGCTAAAAGAAAGAAGCAATTGAGCAAAACCAGACCAGAACCTCCTTGGAGTCTCAATCCTTGAGAAAGTATCTCTCTTACCTTTTAATAATTCCCAAAAAGGGATTCTTCTTCCCTTAGTAACTCTTGTTTAGTATATCAGCTACCCTCACGGTCTAGAAGTTGTGCTATCTAAACTCACATACACACACAAATAATTCCCATGTCCTGCAATGCAAATCATTTCCTTGGGGGGGCGGGGGGTTGACTTCACCAGAGAGAGAGGCAGCCAACATTCTCTAAAAATTATATATTTCCACCATGTCACCAGTCCCTCCTTCAAGCTAAGTACTTCTTTTAACATTTCTTCATACAGCAGGTTTTTCTGGGTCTTTTCCACAAACTGACTCTAAGTCTCTCTCTTAACTGTACACTAAGACAGTTTTGATGGATGTTTGAAAAATTTCTACAGCAACTGGGGACTGAAATGTTTTCAATGACAATAAAAATTGTGCGGTGAACAACGCTATGAATTTGAAAGCCGTGGGTTTCAAGTACGTTGCCTCCTAAGATTACTTGTTTTGAATCCTGTTTGCTTGTGTCTAAAACTTCAAAGCCAGCACCTCTTCGTGTCAGGACTTGCATTCATCAAAAGGCTCTATCTTTTGTTGTTGCTATCTCTGCTGTTGTTGGTATCTCTGCAGTTCATGAGACCTTTATAGAACCTGCAAGTAATTCACGTGATCAGAAAACCCCAAGGCAAAAACACTCCAGTTCTCAGAAACTCCTGACTTTGCCAATAATCTAATCCATTAGAATATATTCCAAATGCAAACCAAGATTGCCCTAGAAATTTAACTGAAAGTGTTGACAAGTGCATTATGGTTCATTCTTCATGGACAAACTCAACAAGCCCTAGATGAGTTAGTTACACACCACAGTCCTTACGGAAAAATAGGTTCTGCTTTATGTCATTGTCCAAACTGCTCCACAAATTATTTACTGCTCTTAGAAAACCCATCTTGGCCCCATTGCCAAAAATAGTTCAACTCAGGAGTCACTGTTTTCAAACATTTCACCAAACTACCACATCCCCAAACACAGGGCCATTCTCAGGACAGTGCTTCTTTCTGGAAAATAGAAATTAATTGAGGAAAAAGTTAATTCGAAAGAGCCAGTTTTGGTTCTCCAAGAGGCCTCGCTGAATTAGCACGCAAGTCAATCTTTCCCTTTAGAAGAGAGTTGTGTGTGAGTACTAAGTCATTTCAGTTGTGTCCAACTCTTTCCAAGCCTATAGACTGTAGCCCTCCAGGCTCCTATGTCCACAGGATTCTCCAGGCAAGAATACTGGAGTGGGCTGCCATGCCCTCCTCCAGGGGATCTTTTTAACCCAGGAGTCAAACCCACATCTCCTGCACTGACAGGCAGTTTTGTTTGTGTTTTTTTTTGTTGTTGGTTTTTTTTTTTTTTTTTTTTTACCACTAGAGCCACCTGGAAGAGTCCCAGAACAGACTCAGTTCAATTCAGTTCAGTCGCTCAGTCGTGTCCAACTCTGCGACCCCATGAATCGCAGCACGCCAAGCTTCCCCGTCCATCGCCAACTCTGAGTTCACTCAAACTCATGTCCATCGATTTGGTAATGCCTTCCAGCCATCTCATCCTCTGTCATCCCCTTCTCCTCCTGCCCCCAATCCCTCCCAGTATCAGAGTCTTTTCCAAAGAGTCAACTCTTTGCATGAGGTGGCCAAAGTATTGGAGTTTCAGCTTTAGCATCAGTTCTTCCAAAGAACACCCAGGACTGATTTCAGCCTTACTCAAAATATACATCCCACAGAAGCAAGCATAGTACCTGGTTTATAGGTACATATACGTGGGAATGTATTAATAACTCAAGTAAGCAAGCATGCTTTAGGTACCAACCCTGCACTAATAATACACACTAGTTCATAAGGTAGGTATGATTATTATTGCCATTTTAAAGATGTGGACATCTGCCCAACTGAAGAGTTAAGTGATTACTTTCCAAAGCGTCCTGAATTAAGCTACTGCTGGAATTCTAGCCCAGGTCTGCCTGATCCACAACTTCTGCTCTTAATCACTATCTGTGCAGCCTCCCTGAATAACTGAAATGACATTTCCCTGTAGCTTTTACCAAAGCCAACTCACTTGCTTCCTCCAGTTTGGGGAAGGTAGTACTCTTGCCTGGAAAATCCCATGGACGGAGGAGCCTGGAAGGCTGCAGTCCATGGGGTCGCTGAGGGTCGGACACGACTGAGCGACTTCACTTTCACTTTTCACTTTCATGCATTGGAGAAGGAAACGGCAACCCACTCCAGTGTTCTTGCCTGGAGAATCCCAGGGACGGGAGAGCCTGGTGGGCTGCCGTCTATGTGGTCGCACAGAGTCGGACATGACTGATGCGACTTAGCAGCAGCAGCAGACCTTCCTAAAAGCCTATAAGCTATAATTTTCCATAATAACCAGTTTTATCTTAAAATCAGAACTCTTTCTTCATACATGTCCATACTTGTTTACATTTCTTTTTAAAAGTAATTTTATTTTATTTATTGGCTGCACCTCAGGGTGTGCAGGATCTTAGTTCATCGACCAGGGATTGAACCCTTGCCCTCTACACTGGCAGTGCAGAGTTTTAACCACTGGACCACCAGGGAAGTCCCCCATATGTGTTGATATTTCATAGTAGAACTCTGTTAAGACAGATTTATCTGGTTACATTTCATACTTGATTAAATTTTTCTAAAATATAAATTGTGAGCATTCTGAAACAGACTTTTCTCCCTCAAAAGACAAATGCCAGTATTCATGCATCACTTGTGAGATTTTTGTGTATTTCTATGTTTTTTAAAAAGGAACAATAGATTTTGAAAATGCAATGGCCCAAGTAGGGGAACTTCCTTGAGGTCAGTGTTATCCATGGCCACCATGCGTCCGGCAGGAAATCTGTAGCCAGTGACATTAACAATGACCGAGGAGACAGTTGTGGCTGTACATCCGAATGAGGCAGGATAAAAAGCATGCTTTTCGCTTTTCATGTATATCACAGGCATCAAAGCTCGTATTTCTCATCTTTCACCTGGTCTGTGCCAAGTGGTTTGTAGGGCTGACTCATTAAGCCTGCACACTCTGATGAGGCCGAAACACTCAACACAGCCTACATGTGTTTATGTCCTTCTTAATGCCCTCACTCCAGCAGGGTACGGCATTCCTGGGTGGTATTCCTAGGCTTAGACCAAGGATGGCTTTAATGATTATTTTTAGGCAAGCTTTGGCATGTGCAGAATCTCCTTGGAGAAAGAGACCCTCTGTTGCAAAAGCACAGGATAATATGACAATTGAGAATCAATTCCTCACTCGGACAGCTGAATCCAACACAAAAAGCCCTGAGTTCATTTCTCCAGCATCCTATCAGAGAATGACTCAAATATTTACTTTTGAGTTACACCAGCCACATGCTCACCAAGATTAAATAGTCAACCGTCATCCTTGGCTAAAACAACTTACTGCTCAGAGATAAAACCTATTAGCTTGCTTTTCATATAAATACATGATCTTTATGTCATCCTCAGAGCAGCCTGTGAAGTGGACATTGTCATCATTCCCAGTTTACATACAAGGAAGCAGACTCAGAGAGGTAAGGACCAGATAAAAGAGCTCCAGATACTAAGGAGCAGAGACTAGAATTCAACCCCGGGCAATCTGCCTCTCAGACTCTGAACATCATCTCAGTTATTACGCTGCCTCTTCTGTTTGCTTGTTTATTTAATATTTATTTATTTGGCTGCACTGGGTCTTAGTTGTGGCCCAGGGATCTCCAGAGGGGGGTTCAGTAGTTTCGGTGCAGGGGCTTAGCTGCCCCATACCGGCCATACCCCCCGCAACCTGCTCCTGCCTCATGAAAGCTTAGTTCCCAAATCACGGATCAAACCCTCATCCCCTGCACTGGAAGGCAAAGTCTTAACCTCTGGACTACCAGAGGCATCCCTTAAGTTTGCTTTTTATAAAGTTAAATCAACTTTGGCAATTTTTTTCTCATTAGGTATAAGCATTGCTAATTCAGATTTCCCCCTCATTTGGGAGGAATTAAAGGAAAAAGTGGGGTGTGTTCTGCCTGCTGAGATAAAAGTTTGTTTCCTAAAATCAATCCCAACACTCCCGTGGGAAATGGCTGCAGCAGGACCACTGGAATCAGAATCTCAGTCCCCCACTTTGTAGCTCTGTGACCTTGAACAAGTCACTTCTCTTTGTATTGATATTTCAGCTTCCTCACCAATAAAATGAGGGCCATAACAGAAACGAATTCAGTGTTCTTGGGGACTAACTAACACGTAGAGTATTTAGAACAGGGTCTGACACATTTTTAATCTACTCAATAATTCTCAGCTATTTTTATGATTAATAAGATGNGTATTGATATTTCAGCTTCCTCACCAATAAAATGAGGGCCATAACAGAAACGAATTCAGTGTTCTTGGGGACTAACTAACACGTAGAGTATTTAGAACAGGGTCTGACACATTTTTAATCTACTCAATAATTCTCAGCTATTTTTATGATTAATAAGATGCCTGGACTAAGTTTAGATTCGAGAACATATGTAAACCATCAGGAGGAACAACTAACATGTCTATCATCTGGATATTCTGGAAATTACTTTGTCTTGAAAAGAGAATCTAAAGAGGCCCCTCCCATGGCCCAGGCTGTCTGTATGTGATGGCTAAGTGTATCTTTCTCAAACTAAACAGCTTTGGCACTGGCTGAAATAAAACAGAGTATGGATTCTTTGACATTACCTCCAAGATACACACATACACACTTTAAACATTTTTAATTAAACGCTTAAAGATGGTTTGGGTTCTCAGATAAATAGCTATCATCAACATATCCTCTCTGCGGTAAGACACCAAGGCCATCTTTGCGCAGCAACTTGCTCTAAATCACGTTCCTAAAAATGGCCCTTCGAAACTTGCATTTCAGTACTTGGTGTCCCCAGTTGTTGCTGTCCCAGAACAAAAGCCTAATTGCTGCCGCTACAATACAGTCCTTTCTCTGAGATCATCACGAAGCCCTCGGAGCAAACAAGAGGGAGTTCTTGCGAACAACGAGCACGGCATCAAGTTCCTGGACCCTGAAGGCCAACACGAGCCGAGTTATCTTTGCGACTCGAGTCCCTTTCTAATCTCTACTCCTGCAGCAACTGGCTCCGTCTCGAGGGTGTTTCTGAGCCCTTGAGGACACGTGTGTGTTCCTGCTTGGACGAGTCTGGAAAACTTCGGGGTCCTCTAATCCCCGCCTCCCCCAGCCCCGGGCGCAGCAAGGGCGGGCGCGGGTCAGCAGCCCGCCTGGGGGCGATACTGTCCCCGTGGGGTCGTGGTCGTGCGTCCCCCGGGCCCCGCAAGGTGAGGCTCGGGGCGGGATGTCCCACCAGGCCCACCCCTGCGCCCCGCAGGCGCGCGCGGGAGTCCCCACTTTCCCAGCCCGGTTGGGACGGGCGCCGTGCGCTCCCATCCCGAGCCGGCACTCAAAGACCCGAACAGCGGCCCCGGGGGTCTGGGGGGCGGGAGTTGGGGGTGCTCGGACTCACGCGGTCTCTCGGGGTCTCGGGGACCTCTCCGCGGTCGGCTCCCGTCCCCTTGGGCTCTGAGAGTGGGTGCCTCCCATGGCTCAGAGCGCAGGGCCCCGGCTGCGCCCACCGGTGCTTGCTCCGCGGCGCGCCGGCCCGGCCCGGACCCCGCCGGGAGGAGGAGGCGGGCGCCGGAGGAAGGGTGGGGCCGCGGGGTGGGCGGGGGTGCAGGGGACAGGGTCCCGGCCGCCGGGAGCGCCGGCGAAAGGGCGTTGCTGGAGACGCTGCGACTTCTCCGCCAATCGCAGGGCTCGGCCCGCCCGGTGGCCCGGGGACCCCCGCCCGGAGATCCCGCCCGGGCGAGGCTGAACGCGCGGGTCACTCAGCCAGAGAGCCACCCCGGGCGACAGGTGGACTGGGGCTGGGGGTGGGGGCCGGCGGCAGTCGCCCTCCCAGTTCGCCCGCGCCCCCAGGGAGCCCCCGCGCGCGGCTGCCAGCGGCGCAGCTGGGAGGGGGCCCCCCGGGGCAGCCGTGCGGAGAAGCCCCGGGAGGGGGCGGTGTGCTCCGGCACCCCAGACCCGGGCCGCCTTCCCTTCCAGGCGGCCTCCCCCAGCCGTTTGTCGGGCACAGAGGGCTGCGCAGAGTCGTGTAGAAAACGGAGGGGACCTATTCGTGCCCCCCAAAACTCGAGACAAGTTCCTGCGCCCTCCCCGAGTCTTTCTCTCTTTTCATTTATAAAATAAGAGAGCTATGATCATTCTTGACCTCTTAATGTCCCTTCCGGTTCTTACAACCAATGAATGATTTCTCTTTCGAACTCTCAAGTTGGAAATAAGATCCTGTCCCTCCCATCACCCCTGTGTTGTACCTACTCATACTCCTTACAGGGCTTCCTTGGTGGCTCAGATGGTTAAAGAATCTGCCTGCAATGCAGGAGACCCAGGTTCAATCCCTGGGTTGGGAAGACCCCCTCGAGGAGGGANTTCTCTTTTGTTTGATACTAATATAGCCTCTCTAGCCTTCTGTGCTTAATATTGATATATCTTTTACTATCCATCTGAAAGAGGAGAGTGGAAAAGTTGGCTTAAAGCTCAACATTTAGAAAACGAAGATCATGGCATCCGGTCCCATCACTTCATGGCAAATAGATAGAGAAACAGTGGAAACAGTGGCAGACTATTTTCTTGGGCTCCAAAATCACTGCAGATGGTGACTGTAGACATGAAAGAAAAAAGACGCTTACTTCTTGGGAGAAAAGTTATGACCAACCTAGATAGCATATTCAAAAGCAGAGATATTACTTTGCCAACAAAGATCTGTCTAGTCAAGGCTATGGTTTTTCCAGTAGTCATGTATGGATGTGAGAGTTGGACTACAAAGAAAGCTGAGCACAGAAGAATTGATGCTTTTGAACTGTGGTGTTGGAGAAGACTCTTGAGAGTCCCTTGGACTGCAAGGAGATCTAACCAGTCCATCCTAAAGGAGATCAGACCTGAATATTCATTGGAAGGACTGATGTTGAAGCTGAAACTACAATACTTTGGCCACCTGATGCAAAGAACTGACTCACTGGAAAAGACCCTGATGCTGGGAAAGATTGAAGGCAGGAGGAGAAGGGGATGACAGAGGATGAGATGGCTGGATGGCATCATCAACTCAACGGACATGAGTTTGGGTAAACTCCAGGAGTTGGTGGTGGACAGGGAGGTCTGGCGTGCTGCAGTCCATGGGGTCACAAAGAGTCAGACACAACTGAGTGACTGAACTAACTAACTAGTTTTCATCTATTTCTATCATTGCATTTAAACTATTTTTTTAAAACTGGACTTTAATTTTCAGAGTAGTTTTAGGTGCAGAGTTAAAATGAGCAGAAAGCACAGAGAGTTTATATATAGCCCCCACCCTCAAACTCACACAGCCTCCCCACTATCAACCCCCTCCCTCCAGAGTGATACATATGTCACAACCAGTGAACCTGCACTGACATGTCATTGTCACCCAAAACTGATAGTTTACATCAGGTTCACTCTTGGTATGTACCCTACAAGTTTTGGCAAATATATAATGACACGTCTCCACCATTGCTGTGTCATATGGAATAGTTTCACTGCTCTAAATATCCTCTGTTCTCTGCCTGTTCATCCTTGCCCTTCCTTCTTTCCTGGCAACCAGTGATATGTTTTTATTGTCTCCATAGTTTTGCCTGTTGCAGAACATCATATAGTTAGAATCGCATAATATGGAGCCTTTGAAGGCTGACTTACTTAGGACATGCATTACAGACTTCTCCATGTCTTTCTTGTGGCTTAATAGCTCTTTATGAAAAGTGAAACTGAAAGTGTGACTCACTCAGTTGTGTGACTCCACGATCACACGGACTGTAGCCTACCAGGCTCCTCTGTCCATGGAGTTCTCCAGGTAAGAATACTGGAGTGGGTAACCATTCTCTTCTCCAGGGGATCTTCCCAACCCAGGGATCGAACCCAGGTCTCCTGCATTGCAGGCGGATCCTTTACCATCTGAGCCACCAGGGAAGCCCAATAGTTCTTCATATGTTAGATATCTTATTTTGGACTGTATCACGGACATCATGAATACTAAGTTGTGGCGATTTCAGGCTCCATTACTTTTCACTGGTGAGAGTTGTTTTTCTTTCATTTCAGCAGATCATTTTCTCGATGGGCTTGAACTTCAGCCCCTGCTGCTTGGGTGGCAGCTCCAGCCTGAGTGCAGACCTTCTGTGTAGCGGAGCTGCTCTGAGTGTTTTCTGTACTCATGTGTTTCAAGGGTCAGTCAGTGATTTGGTTTGGGGATCTCCTCTTTAACTTTCTGGATTCCCCCACTTTTTCAGCATTCATCATTTCCTGACTTCACTTCCTTCATCCCTTAGAAGAGTAGGCAGGCCTTGAGAGTTTCTCATGTATGCCTCTTTATCACACAAGCCACTGTGTGGACTACACTTAGCCCTGTGCCAAAAGCATTGGCAGCAGGGACTTCCCTGGTGGTCCAGTGGGTAAGCCTCCAGGCTTCCAGCGCAAGAGGTGTGGGTTCAATCCCTGGTCAGGAAACTAAGATCCTGCATGCCTTGAGGTGCAGGTGCGGCCAAAAAAAAAAAAAAAAAGCTGAGCCACAGAGACCACTTGTCTGACTCCTCATCTCCTCTTCTCCAAGCGACATGTAGCACCAGAATCTAACTATTTCTGTTTCTTCAATGCCTTTAGGTAATTGCATTATGTATCCTATCCAAGTTCTAGGGTTTCTTTTCTTTTTTTTTTTTTAATATATTAATTAATCTATTTTTGGCTGCTTCAGGTCTTAGCTGCAGCACTCAGGATCTTTCCTCATGGCATGTGGGATCTTCACCGTGGTGGTGGGCTTTCTCTCTAGCTACAACTCATTGATTCAGTTGCCCCAAGGCATGGAGGATCTTAGTCCCCAACCAGGTATTGAACCCATGTCTCCTATATTAGAAGGCAGATTCTTAACCACTGGACCGCCAGGAAAGTCCTTAGAGTTACTTCCGTCAGAATGGTCCTAATGCCCGGTAGAGCCTATAATATCCAGGAGTAAAAGCCCATAACTCACTCTTATGAAACGGTAATTCTCAGCTTTATCACACATCTTACTCATCACAGTTTTGGCCTGCTTTCAAAAATCAAAGTCACCTCCACAAGATATAGATTCGTTTATTCATTTGGAATACTAAAATAATTTGCTATGGGCCCTGCAGATGTTTTAAGAGATAAGTACCAAAGTAGTCCATTGCATAACTGTAATAAGTTTGTAACCTCTCAAGGTGGCAGAGACTAATATTCTCTAATACCTGTTTTCCCCTTCTCTCTTAAAACAAGTGAAAACAATGCTAGTTTTTAGATATTATGAACAAAAGTTATGTTTCCCAGTCTCTATTGCACTTAGATGTGACCAAGTACCTAAATTTTGGTCAATGGAATGGCAACAGAACTGTCAAGTTCAACTTCCAAGAAGTATCATTCCTAACCAGTGGGGAGGGTACTATGGCCTGAATGTTCGTATCCCCCTAAAATTCATATTAAAATCCGAACATGCAAAGGTGATGGTATTAGAAGAGGGAGCCATTGGGAGACACTAAAATCATGGTGGTGGAGCCTTCATGAATGGGGTCAGTGCCCTTATCATACAGCTCTAGAGAGATTCTTTGCCCCATCCACCCCGTAAGGACACAGCTAGAAGGCATTGCTATGAACTGGGAAAAGGCCCTCATTGGAAACCAGCACGCTGGTACCACGATCTCAGACATCCAGCCTCCAAAATTATGAGAAATAAATTGTTGTTGTTTATAAATGACCCAGCCTGTGGTATTTGGTAATAGCAGTCAAGATGGACTAAGACAGGAGGTGATTTCCTCCCCCCCCGACCCCCGCCACCTTTTTTTTTTTTTTTGGCTCTTTCTTTTCCCTGCTGGCTGGAATGCTGTTGAGATAGTTGAGTTCACGCAGCCGTACATAAACCTGAGGTAGAAGAACTCTCATCCATAACACCACAGAACCTCTAAGCCTGCCCTGAATTGCCTACCAACAGATTTCTTTTATGTAAGTGAAAAATAAACTTACATGCAGTTTAGCCACTGTTAGTTTGGATTTCTCTAAGACTCAGCCAAAGCAAACACAAATCAGTGTTCTGGTAATTAAAGTGGGGAGAAGAAGAGTCCCATTGTCTTGAAGTTTAAACCTCCTGTAGCTGTAAGAATTATTGTACTAGGCAGTCTACCAGTAATCACTCCATTTTGTTCTATATATAAAGAGTGCGATGTAAGCTAGTCTTAACCTTCATATTTCCAGGCCTGAAGTTCAGCTCTGGCTGAACCTCTCCATAACACTTCTTCCCAGGCATCACTGCTAAGCAAATCTATTTGTTGTTATTTGTCGTTTAATCCCTAAGTCATGTCCAGCACTTTTGCGACCCCATGGACTGTAGCCCGCTAGGATCCTCTGTCCATGGGATTTCCCAGGCAAGAATACTGGAATGGGTTGCTACTTCCTTCTCCAAGGGATCTTCCCGACCCAGGGGTTGAGCCTGCGTCTCCTGCATTGCAGGCAGATTCTTTACCATCTGAGCCACCTGGGAATCCCAAGCAAATCTATGCCCTATTCGAAATAAACTTCCTCCAGTGTAATGCTAAAGCATATTAAAAAGCAGAGACACTACTTTGCCAACAAAGGTCCATCTAGTCAAAGCTATGGCTTTATCACGTATGGATGTGAGAGTTGGACTATAAGGAAAGCTGAGCACCAAAGAACTGATACTTTTGAACTGTGGTGTTGCAGAAGACTCTTGAGAGTCCCTTGGACTGCAAGGAGGTCCAACCAGTCCATCGCAAAGATTAGTCCTGAATATTCATTGAAAGGACTGATGCTGAAACTGAAACTCCAATACTTTGGCCACCTGATGCAAAGAGCTGACTCATTTGGAAAGACTCTGATGCTGGGAAAGATTGTAAGCAGGAGAAGAAGGAGATGACAGAGGATGAGATGGTTGGATGGCACCACTGACTCAATGGACATGAGTTTGAGCAAGCTCTGGGAGTTGGTGATGGACAGGCAGGCCTGGTGTATTGCAGTCCATGGAGTCACAGAGTCGGACACAACTGAGCCACTGAATTGAACTGAACTGAACGGAATGCTTCCATTCCCTTCTCCCTCAGTGCTATCCTGACTGATTGATTCACTCATTCATCTGACAAGTATATATAAATGCCTACCTTGAAGCCTGTCTTAATCTCAGTTCATCTTTGCAAACATACTGGATGAGGTGAGAATCGCCTGAAGTCTGCTACCAGCCTCAAGATGACCGACCCTCTTGCAAGAAAGACAAATATCATAAGATATTGCTAGTATGTGGAATCTGAAAAAGTGGTACAAGTGAACTTATTAGAGTCACAGATGTAGAAAACAAACTTATGGTTACCAAGGGGGAAAGAGGTAGGGTGAGGGATAAACTGGGAGACTGGGATTGACATGTACACACATATACACACTGCTTCTGCTGCGGCTGCTAAGTCGCTTCAGTCGTGTCCGCCTCTGTGCGACCCCATAGACGGCAGCCCACCAGGCTCCCCTGTCTCTGGGATTCTCCAGGCAAGAACACTGGAGTGGGTTGCCATCTCCTTCTCCAATGCATGAAAGTGAAAAGTGAAAGTGAAGTCGCTCAGTCGTGTCCGACTCTTAGTGACCCCGTGGACTGTAGCCCACCAGGCTGCTCCGTCCGTGGGATTTTCCAGGCAAGAGTACTGGACTGGAGAGCCATCGCCTTCTCCACATACACACACTACTATATGTGAAATAGATAACTAATAAGGACCTACTGAACAGCACAGGGAACTCAATGCTGTAAAGACCTATGTGGGAAAAGAGTCTCAAAATGAGTGGGATATATGTATATATCCCACTCATTTTTATATATATGATATATATATATGTGATATATGTATATATACCACTAACATATATATTTATATATATACACAACAGTGTAACTGATTCACTGTTGTACAGCAGAAATTAATACAACATTGTACATCAACTATATTCATTAAAAAATAATTTTTTTTAAAATAAAAAATTTTTAAAGATGACCTTCTTGCAAATCTACATCCTAATTCCACCCTGCATCATTGTTTTGGCCTAAACAGAACAAAAATGAAAAAGTAAGAGGCTGATTCCTGAAACAGAGCTGGAAAGGCTTTTAGAGGCCATCTAGTTCCACCTTCTTTTTTTTTTAATATAAGTCAGCCAAGGCCCTGGTGCACCAGCAGCTTGCCCAAGGTCAAGAGACAGAGCCAAGGTTGGAACCCGGAGGCAGATTTGCTGATCCCTGCACAGTCCTCTGTTCCTCCCTCAATCCTTATCTCCTTCATTCACACCTAATCCAGATACAAAGATTACACGGCTGTTATTTTGATTCGAAAATAAAACATTTTACTTTAAGAGCCCTCCCATATATCCTCAGTGTCAAAGGGAGAAGTTACCTTTGTTGATTTGTCTTTGAGCGGATTCCCAATTGACTCTGAAGAATGAACACTCCAGCAGCCCAGACCAGGACCTTTTTCCCTCTGGCTTGGAACCCTTGGGACTGAAGAAAATTAAGTCAGGTGGAAGTCACATGCTGACTCACAAGGTAACTTTTCAGTGCAAGTTTCCAGCCAAATGCCCTTCGCCCAAGGCGACTTCTCAGCAATTCCTCTGAAATTTCAACAGCCACACGGTGTGACTGTTCTCCAACACGCTGTGCTAGCAAAAAAAAGTGGGGATGTGGGGGGAGAAAGTGTTCCCCTATTTCAAGGTGAGGCAAGTGTCATCCATCATAAGGAGAAAGTTTCCGGAAGGGGGCTTGTTCTTCAGACCTGTGACCTTGGTTTCCTGCAGAAACAGCTGTTCACGATTTCTCTCTGTATTCTCAGGGAGAGGAATGAACGCACTTAAAAACCTTTTTAAAAAATTTCATTTAGTTGCCATTTCTAGTCCTACATAATGCTTCAGGGACACTGCAAGCTTTGTGAGCTTTTTATTGATTTACTTTTTAGGCAGAGTAGTATTTTTTTGTGCTCTGGTATTGTGTTCAGAGACAGAAACTGCCTCTAATTCAAACATCCTGGATTCAGAAACCACAAGTATCTTCTTGGAATATTAACTCTTAGGACTTTTCTGGGTCTCATGTAATTTTGGGGTAGTGACCTGGAATAGCCATTGGGTATTTAAACATGGATTTCCACTCCATTGGGCTTCCCTGGTGGCTCAGTGGTAAAGAATCTGCCTGCCAAGCAGGAGACGCAGGTTTGATCCTTGGGTCAGGAAGATCCCCTGCAGAAGGGAATGGCAACCCAGTCCAGAGGAGCCTAGTGGGCTAAAGTCCATGGGGTTGAAAAAGAGTCGGACATGACTACACCACCACCTCCCACCTCCCAGCCCACTGTCTGGTCCTGGGAGTGGAAGGTCAGAAGAGTTCATCCACCAATACTTTATTTCCACCCCCCGAACCAGCAGGTTTTTACTTTAGTTATTCCACCAAAAAACGGCAAAGCAGACACGAAAATGAGAAGCCTGGTAAAAGTCCTGAGGGTCTAGGTTCAAGGAAGCGCTTTCATACGTGAACCTTTGGAGTAAAATTGGTATGCATGGTTCACTGTATAAAATAGCAGAAAGAATATAAGAAAAAAAGATCTACTATTCTCTGGCTGGGCAAAACAAACAGGGTCTATGGAATCTGAAAATACTTCAAAGCAGAAACAAACATTAAAAGGAAATCTTTAACGAGAAACAAAGTAAATATTAAAAGTCCTTTTGGCTCAGAAGCTAAGACTGTCCTAAGAGGTTATATACAGACCTCGCTTGTTTATCTTAGGACATTTGTGAGCCAGGCAGAGCTGCCAAGTTGCAAGAATAAAACAGGCTTTTAACCTTTTAAATAAGTTAAATAAAAGAAAAAGTAAGACAGGTAGAACAAAGCATCAGAGCCACACTTTCCTCAGGAAAAGTTTTCCACTTTCCTGCAGGTTGAAAGACCAGAGTTGCACTGCAGTGATTCTACATCTGCAGATAAAAATCCAGGGGCACCCATAGGAGTTAAGATGGAAGAAAATGAAAGTATCCTGCCTTGCCAGGTGTGGCATATGCACAAATCAGAAGGAAGTGCTATTGTTCTGCAGTTTTTCATGTTCAAGGCACGGGGCATTTCCAAACAGGATTTGGCCTATGTAGGGATCTCCCTGGTGGCTCAGACGGTAAAGCGTCTGCCTGCTGTGTGGGAGACCCGGGTTCGATCCCTGGGTTGGGAAGATCCCCTGGAGAAGGAAATGGCAACCCACTCCAGTCTTCTTGCCTGGAAAAGTCCACGGATTGAGGAGCCTGGTGGGCTACAGTCCATGGGGTCGCAAAGAGTTGGACATGACTGAGCACCTTCACAATCTTAGCTTTGATTTTTTCAACTTTTTCTTGCTGGTACTCACAGCGTTTTATCTACACTCCATGTTGCTACTGGTACTGTAATCTACCCGGCCCCCGCCTTTTCTTGAGCATCTGTAGTCTAAGAAGGTGTGGGCAACAGAGTGGGAGTCATAGTTTCCATCCTCCATGAATATGCTTGGTCCCTGATCTTATCTCTAAGAAAGAGTAGGGCATAAGCTAACAAGTGTAAGAAGAGAGACAGGGGCTTGAGCAAGGTGGAATGAATATNAAGGGATAGGCTACCCACTCCAGTATTCTTGGGCTTCCCTTGTGACTCAGCTGGTAAAGAATCCACCTGTAATGTGGGAGACCTGGGTTCGATTGCTGGGTTGGGAAGAGCCCCTGGAGAAAGGAAAGGCTACCCATTCCAGTATTCTGGCCTGGAGAATTTCATAGACTACAGTCCATGGAGTTGCAAAGAGTCAGACATGACTGAGCAACTTTCATTTTCTTATAGGGACTTACACAGCTCAAACCTGTGTTGCTTAAGGATCAACTGTACTCCCCTGATAGGGAGAGGTAGGGATTAAACATGAGATGCTGTGTATGAAGCACTTAGTACAAGCATGACTCATAGTAAGTGCTCAATAAATGGCAGTCCCCCAGTTTATTTCCTGCCTACTTTTACTTCCAGAGAGGGTAGGCAAACGGCTGCATGCTACTCTCAAAATCATTGCAAACTTAGTCTAGACTTAGACGGCGCTCACAGATTTACCCTCTGAGAAAGCCACAAAATTCTTTTGTAAGTCATGATCCCTTCCTGTTTTTTTTCTTTTATTAGCTATATTTAGCTCTTAAATTTTATATCTCAGCTTGAAATCTTAAAGTCATCCTTCCAAAAGTACAAGTGGTTCAGCCAATGGCATTTACAAGCAAGCTGTTTTTTTGCTTCTTTTTTTTTTCCCAGAAATAACAATAGGTCAGAGGTGAGACTGATTTCCATAACTCCAAATATAAATAAGGTAAACTTCATTTAATCAAAGAATCCAATTTGGCAAGTCCAATTCTGAAGACTAGTTATTCCAGTTTTATTAAACTTCCAAGAGAACATTTAAGTTTTTTCTCACAGGTTGTAAGCTGTCTCTCAGGGACCCTGGGTCTGGGTAAACACCCCATCCCCACCCCCAGCTCACAGTTGAAATTGTTGGTGTTGATTTTTTCAATCTCAAATACTAGCTACTTCTTTCCAGCCCGCCACCCAACCACTTTACCCGAGGTTAATCCAAACTCTTTTACACATAATAACATATTTTTAAAAAAGATTTTCTTGATGTGGACATTTTAAAAGTCTTTACTGAATCTGTTACAATATTGCTTCTGTTCATGTTTTGGTTTTTTGGCCATGGGGTGTGAGGGATCTTAGCTGCCTGACCAGGGATCAAACCCATATTGGAAGGCAAAGTCTTAACCACTGATCCACCAGGGAAGTCTGCATAATAACATATTTATTGAGTCCTTACTATGTGCCAGACACAGTTTTAAATGCTTTATGTGGATTAAGTCATTCTCTCATAATGTTGTTATAATATAAGTACTATTATTATCATCTCTCTACACAAAATATTATTTTGGAAATTTGCATAAGAGGATCTAGCTGATCTGGGGCAGAGCGGAGATTTGGGGCCGGGGAGTCTGGCTACAGAGCTGGCTCTTGCCCGCCACTGTATCCCCTCTCCTGACAGAGGTGAGGTTTCCTGGGGACACAGTTTGCACGAGAATTCCGACTCTCTGTGTTCACAGCGGCACCCTTCCTCCGTAGAATGTTCTGTCCTAGCCCCATTTCTCCCAGCCTATGCCCAGGGGGCACCACTTACCAAACACACGAAAGAAACACCCTACTAACAACAGCGTCCTTCTCACCTCTGTCAAAGGGGGCTGGAAAAATATTCAAAGCAGGGTGGCTCAGACTTGGGGGAGGGGCTCCAAGTTCAACCTCAACATGAACTGGCTGGGCACCCTTAATCAAGTCACACCCCATCTTCACCCACACGTGCTCAGCAGTAGAGCAGGGGAACAGGCAGAAACCACCTTCCAGGGCTTTTGTGGGGATTGTGTGAGCATATCTGTGCTCAGCACAGCGCTGGGCTCAATAAGGAAGCTGCCATTAAGGGAGACCAGTAAGAGCTATTATGAGTATTGATTGTACAGTCCATTACTGTGAGTAGAACCGAGAAGGGCACATTCCGAGAAGACTCGGAGAGAGTCCGGGTTGTCATATACGCTCTCTGGGGCCCTGTCCCTTATCCGTTCCTGAACCTGAGGACCAGCTGCCTGAGACAGAAGGGGCCACCCCCAAGCCTGCCTGGGGCACGACACCTGTGGGTTCCCCAGGGCGGGAGATGGTCATTAAGTAGAAGGTGATGTGGAGAGGCAAGTGAGAGCCCAGACAGGGCCAAGCTGGAAACCCCTCCGTAAATCAACCCCGTCGTGTAAGCAGTCATTTTCTCCCAAGACACAACATTACCTGTCCCAGGTTAGCAGTTCTGAACATTGATTTCAAAACTTGCTTTTGACTCGGCCCCTTAACACACAGTCAGGTGAAGACAGAGCTGCTTTGTCGGGAGAGGGAAGAGGAGGCTCCTGGAGCACCCAGTTGTTGAACCCTCCCCAGAGGGACCCCATGTCCCTTCAAAAGGGCACCGAGGTCTTTAGATGCTTGAGGGCACCAAAACCCACCCATGCTCAAGTCCTTTTCATAAAAGGGCATCATGCTCAGCTGCCTCAGTTGTGTCTGACTCTTTGCTACGCTATAGATTGTAGCCTACCAGGCTCCTCTGTCCATGGGATTCTCCAGACAAGAATACTGGGGTGGGTTGCCATGCTCTCCCCCAGGAGATCTTCCCTACCCAGGGATTGAACCCGTGTCTCTTATATCTCCTGCACTGGCGGGGAGGTTCTTTACCACCAGTGTCACCTAGGAAGCTCAAAAAATGGCACAGTACTTGCACATAACCTACATACATCTTCCCTTATACTTTAAATCATCTCTAAAACCAAATACAAGAATGTAAATGCATTCTAAATGTAAGCACAATCTAAATCCAAATATGATCTAAATGCTATGTAAATAATCACATGCAAATTCAAGTTTTACTTTGGGGAAGTTTCTGGAACATTTTTGGAGATGGCCTTCCGAGGTTGGTTGAACGCAGAACCTGTATATGATACGAACTTTGCTCTTAGTGAACTTAGAGTCTAGTGAGCTGGTGGCTACAAGTTTGCACTGGCTGGCAAGTGAACTCCAGTGTTCCTCGTTTAAGGTGCAAATCCTAGCAAGGCACCGTTGCTACCTTCTACGGAGCCCTGAGGCTTTTCAGTTGCAAAAGTTTCCTCCGTGTTTATACTGCACAGGGTAGATAGGGGCTGGGAGGAGCATGCCTGAATCATTGACCTGTTTCAGTAAAATAATTTCTAAGATTAACTTATCTCTCACAACACCTCTGTCAGGTGGGGTTATTACTGTCTCATTTTGCAGGTGAGGAAACTGAGACTGAAGCTATTTAACTTGTCTGAAGTCACCCAGCTAGACAATGCAGGACCCCAGAGTCAAACCCCATCTTGGTTTCACACGATGGCGGCCTGGACTCAGTACAGATTCCTCCTCTGCAGTTACTAGTCGTGTCTACAGCCTCAGTTTCCTCATCTGTAAAGTGGGGATGATAATGATACCTGCCACCTTCAGAACGGTGCCTGGCACACAGGCAGCGCTCAAGAGTTAGTGCCCGTCTCGGGATCACCAAATAACAGGTTATGGCTCATTTGTCCAATACACTTGCATTTATTTGGCTGGTTAGAATACTGGAGTGGGTAGCCTATCCCTTCTCCAGCAGATCTTCCTGATCTAGGAACTGAAACAGAGTTTCCTGCATTGCAGGCAGATTCTTTACCAACTGAGCTATCAGGCAAGCCCAGAAAACAGTGCAAGGCAGTATGTGGATAAGCAGCCAAATGCGTCCCGCAGAGAAGTAAAGGCCATCAGAGTTCAGAGAAAGGGCATTTGAAATGCTTCACTTATTACTGCTTCATAAAATTTTGAGCACTCCTGGTGCAGAAGCCCTGCTGAGCTCACTGTCAGCCCAATGTCAGCGTGTGCTGCCAAGGCCAGCCTCAGCCACCAGCTGGGGCATGTCCTTAACAAGCCACATGCCGCCTTCCGGGTAGACCAGTTACCTCTACAGACACAGATACCTCTATAGACAGCCATCTAAGTCTCTAGGGATGCCTTGGTTCTGCCCATTAACACATGGCACTGGGATGTGCCACACCCCCATGCTAAGAAAGAGCTCAAGGTGTGTGTCAAGACAGCAGGTGGCAGGCGGTTGGGGTGGGTGGGAGGGGGGCATCAGGGGCCAGGAGGACACACGACCCAGGTCCTGGGAAACAGCCGGACCCCAGCTCATCAAGTCAAAAATGCCTTTTCCTTGTGCATGCGCATGGTCCTTTCTCTCTGAATCTATTCAGAGCCGAAGGTCTTTATGAACCTTCCCTGATATTCCAGGACTCCCCGCCCCATGCCCCCTCTCTCCAAGAAAAGAAAGCGAAAGAGAAAAGAAATCAGGGAATCCCTAGAATTCTGCCCTAGCACTTGCCACACCAGGCAAACAACGGCGTGCTTCTAGAGACTCCAAAATTAAAGTTAAACTTGGAAAGAAAGAGGAAAAAGAAAGGCTGACCTCCCCCGGAGTCCACTCACCCACCGCATACCCCCATCAGCCAGAAAACACCCCAGCCCAAGGCTTAAAGGTCAAGCTCTCGCTTTGCTCAGTAAATACCAAGTGAACCCAGGGCGCCCAGCGCCCCTTTCCTACCTCGTGGCCAGTGGTCCCGGGTCGCCTCACTCCCTCGGGCATCACCTGCTACGGCGGATCCGGCATCTCTGCTCGGGAAGCCGAGCGCCTCTGATGTGGGAGAGGCTCCTCGGAAGGAAGGGGAGGGCAGGCTGAGATCACTGACGTGGGGAGGGGTGGGTCTCCCTAAGCAAGCACTTGGTTGCAGGGGAAAGGATGTTTTGTAAGTTTTGGCTTGAATGTCCAGGGCAGAACAGGAAGTGTGCACTAGGGCTGGGAGCCCAGGGTGCATCTCCGCAGCCTCCCTTCAGAGGGAGCTTCCTGGGGTCTCTCAACTGCAGCCGATCTGGAATGCAAAGCTCTGTCTGAATCCTGGAGCTTTCCTCCAGCACTTTTTTTTTTTTTTTTTTTTCTTTTTTTCCCCTCCTTAATGGACCGTCAGCTTCGTTCCTGACATGCTGGAAAAATTTCCCTAGGCCTAAACTTGGCTCAGGAACACTCTCCCCTTGTGAGAGAATTTCTCCTGTTACACAGTTCAGATTGAAAAAAAGAGAGAGAGGGAGAGCTATGTTTTGCCAACTTTTGTACTGGGGACATTTTTGATGAATTTCCTCCCCTCTCTGAACCTTTGGATTCTAAGAAATATACACACCCACATCCCTCCTGACTTCCCCCCCCCACCCTCTAATGGAAAAATAACAAAAATAATAACATTGGTGAAAGATGGCAGAGAAAATGTTCTTAGTTTGTGGGCTCCTGGGGTCCTTCTTGGGTCAGCCTCCTCTCACCCCCAAACACACTTTTGCCCACTGGCCACGTGTGTTGCATGTCAAAGGGGAGGGGTAGTGATTGGCTTCCAAGCTCTCTCCTAGTTCTAGGTCTTTCTATGATGGAAGCCCAGGAATTGGCTATCTTTCCTAAATGGAGACCAGGTCCAATTACAAGCTCCACTTCCTCAGCCCCTCCCACCTCCCCACCCACCCCACCCCTGCAAGGGATGAGGTTGGAAGATTCCTGGTTGTGATTCTTGGAGGTGCTGGGTGGGGGTGCGTGGGACAAAAAGGCGTCCTAAGATTTAGCTGTCAACAGTCACCTGGGTGACTGTCAAATGCCAACTGTCAAATGCCACCACAAATTGGGATACTTCCTGCCAGTGCTGGAGATGGAAGAGATTGGGTTTCGATCCCTGGATGGGAAAGATCCCCTGGAGGAGGGCATGGCAACCCACTCCAGTGTTCTTGCCTGGAGAATACCCATGGGCAGAGGAGCCTGGTGGGCTATAGTTCATGGGTCACAAAGAGTCCGACAGGACTGGAGCGACTTAGCATGCACACACGCACAAACCTTTATGTGCAATGTGGACGAACCTTGAACACATCACGCTAAAGTGAAAGAAGCCAAACACAAAAGACAACATACTATATGATTCCATTTATCCTGCAAGGTCAAGAANATGGGTCACAAAGAGTCCGACAGGACTGGAGCGACTTAGCATGCACACACGCACAAACCTTTATGTGCAATGTGGACGAACCTTGAACACATCACGCTAAAGTGAAAGAAGCCAAACACAAAAGACAACATACTATATGATTCCATTTATCCTGCAAGGTCAAGAATGGGCAAATCCCTTGAGACAGGAAGTAGATTAATGGTTGCCAAGGACTGGGGTGGTGATGGAACTGGGAGCTGGAAGGAGATAGTACAGGGTACAGAAGTACAGGGTTTTGCGGGGGGAGATGATAAAAATGTTCTCAAGCTGATTGTGGCAATTATCACACAACTGTGTAAATATACTAAAAATCACTGAACTGTACACTCTAAATAGGTGACTTTGTGGCATGTAAATTATATCTAAATAAAGCTATTGCAAAAATAATACACATCCCTGAAAAGATAACTATTTCTGTGTATTTTGTAACCTAACCCAAACTTCTTAAGTGCCATAGTTTGGGTATAGTTTCTTGTTTCCTTGACTAACTCATCTGAAGGTTTATTTTGAGAAATTCAAGACACTGTCTGAGAAAAGAAAAGAGGATGTGGGGAACACAAGGAAAGAGACATTCCTTTTATTATTATTATTATTAATTTTTGGCTGAATTAGGTCTTAGTTGTGGCACACAGGATCTTCACTGCAGCGTGGGGGGCATCTCTCTAGTTGTATGTGGTGCGTGGGCTCAGTAGCCCACGGCATGTTGAATCTTAGCTGCCTGACCTGGGATGGAACCGTGTCCTCTGCATCGGAAGATGGATTCTTAACCACTGGACTACCATGGAGCTCCCAAGAATCATTTTCTTAGAGGAACACATTATTCTGCGTATCGAGATTCTTTAATAATCTTCCTTCTTTGGGGACACAAATACCCCCAAACTCTCTCTATCCTGCCCTCTCCCAAACTGCATGTTAAGATGGACTTTGAAAGTAAAACTACCTGAGATTTAGGAGCCTGACCGCTCTGACTATGTGCTTGTAATTAATGAACAAAATGTTGGGTGCTTTAAGCTAATGAAATACATTCATTCTTTTTCATCTCTCAAAAGTGATCAAACTCCTACTATATTCCAGGTAGCCCAAAATGTACAGGAGTTACGAGTCTGGCAAAGGAAACATGCAAAGAAGGCAGTGTCACAGGCAGTTCCAGGCGCCCTAATAGAAGATACAGGGAAGATAAGAGCCCAGTGAAAGCAGAGAGTGTATGTCGTGGGGAATGGCTGGAGTGGCAAGTGTGGTTTTAACCAGGCCGATGGACAGGGAGGCCTGGCATGCTGCAATTCATGGGGTCGCAAAGAGTCGGATACGACTGAGCAACTGAACTGAACTGAACTGAACTGATGAGACTGATTCTGTAATCGATGGGAAGTCTGAAGCAAGGGAGAGTCATGTTTTAGAAGAGATACTCTGAGAGGTGCCGAGTGAGAATGGTGAAAGTGGTCCAGAATTTCTGGCAATTGGGTAAAAGAGGTTTCATTCTTATTATCATTCTTTTGTTTTGAAGGGCGGATTACATACAGGTAATTTATTAGCAGCTTCCTGGTCGCCGAAATACGGCTTGCAAGGTTACAGAGGGAAAGAAAATTACGCTGCCCTTTACCGAGGCCACCTCCATGCCAATCAACCTCTCTGTCCGTGTCCATCGGATGTCATTCTCAGGTTTGTCCACTAGATGGCGGCATTGTTATTCCAGTAAGAAACCTTTCCAAACTTGGTATTGCTGCTGCTGCTGTTTCTGCTGCTAAGTCACTTCAGTCGTGCCCAACTCTGTGTGACCCCGTAGACGGTAGCTCCCCCGCCCCTGGATTCTCCAGGCAAGAACACCATTTCCTTATCCAGTGCATGAAAGCGAAAAGTGAAAGTGAAGTCACTCAGTCGTGTCCGACTCCTAGCGACCCCATGGACTGCAGGCCTACCAGGCTCCTCTGTCCATGGGATTTGCCAGGCAAGAGTACTGGGGCAATCCTAAAGGAAATGAGTCCTGAATATTCAGTAGGACTGATGCTGAAGCTGAAACTCCAATATTTTGGCCACCTGCTGTGAAGAACTGACTCATTGGGAAAGACCCTGATGCTGGGAAAGATTGAAGGTGGGAGGAGAAGGGGATGACAGAGGATGAGATGGTTGGATGACATCACCGACATGATGGACATGAGTTTGAGTAAACTCTGGGAGTTAGTGATGGACAGGGAAGCCTGGCGTGCTGCAGTCCACGGGGTCACAAAGAGTCAGACATGAAAGAGCGACTAAACTGACTGATTGCTGGGGCAGCTCAGAATCAGCAACGTCTGCTCTTTATCCCTTTTTGTATCAGGCAGCAGACCAACAGAGGAGCCCAGAATGTGCCGTGGAAAGAGCATGGGCTTTGGAGCTGGGCGAAGTTGTGTGCTCACTCAGATCCCCCCTCTCTGCTTAGAGTTTGACTCTGGGAACCTCAGTTCCACACTCCTTTGTCCACATTCCAGAATCTGCACTCGGCAAACCAGAAGTGTTTCGTAACTCAACTGGCAGCAAGACCTGACCTAAAGTGACCTGAGGTTACGTGTTTTCCTATGTAGCGTGAATATTCTTACACTTCCCGGCAGAAAGGGTGTATGTTGTTTTTGATGGCAAGGTGCTCCCCGGGTCCACTGGGGGCTTACTATCATAAAATGTATATTGTGCAGCGTTACCTTTCCATAATCTGAAAGGAATCAGAATTCTGAAGCACACATGGCTTTTGGGTAAGAGACTGTGGATTTGCAGTATGGAAATCCTTACTCACAGCAAAGGTGTTGTGAGGATAAAAGTTGACGGCTTGCCTGAAGCATCTAACACACAGAACCCATGGGGCTCCTCTCTCTCCAACCCCAGCTAATCAGGGGCCTGGTCCATGAGAGAAAGGGGCGACGGGGGAACAAAGCAAAGACTCTCTATGGATGCATTCACGTCGTTCGTTCATATGACGGAGACAGAGTAAGCACGTACTGACGTGCTAGGTGCCTGGTGATGAACAGGCTCCCGGTCTTCTGCTGCGCCTGTGCTTATCCTCGAAACNCTGGGAAAGATTGAAGGTGGGAGGAGAAGGGGATGACAGAGGATGAGATGGTTGGATGACATCACCGACATGATGGACATGAGTTTGAGTAAACTCTGGGAGTTAGTGATGGACAGGGAAGCCTGGCGTGCTGCAGTCCACGGGGTCACAAAGAGTCAGACATGAAAGAGCGACTAAACTGACTGATTGCTGGGGCAGCTCAGAATCAGCAACGTCTGCTCTTTATCCCTTTTTGTATCAGGCAGCAGACCAACAGAGGAGCCCAGAATGTGCCGTGGAAAGAGCATGGGCTTTGGAGCTGGGCGAAGTTGTGTGCTCACTCAGATCCCCCCTCTCTGCTTAGAGTTTGACTCTGGGAACCTCAGTTCCACACTCCTTTGTCCACATTCCAGAATCTGCACTCGGCAAACCAGAAGTGTTTCGTAACTCAATTGGCAGCAAGACCTGACCTAAAGTGACCTGAGGTTACGTGTTTTCCTATGTAGCGTGAATATTCTTACACTTCCCGGCAGAAAGGGTGTATGTTGTTTTTGATGGCAAGGTGCTCCCCGGGTCCACTGGGGGCTTACTATCATAAAATGTATATTGTGCAGCGTTACCTTTCCATAATCTGAAAGGAATCAGAATTCTGAAGCACACATGGCTTTTGGGTAAGAGACTGTGGATTTGCAGTATGGAAATCCTTACTCACAGCAAAGGTGTTGTGAGGATAAAAGTTGACGGCTTGCCTGAAGCATCTAACACACAGAACCCATGGGGCTCCTCTCTCTCCAACCCCAGCTAATCAGGGGCCTGGTCCATGAGAGAAAGGGGCGACGGGGGAACAAAGCAAAGACTCTCTATGGATGCATTCACGTCGTTCGTTCATATGACGGAGACAGAGTAAGCACGTACTGACGTGCTAGGTGCCTGGTGATGAACAGGCTCCCGGTCTTCTGCTGCGCCTGTGCTTATCCTCGAAACTCCTCCGAAGATTTCCACTGGTTAAGCATCACCCCCTCCCCACCGCCCCCGCCTCACCCCAGAGGAGGAGGCATTTCTTGACCCTGGAGCGAATAGCCTGAAGGCCTGGAAACCTCACCTGCTTCGGATTGAAGCACCAGCGTCTTGAAGTGACAGTCCCTGGCCCCGCCCACTCCTTATCCCATGTCCCGCCCCCTCGTCCCGCCTCCCGGCTCTGTCCCCGGTGCTCCGAGGTATCAAGTACAGGAAAATTTTTAAATGTGTCAGGGTTTGCCTTCCTTCTTTGCCTTTGCACACTCTGTTCCCTTTTCCTAAAACCGCCTTCAACACTTTTCCCTTCTCTCCTGTTTAACTCGGAGAAGGAAATGGCAACCCACTCAAGTACTTGCCTAGAGTATTACAAGGACAGAGGAACGTGGTGAGCTACAGTCATGGGGTTGCAAATAGTTGGACACGACTGAGCAACTGATAGCGTGTTTAACTCTCAGNATGTGTCAGGGTTTGCCTTCCTTCTTTGCCTTTGCACACTCTGTTCCCTTTTCCTAAAACCGCCTTCAACACTTTTCCCTTCTCTCCTGTTTAACTCGGAGAAGGAAATGGCAACCCACTCAAGTACTTGCCTAGAGTATTACATGGACAGAGGAACGTGGTGAGCTACAGTCATGGGGTTGCAAATAGTTGGACACGACTGAGCAACTGATAGCGTGTTTAACTCTCAGGAGAAGGCAATGGCACCCCACTCCAGCACTCTCGCCTGGAAAATCCCATGGATGGAGGAGCCTGGTAGGCTGCAGTCCATGGGGTCGCTGAAGGTCAGACAGGACTGAACGACTTCACTTTCACTTTTCACTTTCATGCATCGGAGAAGGACATGCCAACCCACTCCAGTGTTCTTGCCTGGAGAATCCCAGGGGCGAGGGAGCCGGGTGGGCTGCCATCTATGGGGCCGCACAGAGTCGGACACGACTGAAGCGACTGAGCAGCAGCAGCAGCAGCAGCAGCAGCCCCTGACTGCAGCCCAGGGCTCAGTGTCGGCAGATGCAGTACCTACCCTTCTCTGCTGCCGGTCTTGGGGCATCCCCAGGGACCCTGGGTGCACTGCCACCACGGTTCCCAACCGAATGCACTGCACTGGAATCTTCGATGTCAGTGTGTCCCCTGCCTCCACCCTCCCCATCACACACAGATGCGGGCAGCGCCTTGAGGACACGCTGTGTTCTTTTTTGTGTCCTGAGTACCGCTGAGCTTGCCGCTCATATCAATGTTTCACTGAATGGTCGATTGAATGAATGACAGTGGGGATGCTGCTGCTATATTTATGAAAGAACTCTGAGCTCTTGGGATTTATGATAAGGTTCTACAGAGCTGAAAGTGGCCTGGATGTGCTGTCACTGCAAGAAATCGGAGACCTGTTTTGAAGTCAGGTCCTAGCCCTGCACAGCCCCTTGCTTCACCCCAGGAAGAGAGACTCTACTTGTGGGAAGCACGTGGGGCTGGAAGTCCCAGCTTCTGGGCTCAGGGCTTACGTCCAGCACCAGCTGGCTGTGTGATCATATCGAAACACAGCAGCCTCCCATGTCCTCTGCCTGCTTTTTGTCTATGGAAAAACTTTAGCTGAAGAATAAGTTTAATCAAAATGCTTAAATACAGAAACAAAGGAAATAGAGGAGACCAAATAATGCAGTTATTACGCATAGTCAAGGACCTTTAGTTCCTTCTCAAGGGCTACAGATCTTCTTCTGAGCCACATCCTGTGAGCTGTCTCATAGATACTGAAACCCCACCAGGTGGAAAAGTTAGCTGCGTGATGACCAGACTATGGGCATGACATAAGCTGCTCCATCTTGCTCAATTCCAAGAACTGACCTCAAAGAATCGGAAACAAACCAACCCTGGAACTGAAGATTAACTGTACTTAAAACAATCAAAAGATTATGCTGATCAGACCACTGATGACCAATTTCAAGATAACTGTCAGAGCTGACTGCGTGGAGCCCCCTCCCTCTCTCTGTTAAACCTCTTGCCCCGCCCAGGGGGTGGAGTCGGCCTTTGGACAGGCATCCGCCCTCCCCTTGCCCTCACCTCAGTGGCTGGCATCCAAAATAAAGCCAACTGTCCACCAACGTGGCCTTCTTATTGGCTTTTGAGCCAGACCTCTCAGTAACAGTACCATCCACCATCAAGTGGCAGCTGAGCCCCACTTTCTTTGTCAAGACAACTAAGAGAGCAGCTGTGCCCTAAGGTCCTCGTGGTCCGGGGCTTTGAGTGCGTAGCGCTGTGGGCTCGTAGAAGAGCGCACGGTGACGTCTAACCCAGGCTTCTAGTTCTAACTGTAGGATGTCTGCGTGAAGGTGCACCCACTTTGGTGTAAAGTCTGCCACACACATCTCCACATTTACAGACTGACTCCTCTTCTGTCTTCAGACAGTCTGCTCTTCAAATTTAAATACTCTGAGGGCCTACCTTGTCACCTTAAAATCATAGAATTTCAAAGTTGGGAAGGAGTTCAGTGGCTAATAGTTCAGATGTGCGGTGCTTACCTGCTCAATTGTGTCTGACTCTTTGGAACCCCAAGGACTGTAGCCCATCAGGCTCCTCTGTCCATG
The DNA here is from genome assembly GCA_006410615.1 of Neotragus moschatus. Lineage (NCBI taxonomy): Eukaryota > Metazoa > Chordata > Mammalia > Artiodactyla > Bovidae > Neotragus > Neotragus moschatus. Next base: position 687,265 of record SJYA01003124.1, read on the forward strand.
GGGATTTTCCAGGCAAGAATACTGGGGTGGGTTGCCATGCCCTCCTCCAGGGGATCTTCCCAACTGAGGGAGCAAACTCAGGTCTCCCACATTGCAGGTGATTTCTTTACTGTCTGAGTCACCAGGGAAGCCCATGAATACTGGAGTGGATAGTCTATCCCTTCTCCAGGGAATCTTCCTGATCCAGGAGTCAAACTGGGGTCTCCTGCATTACGGGCAGATTCTTTACCAGCTGAGCTACCAGGGCAGCCCAATTGTTCAGTTATCCTGTCAAAATCTGGCAGGGATGGTCAGGCTCCAGCTGGCACCTGGGTCATAAATCCCAGTGAGACCTGCAAGGCTGTTGATAGGAACAGAAGTTACAATACTAAAATTTCCTCTAGCTTCTTGATTTCTCCTCTAGCATAAGCACTTCCACCTAAGCAGGACTTCTCTTCCAAACACAGCAAGTCTTCTACACGTGAACCAGTTCCATTCCACGAGTGTATTGGTAAGTGAAATTTGTTCATAAGTTCAATGAAGTTAGCCTAGGCACCCAACTAACACAGTTGGCTGTATAGCCTTGTTTTACATAGGTTTATAATACTTTAGCACAAATAATATGTAAAGACAAACACAAAAAACAAACATTTTAAATCTAACATTACAGTACCTTAAAAAGTAGAGCATACTTGTAAAAGTTAGTACAATACAGCAAAAATAAGTTAATAAAAGTACAATACAACAGCTGGCATCTAGGGGCTAGCATTACGTGAACAGGCAAGAAGAGTTACTGACTGACTGGAGAAGGGAGTGGAGGTGGGAGATGGTGGAGCTGAAGGACTGTCAACAATAGGAGTCCAAGGACAAGCTGCAGTGTCACTCAGTCCTGACACTGATGGAGCACACATTGAGATCTTTGAAAGTTTGAAACTTGAAGGTTTGTATGTAGGGGACTCACTGTACAAGGTTTTCTCCACGTTCTCATTCTGCTTTCTAGGTTCCCTCTACTATACACCAGTTGGTCAAACCGAAGCCCTAGAAATCATTCCCTCTTTCCCTACCCCAACACTCAATTCATCAGGAATTCTGTATTTGAATTCCTTCAGATGACCAGCTCATCACCTCCATTCCTGACGCCCAAGTCAAGGGCACTCTCATTTGCTGGGACTAATGCAGCTGCTTGACAGTCATGTCTCGCCTCTCCTTCGGTTCCCCAGATATTACTCTCTGCACAGCAGCCAGAAACATCTTCTCCAGCCTAACACCCTTTCCTGGTTTCTCAGGATAGGGAGCTCTAAACCCCTTACCATGTCACAAGGCCCGGTCCACCCTTCCAACCTCAACTACCGAGGCTGGGCCGCACCAACACACCAAACGCTTTGCTGCTTCAGGACCTTTGACTGTGTTACTGCCTCCTTCCCCACAGGCTCACCTCTAACATTCGAGGGGCCCAGGAAGAGACTGCAAATGGAGGTCCCCACACCACTAAACTCTAACATAAAGTATGCTCTGTCCTATAACCGTGACAAATGCCTTTCTAATGGCAAAATGGAAAAATATGCATAAACTTATGGTTTTTATGACTGTATGTTAGTAAAATACAAAACAAAATTGAATCTAATTATTATTGTGCATATTTGAGGGGTCTGTGGGTTGGCGGGTGGCATTAGAATGAGCGACAGAGACATACATTATTCATAACTTACATGTTTGCTTCACAAAAATTCACTGTTTTGCTTTTAAGTGAGATCACTAATAAAATCATCTTTGAATAATTTGTATTCTATTGAGATGAATAATCTAAAAGGCTTTAAATGTTATTGTCCTCAGAGGTACAAAACCTGAATATATTGTCATTAAAAATGTAACTGAAAGTTAAGTGTAGACAATGAAAAGTTAAAATGTTCTCAGGTATGCTTTCAAGAAGTTATTTTCCTCAAACATTCAAAATTATTTAAGATGACATAAATACATGTGATAGTTGGCAGGTATGACCATTTAAACTTAGAACTATTTAAATAAAGCTGAAGAACTTTGGAGGAGTATTTACCAAAGTTGTATTAATTTTTTAAAAATGTTCATCATTTATTTGGGGGCCGTGCTGGGTCTTTTTGCTGTGAGGGCTTTTCTCCAGTTGCAGTGAGTCGGGGCTACTCTTCGTTAAAGTGCACAAAGCGTGTTTTGGAACATGGGCTCAAGAGCACAGGCTCAGGAGCTGTGGTGCACGGGCTTAGTTGCTCCGAGGTATATAGGATCTTCCCAGACCAGGGATCGAAACCGTGTCTCCTGCGTTGGCCAGTGGATTCTTTAGCACTGAGCCACCAGGGAAGCCTTAAATATTCTTACTTTTAAAAATCCTTCTTTGATGAGTCTTGCATGTCCATGTCGTTGTCAAGGAAAATAATTGCTATGCATCAGGCATCTAACCTTTAGACCAACCTACTTACAACTTTAAGAGAAATACGAATTATTAACATTGCCACATAGGCATCTCCAGAACACAAAGAAAAACAAACAAACAAACAAACAAACAAAAAGGGTTGTTAGGAATTCTGGGAAACAATTCTTTAGGCAGTATTCTTTGCACTGATGCTATCTGAGAAGAGTTTAATCAATTACCTCATCAGTTCATTGTCCTTTCCCTCTCCTAAGTGGCCCCTGCCTCTCCGTGTTACTTTGCCTCATGACAGCAGAGTGGAAAAGCATTTCCCTGGAAAAGCATTTCCCTGGCGTCCAAACAGTAAAGTAGTGAGGATGCTCAGAGCCCTCTTCACGCAGGGCCCAGAGGCTGCCATGTGCCTTGGTCCAAGGGTAGTTCTGTTCATAACGGCATTTTCTTCTCTGTCCCTTTCTTGACCACCTGGATTAACTGAAACAGTGTCTACCTCCCAACCCCAGCCTTACTCTATGCCATCATCCTAAATGCATTTCCCCACAGCCATGGACACCAGCTGGTAGAACAATTTTACCTTATTTATTGATAGTTTATTATCCGCCTCCCCCAACCGTGGACTTAGTCATGTCTACTTTACATTTTCAGCTTTTACAAGAGAGTGTGGTACGTGACAGGCCTTCAGTAACTACTGTTAATAACTGAGCATCTCTGACCTTATATGGTAAGGAATCTGCCTGCAATGCGGGAGACCCAAGTTCGATCTCTGGGTGGGAAAGACCCCCTGGAGAAGGGAATGGCTACCCACTCCTTTATTCTTGCCTGAAGATTTTCATGGATAGAGGGATCTGGCTGGTGATAAACCTGTGGGGTCACAGAGAGCACCTAACACTTTCACTGTTACTTTTTATGGGCTTCCCAGGTGGTGCTAGTGGTAAAGAAGCCGCCTGCCAATGCAGGAGACATAAGAGACTCGGGTTCGATCCTGGGTCGGGAAGATCCCCTGGAGGAGGGCATGGCAACCCACTCCAGTGTTCTTGCCTGGAGAATCCCATGGACGGAGGAACCTGGCAGGCTACAGTCCATGGGGTCACAAGGAGTTGGACACAACTGAAGCGACTTTAGCAGGCATGCACGACTTTATAATCCTAGAGTTACCATAGCAGTGTATGTTTATTTATGTGCTATGTTCTTGCTTGTGCAGTACCGGCTCATCCAAGCTCCTGTGAGATGCCTGGAACCGACTAGGTACAAAGGGCATGACTGGGGGCTAAGAGAGGTTAGGAGGTTTGTCAGTCTAAGCAACTGATAGAGCTTGAAACCAGTCTCCTAACCATAAAATTAGGGTTATGGGGGCTTCCCTGGTGACTCAGTGATAAAGAATACGCCTGTCAGTGCAGGAGACATGAGTTCGATCCCTGGTCCAGGAAGACCCCACAAGCGCCAGTCCATCACTGCTACCGAGCCTGTGCTTTACTGAAGCCTCTGTATCCTAGGGTCCACGCTCCACAATATGAGAAGCCACCGCAACGAGAAGCCCGCGGACCTCAACAAAGAGTAGTCCCCACTCGCTGCAGCTGGAGAAAAGCCCACGCAGCAGCGAAGTGCGGTCAAAAATAAATAAATAGTACAGTTTTAAAAACTGGGTTTCTTTACCGGATGCCATTGGGCTTCTGCCATGGCTCAGCGGTAAAGAATCGGCCTGCAGTGTAGGAGTCACGGGAGACACGGGCTCTGTCCCTGCGTCGGGAAGTTTCCCTGGAGGAGGAATGGCTACCCAGCCCCGTATTCTTGCCTGGAGAATCCCCATGGACACAGGAGCCCAGGGGAGCTATAGTCTGTGGGGTTGCAGAAGCGACTTAGCATGCATGCACACACCCGATGCGAGTAAAGTGAGTAAAGGGGCTTCCTGAGGTTTTACCCCATTGCCTGGAAACCGTCCTCACAATGGGCAGCTCCATGCATTTCTTCCCCTAGAGGGCAGTGGCGGTACACATATGGGCCTCTGATCCATTTGGTCCCTGGAAGGTGGCGATGGCTGCCCATATCTTCATTTAGATTTTATTACTATTATTTTAAAATATTTATTCATTTGACTGTGCTTAAATGGAACTAAGACTGGTCTTATTTGCCGCACACGGGGCTATTCAATCTTACTTGTGGCATACGGGATCTTTACTTGCAGCAAGCAGGATCTAGTTCCCTGACCAGGGATGGAACCTGCCCCGTGTTCACAACCCGATCCCCGCTACACACACACACACACACACACACACACACA
>SJYA01003124.1:693225-708689 GCA_006410615.1 Neotragus moschatus
CCTCTGCCTGCACAGTTCTCAGTCCCCGGGACTCATTTCTCTCGCTTTTATTGTTGTTTTTCTTCACTCAGCCTCCCCACCACCAGACAGGCTTAATGACTGCAATCATCACATCGCAGGGCAGAGTGGTAGGCAGCCACCCCCGCAACGGGGAGTCAGACGGTTCCTCCGCGCCCGGGTTTCTTTTGTTTTCTCAGGCAGACTGCAGTTTTGTCTCTTGGCTCTCCCTGAATGAAGAGAATCTTAAAACATTGTGGGGCTGCAAACAGCTTGGGGAAGGAGCAGTAAACAGGAAATCAACAGCAAAGGAGAAATAAAAGTGATCGTTCAGTTAGGCTGTTAGAACGACTTGCCTCCTGCTTCCCCAACTCCGCCCCCCCCCCCCAACTCCAGGCACCTTTGGGGAAAGCTGAACTGTATTAATCAGGCCAGGCATCCAGGCCTCAGAGCAGAGCTGCTGGGAGGCCTGCTGGGAGCCAGCCAGGGCCGAGATCGCCAAAGATCTTCCCGGAGAGGCAGAACAATGTGGCCCACATGCCTGCCGTGCAGATCATCACAGCCAGGCTGCAGGACTTCCCGGGTGGTTTTTCATCCTTCCCTGGAGGGGAATAAAAGGCCATACTGTGAGCAGAGGGTATAGGCCTTCTGGTGTCCCGCCCCACCTCTGGCTGCTAGAATTTCCCATCCTGCAGGAGACAGCCCACGATGTTCTCCAGACAGGCGGGCCCTGGGATCCCCACGGTGCCCCGGAGTCCACAACTTGGGACCCTGGCTGCCCCTCCCAGTCACTACCCGGCACCAGTGCCCTGACCCCAAGGTGTTGCTCCAGAATCATAGCCACACTGGTTTAGACCCTGATTCATCCAGCCCAGGAGCCTTTCCTGAAAACAGCATCACAGAACTAGGGGGATAGTATAATGACTTCTTTGCTGTCAGTTGGTTGCCTCCCGAAAGTGATAGAGAAAAAGAGAGATGGAAAGATACATGGCTCCTCATGAAATGAGACCCCAAGTCATGCAGACAGAGATTTTTCTAAAAAGGGATATCAATTCAGTTCCGTCACTAAGTTGCGTCCGACCCCTTGGGCTGCAGCATGCCAGGCTTCCCTGTCCTTCACTGTCTCCCGGAGTTTGCTCATGCCCATTGAGTCGCTGATTCCATTCAACCATCTCATCCTCTGTCATCCCCTTCCCCTCCTGCCTTCAGTCTTTCCCAGTATCAGGGTCTTTTCCAATGAATTGGTTCTTCGCATCAGGTGACCAAAGTATTGGAGCTTCAGCTTCAGCATCAGTCCTTCCAGAGAATATTCAGGACTGATTTCCTTGCAGTTCGAGGGACTCTAAAGAGTCTTCTCTAGCACCACAATTCAAAAGCATCAGTTGTTCGGTGCTCAGCCTTTTCTATGGTCCAAATCTCACATCCGTACATGCCTATGGCAAAACCCACAGCTTTGACTCTATGGATCTTTGTCGACAAAGTGATGGGGCAGTATTAAACTACTCTGAGATCAGAAGGCCAAGAACCATATTCTAAGGCCAGTTTCTAAGGCTACCTAAAAGAAGCATGATACCCAACGTTTAGAGAGCTCTGTGATGAAAAAGTAACAACCTCTCCGGTCAAAATTCCTTCAATTCATTCATTTTCCCACAGATCATATACAAATCCAAACATGGAAGTAGCTCAGGCTGTGCCACCATACAAAGGTGAGACTGCGGATGAGGGCGACAATTTTCAAGGAGGCCCCGAGAAGACTCATATTGGGCAGGATGTCGAACAACAGGAGGATGGCAGAGTCTGACCCCAGGATTCCTGAACTGGTGTCTTAAGCAAGTTGTTGTCTGAGAGTCGACATCCTAGTGACTACATGCAATTGTTAGGGATCCTGGCCTGGGAAGGTGATTGGTCTCTAGCTTCTGCTTAAGCAAAGCTTCTCATCTTCCTGGAAAACACTGTTGCTGCCTGGGCCCTGGGCTACAGGACCACTTACAGGAAGCAGTCTTGACCGCTGTCCTCCCTGCCAAGAGGAGGACCCCAAGGCGGAGGCCTCAGAGCCTTCTGCCCACATTCAGACATCTCAGTTTCATCAGCCCTTGCGTGATTCCCCACCTTTCCTATAAGAGTCCCAGCAGGAGCTGAGCAATCATGAATACCTCACTTTTCAATAACTTGGAGGTTTATAGGATAAACATGGATACAGCCGCTGCAGGGGTGGGGATGGCCTCTTAGCATAACTCCCATTTCTCAGATGAGTAAAGTGCAAAGACTTGACCTCACCAGTCATTACGGGGAGTTAGTGAATCGATAAGAGCCTCTGCCGTGTGTCGGGGCCACATTCAGTCCTGTGGGTGTTAAAGAAGCCAAACCATGGTCTGGGCTTCTGTGAGGTTGCATCCTAGTTTGACCTACAGAACTAACAAACCGAAAATCTGAGATGACATAAGGCCACCTGATCGTTTTGGCCCTCAGTCAGCTCCAGCTGCAACATTTGTGTAGTAGAGCTTTGGCATTTTGTTAAATAATACCTCACATTGTCATTTAATCTGTCCTAAAGTAACCATTTGGAGAAGGCAATGGCACCCCACTCCAGTACTCTTGCCNTTCGGTGCTCAGCCTTTTCTATGGTCCAAATCTCACATCCGTACATGCCTATGGCAAAACCCACAGCTTTGACTCTATGGATCTTTGTCGACAAAGTGATGGGGCAGTATTAAACTACTCTGAGATCAGAAGGCCAAGAACCATATTCTAAGGCCAGTTTCTAAGGCTACCTAAAAGAAGCATGATACCCAACGTTTAGAGAGCTCTGTGATGAAAAAGTAACAACCTCTCCGGTCAAAATTCCTTCAATTCATTCATTTTCCCACAGATCATATACAAATCCAAACATGGAAGTAGCTCAGGCTGTGCCACCATACAAAGGTGAGACTGCGGATGAGGGCGACAATTTTCAAGGAGGCCCCGAGAAGACTCATATTGGGCAGGATGTCGAACAACAGGAGGATGGCAGAGTCTGACCCCAGGATTCCTGAACTGGTGTCTTAAGCAAGTTGTTGTCTGAGAGTCGACATCCTAGTGACTACATGCAATTGTTAGGGATCCTGGCCTGGGAAGGTGATTGGTCTCTAGCTTCTGCTTAAGCAAAGCTTCTCATCTTCCTGGAAAACACTGTTGCTGCCTGGGCCCTGGGCTACAGGACCACTTACAGGAAGCAGTCTTGACCGCTGTCCTCCCTGCCAAGAGGAGGACCCCAAGGCGGAGGCCTCAGAGCCTTCTGCCCACATTCAGACATCTCAGTTTCATCAGCCCTTGCGTGATTCCCCACCAGTCCTATAAGAGTCCCAGCAGGAGCTGAGCAATCATGAATACCTCACTTTTCAATAACTTGGAGGTTTATAGGATAAACATGGATACAGCCGCTGCAGGGGTGGGGATGGCCTCTTAGCATAACTCCCATTTCTCAGATGAGTAAAGTGCAAAGACTTGACCTCACCAGTCATTACGGGGAGTTAGTGAATCGATAAGAGCCTCTGCCGTGTGTCGGGGCCACATTCAGTCCTGTGGGTGTTAAAGAAGCCAAACCATGGTCTGGGCTTCTGTGAGGTTGCATCCTAGTTTGACCTACAGAACTAACAAACCGAAAATCTGAGATGACATAAGGCCACCTGATCGTTTTGGCCCTCAGTCAGCTCCAGCTGCAACATTTGTGTAGTAGAGCTTTGGCATTTTGTTAAATAATACCTCACATTGTCATTTAATCTGTCCTAAAGTAACCATTTGGAGAAGGCAATGGCACCCCACTCCAGTACTCTTGCCTGGAAAATCCCACAGACAGAGGAGCCTGGTGGGCTGTAGTCCATGGGGTCGCTAAGAGTCGGACACGACTGAGCGACTTCACTTTCACTTTTCACTTTCATGCTTTGGAGAAGGAAATGGCAACCCACTCCAGTGTTCTTGCCTGGAGACGCCCAGGGATGGGGGAGCCTGGTGGGCTGCCATTTATGGGGTGGCACAGAGTCGGATACGACTGAAGCAACTCAGCAGCAGCAGCAAAGTACCCATTAGGTTATAAACTCCCCCAGGGTGGAAAGCACAGCTTACTCTTCTTAAGGGTTCATCACACACACACACACACACACACACACACACACACGGTGCTCATTATGCTGTTCCTGAATGCTCCAGTAAGTGTAATTGTGTGAAACAGAAAATAATTGCAACAGGAGTAATCTGGGTAAGTAAGGGAGCAATCTGGGTGGCCCGGGTAGTTGGAGGAGGGAGGTTTCACTGGACATGCAAGAGGCAATTGACATACTGTGGTTCTGTTTTTTTCCTTTTGAACGTAGTGATTAAAGATAACATTAGGAAATACATACATATTAGGAAACATGTACATATTCATTATAGAAAATTTGTCAAATAAAATGAAGAAAATGCAAATCACAGGTAATTTGACTCATAAATTTGATTCATAAACATGCAGAATACATAATTACAAACTGTAGCAAGTGCTAGGAAGGAAGAAATAAATAAGAAAGTGAGTAACGGAGGACTTCATCTAGAACACAGAAGGCCTCTCCTAGGGATGTGATATTTAAGCTGCGAGCAAGGTTTAGACAGGTGAAGAAAGGGAGGAACAGGATTACATGATACATTTTTTTAAAAAGGTAAATTACGACTCTGTAGAACTATTCAATCAATGTGTATCAAAGATTTTATTTAACTCATAAAGTAATGAGAGAACCAGTAAGATATTACAACTGGTCCAAAAGAGACTTCAAAGAACCACACTTATCAGTCGGGTATGTTGAAATGAAATACAAATATTCAGATGCTAAACGGGGTACAAGAAAATAGCCGTCTCTCCCTTGGACAGCATCAGCAACTCAATGGACATGAACTTGAGCAAACTCTGGGAGATAGTGGAGAACAGGAAAACCTGTCATGCTGTGGTTCATGGGGTCAGAAAGAGTTGGACATGACTTGCCACTGAACAACAACAACCCCTGGACAGAATTCACTGGTATATGGAAAATAATCATTTGCATTATTCTCAATTATCTACAACTTACAGGCTTGTAAACTAGCTCTGAGAAAAAGAAAGATATAGATAACCGGGATGAACACACTAGTTAAGACACCCGTAATTGCCCCCATCCCATCCACACCATTTCAAAGTGTTTCCCAGTTTTTCCTGACATGTGCAAATGCCCTGGGGAAGGAAAGAACTTAACGGAACTGAAAGAAGAATGTTACTGGAATGTAATGGGCAGCAGAGCGGGTTGAGATGGAGGTCATGGTGTACGATCCAGACTGTAGCGTGTTTTTCACTTGACAACATAGGATAAACATGTGTCTGTTATCACTGAACATCCTTCTGATGCGTGGTTTTTAAGGGCTACACTGTGTTCCCCTGCGATGGACTCACTGCAACATATTTACTAACCCCTACACCTCCTTTGTCCATTTAACCGGTTAGCACTTAATATTCTTGTTCATGAATCTTTGTTTTCACACATCTTCAATAATTTCCTTAGGAGACACTTCTGGACATAGAATCTCCTGATCAAAGATGATTTTAAAGGTGTTGATTCATGAACATTGCATTCCAATGAGATGTTTTAGGAAAATACTGAGCCCTGGAGAGGTGGAGGCTCTGAAATCAGCTAGAAGACCAGTGTAAGGAGGAGGGGTGAGGTGGAAAGGGTCGGACCTAGACAGAGAGTGGGAGTGGAGGGGAGGTCTAACATGGGAGGTACTGAGAGCCTGGGTGTGTAGAGACCAAGGAGGGCAGGAGCAGATGACTCCAAGGCCTTGGAGTTGTTTTTGCCATAGACACAGGTAAGAGATGGGCATTTTGGAGGAGAAGGAAATTTGAAGGAAGAAGACACATTTATTTTTGGATACAGAGGGTGTGGCACGGACCTCCCAGGTGTCTCAGTGGTAAAGAATCCACCTGCAATGCAGGAGCTGCAGGAGACACCGGTTCAATCCCTGGGAAGAGCCCCTGGAGGAGGGCATGGCAACCTACTCTAGTACTCTTGCCTGGAGAACCCCAAAGATAGAGGAGCCTGGTCAGCTACAGTCCACAGGGTTGCAAAGAGTCAGACACAACTGAGTATAGGACTGTAGCCCACCAGGCTCCTCAGTCCATGAGGTTCTCCAGGCAAGAATACTGGAGTGGGTTGCCATTTCCAGGGGGTCTCCAGGTCACCTTCCTGACCCAGGGACTGAACCAGAATCTCCCGTGGCTCCTGCATCGCAAGCGGATACTTTACCACTGTGCCACCTGGGCTGCAGCCAGTCCATGGGGTTGCAAAAAGAGTCAGACATGACTTAGTGACTGACCAGCAACAAGCGGGTGAGGTAACGGTAGAGCATGAGGTATGGTGGGGCAAAGTCTGGGCTGGAGAGGTAAGTTTGGGAGCCCTACAGAGACAATCTGGTTACAGCCGCGAAGAGGAGATGGGGAGGAAACCCTGCAAAATCCACACACAGGGGTGGGGGGTGGGTAGAGGGGGTGGTGGTGGAGACACAGGACACAGCAAATGAGCAGGTGGGCGGGAGAGAGAGAGGGAGGCAGGCTATTCACTACATCCAGTATTGCCAGTGAGGTCAAAAAGGACAAGGACCACGGGGGAGGAAACACACTGTTTGGCCAGCAGTCACAGTGACCCTGAGGACACGTTTCCATAGAATCGGGGGGGGGAGGGGGCGGCGGGAGTCAGCGGTTAAGGGAAGAGGAGACCGAGCTGCGAGTGTGGCCACAGAAGTGGAGGATTTTGGCAGCAAAAGGAACAGGAAAGTCTGGAAATTAGCTCGAAAGGAGTTGCGTCCAGCATGATTTGGGGAGCCTGTGTCTTGTCCGTATTCCAACCCAGCTTCTTCCGGCCACCGCTCCACACCCCCAGCCGCAATTTCTTCCGCTTATTTTTCCATCCCTAGTATTTCTCCAACCACAGAGAACAAATGTGGCTTTGTATGATGAGCACTTAACACAGAGCTGGGGCACATAGTAAGTGCTCAGTAAGTGCTGGCAATCCTTCATTGCTGTTATTAATCACGGCCCCTTAGGAGAAAGATAGGCAAACGAAAAGGAAGAAAAGAGCACCAGGGAGGGGTGCGAGTGGGGCTGAGGTTAAGGAGGGGGCAACGTCTGTACCAGGGCATCTTTAAAAACATAATAGACCCTTTTTCTTTTTTCTAAGATTTCCTGTTGACTTAATCCTAGGTACACTGTGTCTATATAAGATATCCTTAAAAGAAGGAAATGGCAACCCACTCCAGTGTTCTTGCCTGGAGAATCCCAGGGACAGGGGAGCCTGGTGGGCTGCCGTCTATGGGATGGCACAGAGTTGGACACGACTGAAGCGACTTAGCAGCAGCAGCAGCAGCAGCAGCAGCAGCAGCAAGGAGCCTGCATTTCGTCTGCTTGTGTATAACTTTGAGATCCCTCTCAAGGATCTCTTTCTGCATCGCGTTCATGGCCTTGGGGCCAGGATGCATCTTAGTTCTTGTCCTTCCCCTGGGAACATTGGAAGGGAACAAAGGACAATTCCTCCTCAAGGGATGAGATTTAGGAAGAGAACCTGCAGAGTGGAAATAATGGAATGCCCGATGTGTGGAAAACTGGCCAACACAAGCCAGGGAGAGAGGAGCCCAGGAGCCCAAACCTCTGGGCTGGACGGAGGGAAATCACAGCTTGTCATCGACACGGAGGACCTGAGGAGGACCAAAGGCCCAGAGGGTCCTGTTTGCCTGGAGGTGAAGGAACCACGTGGGCTGAGGAGCAGGGGGCCAGGCCCTGCTTTTCCCGTAGCAAGAGGGCAGGGTCGATCCACACTACAGCAGGGCTATGCGGAGAAGAAGCACTTTGTCTATTTTGTCTAGAACTCTGCGGGTCTTCCCTGAGCCCTCTTCACCCACTGATTAGAAGGGGAAAGGAACTAAGGGTCCAACTTCATTTAAAGCTTCAGTAACTTAAACGGTCCCTTTGGGTAGGGTCTGGTGTCTCATGGATAAAAATGGTCCTCCTCATCCTTCTCACCCTAAGGTAGCCTCTGGGATGCAGAGGAAGAGATGCGTGTGGCTTACCCAAGGGAGAGCCTCAGATAACACCCTTAGCATCCCCTAGAGGTCCAGTGAGCTTTCCTGCCTTTTCCTTGTTGCTCCTTGGCCTTCTCAGGTGAAGCAAAGGCTGCTTCATATGCAACCTGGCCACTCTCAGCTTGACCGGAGCTCCGAGTACTTCCAAATCTGACCCACATTGATTCCCGAGTTGACCTGGCTTTCCTGTGTCTGCGTGCCTCTCAGAGGACCATCTGTGGCTGCTGTGAAGTCCTAGTGCCTGGATTTCACCCTGCAGCCTGGCTACAGAGTCCCCCTTCCCAGTGATAATTCGAGACTCTCTCCCAGCAATCTCTTTTCAGTAGCCCGGCCACTACAAAAGATGACTGTCTTGTTGCTTGGTTTTATAACTGGGCTAAATGTCAGCCCAGGGGGAAAAAAATCAGCTCTGAAGGCTACCCTTAATCATGAGAAATGAGGCCCTGAATTCCTCTGCATTGACTGGGGTTTCGGACCAAAGTGTTTGAACTGACCAGTTGTCCTGGCATCCAGTGGAGATGGCCTCCCCACCCCCTCCAATCCTGTAAACCTGCAAGGTCTTTTATTTCAAGCTCTCTCAACTCTCCTCTCAATGAGGACGGAAAGTGTTGCATGTGGAAATTGCCTAGGCGACTGGGGGAAACATGCCAAAAGAGAAACTTTCCAGTTCTTAGCTTTCAAAGTGTGCACTGTGCCATAAGTCATGAGGTAATACAGATGCTCTGAATGGGGGCGCCACCGCCAATGAAAGCAGTCAGCAAATACAGTTCTAGTCACTAAGCAGAAGCAAAAGAATTGCCAAGAAAGGGCAAAAGAACGGGCACCTTAGGCATCGAAGCAGCATAAGATGGAGGGAAGTCTGCCCTTAACTTCACTTTGTTTAGGAGGAGAAAATGGTCTTAAAAGTGCTCCCGGAGCAGCAGTCTTCATGTGAACAGATGTCCCCCACCGCCATGGAAATCAATAAAACTCAGATTTTGTTTTTACAGATTTGTACTGAAAACCATTGCTGGCCAAGGAACCTCAAATCTCAGAAGTCTCCGACAGGGCAGTAAGCTTATAAACAATCATTTAGCAAGATCTGAGGTCAAAATGACAGATGAAGATGGCTGTCTTTTCTGTACGGACATCAAGAGATGAGGTCAGACGGGACCCAGTGCGTGGAGATGTGATCGTCTGGTGAAGTTTTTAGCAGTTTTTAACCTGTAGAGGCCAGCCTCAGGGACAAGCAAACTGGATCTTCCAGACTGTTCCCCTGAGCATCTAATGTCCTTGCCTTGACCCCCTCTTCCCCTCTCTGCCCCCAAGATCACAGTTCTTGGAGAACAATGATTTAATGGATTTGTTAGTCTTTTCCCTCAATCACTCTACGTTTTCTCCATATTTTCATTTCATTTATTTATTTTAATTTTTTGGCTGTGCTGGGTCTTCCTTGTTGCTCATGGGCTTTCTCTGCATGCGGCGAGCAGGAGCGTCTTTGTAGTTGCAGTGCGCGGGCTTCTCACTGCGGTGCCTTCTCTCATTGTAGAGCACGGGCTCTGGAGTGTGGGCTCAGTAGTTGTGGCCCTCAGGGATTAGTCATCCCACAGCACGTGGAATCTTCCCAGACCAGAGATAGGACCCGCGTGCTGCCCTGGCAGGTGGACTCCCAACTGCTGGACCACCAGGGAAGTCCCTCATATTTGCATTTTAAGAAGGTCTTTTGGAGATAATGACACTCCTGGGGGAACTCCCTGGTGGTCTAGTGGTTAGGACTTCGAGCTTCCAGAGCTTCCAGTGCAGGGGGCACAGATTCGATCCCCAGTCCAAGAACTAAGATTCCATCTGCCATGCAATGCAGCCGCCTCCCCGCAAAACGAAAGCAAAACAAATAATACAACTAAAAGAGTTCTCTGAATTGTGGGAATTTTAGGCAGTAACCTGGTGGGCTTAGGGTGAGTGGGATGAAGGGAGAGGGGAAGCATTTTAAGAGTTGGTGAAAGTGAAAGTCACTCAGTTGTGTCCAACTCTTTGCTCCCCCATGGACTACACAGTCCATGGAATTCTCCAGGCCAGAATACTAGAGTGGGTAGCCTATCCCTTCTCCAGGGGATCTTCCCAACCCAGGGATCAAACCCAGGTCTCCCTCATTGCAGGCAGATTCTTTACCAGAGGAGCCACCAGGGAAGCCCAAGAACACTGGAGTGAGTAGCCTATCCCTTCTCCAGCAAATCTTCCTGACCCAGGAATTGAATCGGGGTTTCCTGCATTGCAGGCAGATTCTTTACCAACTGGGCTATCAGGGAAGCCCTTAAGAGTTGGTACATTTCTCAAATCACCACTTCTCAGACAGTCATCGCCTGCCCGGGACCATTCTGGGTGGAGGCTGGCTGTCGCTTCCTTTGACTGAGCCTCTCATCTCTGAGTCCCCTTCCCGGCAGGTGTGGTCAGGAGTAGCTGTGACAGTCTTGCTCTCTTGTATAGCACAGAGCTTGAAACTAGCCTATGTTGGTGGCCAAGAGCAATTAGTACAGAAGAACAGGATCCATGTATAATCCCCTGCCTGCGTGTGGCTCTTTCTCAGGCCAAACCCCTCAGCTTCTCTGAGCACCCCCGTGTCCGGCTTCTTTCTGGCCCTCCCCTGCCCGGATTCAGCAAGATCACAGCCCCATGACCACCCAGTCACCCTTGGGTGCTTCCTCCTTGCTGGGCTGTGGGATCACTCCTGCACGAGGGCTTGCTATTAATAATCAGATGGAAAGCAAAGACAGGATGCATATTTTCCTAGAAAGACATCTGCATGGTATGATGTCAGTACCGTTTCCAACTTTCCGCGGTGATTATGGCTGCTACCCTTTCCTGCTTCCTGAGGATGACAGTTAGACCTGGTTTTCAGCACAATTAGAATGAACTGTTTTAGGCAGAGCCAGTGTTGAGGGGGATGTGGGCCTTCTGGCCACCAGGCACTGATTTCTTCATCGACTTCTCAAGGGAGTATTCATGCAAAACTGTAACTGGGAACACATAGAATTTCCCAGCTTTAGTTTTATTTGTGAAAGTGAAAGTCGCTCAGTTGTGTCCGACTCTTTGTGACCCCATGGACTATACAGTCCATGGAATTCTCCAGGCCAGAATACTGGAGTGGGGAGCCTTTCCCTTCTCCAGGGGAATCTTCCCAACCCAGGGATCGAACCCCGGTCTCCCACATTGCAGGCAGATTCTTTACCAGCTGAGCCACAAGAGAAGCCCAGGAAGTTTTATTTGTAGGCAGGTTATATTTGCATGATACTTCTTTTAAAAAGTTGTTTTTTTAAAAAAATTTTTTTGGCTGCTCCAGGTCTTTGTCTAAGCACAAGGCAGCATGTAGTATGTGAGTTCTTTTAGTTGTGGCAGGCAGGATTTTTAGTTGTGGCACGTGGGAGCTAATTCCCTGACCAGGGATGCAACCTAGGCCCCCTGCATTGGAAGCGTGGAGTCCTAGCCCCTGGATCACTGAGGAATTCCTGCATGATGCCTCATTGTTGGCAAGCAGTTTCACCTTGGTGATCTCATTTAAGCAAAACCAGAATCATCATTTGAGCTACATAAGGTGAGGATCACTCTTTCCCTTGGATGAGTCAGGTAGCTGAAGCTCAGAGAGCTCCCGCAGGCAGTAGTGAAAATGTAGGGCAATTCCTAGGTTTCCAGATTCCTAGATCCTATTTCTGTTGTACCAGCACCCTTTCCTCTGGGAATTATTCCGCCCCAAATTTATTTGGCTTGACTGTAGTAGAACCCACCATGTCCCTAACTAAAGAGATGCCCCTAAAGCCTGACCCTATGATTGGCTCAGGTATGAGCACATGACCTAAGCTGGCCAGTCACAGTCTTCTCTGGGTCTTGTGTTAAAGCAATTGGAAAAGAAGTTCTCTTGCTCTGGATCCCTGCTGAGACAGCAAGAGAATGACTAGGAATAAAGGAAGGCAAGCAGAGGGAACCAGAGCTGAGAGGTGGAGAGAGCCCTGGAGTTATTATTTAAACCATTCATCCAGCTGTGCCTGAAACTCTTCAGTAAGCCAATAAATTCCTTTTTTGCTTAAGCCAATTGGAGTTGCGTTTATGACACTTGCAAATGAAAGGAGTTATTGACTAATAAAACTGCCATTTCTGTCTTTCCCAGAATTAGGAAATTACCTCTTTAAAATTGTTTATTTGTAGTATGCTTTATTCCTTCCCCCACACACACAAAATTCCAAGGCAGCTTATAAAAATAAATAGGAAAAAATAGGCAATAAGCCAGAGAAAAAAATCAAAGGGAAAGTTTAAGACATAAAATATATGTCATATATATATGTACAGCACAATCTTTATATTAAGTTGACAAAATTATTTTTTTTAATTATAATACCAAGTATTGTTGAAGGTGCTGGAAAATGGACACTGGTAGCGGAAAAATTATAAATTAATGCAAACTTTCTGGAGAGAAATTTGACAGCACTTATTCACATCCAAATAACAATAACCAGTGCTTGCTCATAACCAATAATTGGAATGCACAGGAAGGAAATAATAAGTAAAAAAGAATGCATGCAAATATTTAGCTATAAGAATGACTGTTACAATCATCCCAAATTGGAAAACAGCCTGAATATCCAATGACAAATTATGGATCAAAAATAATATGTCCACTTATTGGAATATCATGTATTTATTAAAATAACAATGCAGACTTTTATTTACTGACCTGGGATAATATTCATATATTATAGTAGATCCCTGGGATGGGACGATCCCCTGGAGAAGGGATAGCTTTGGACTAGCACATTTAAATTCCCCCTAAGCCATAGCAAGCTTCAAATAAATTGTTCACTCTTAACTCTATGTTTTAAAAGTCAGAAACAAAAGACTATTTATTGGTTGTGGTCATTCCACTTTGTGGAAGTGGCAAAAATTGCCCTTCTAGTCTCACAGTTTGAGTATTCTTGCTTGAGTCAAATTCAGCTTTCCAGAGATGCCTGGTTAATTATCCCCTCTTTGACCATGTGTTATGTATACACTCTACATTTTTCAGACATTTGACTAGTATTGAGAGACTATTTATTGTCAATGAGTTGGGTCTTGGGCATCATCTATTCCAGACCAAAGGTTACCAAAATGTATATAGGCTCAAAAAAAAAAAAAAAAAAAAAACCCACTGAATGGCAAGAAGAACATTTTAGAATTTGTATTTATAGCTAAGCCCTTTTTATTTTCTACTTCTGATATGTTTTGATATGTTTTATAATATATCAGTAACTGGATAGGGCATAGCAAGTAAGTATACTAAGATCACTGAAATGTTTTTAATGACGGAAGTATGCTCTGGTTACCTGTTACTGCGGCAGATACAATGGCAACTTAGTGGTTTTAATTTTGTTCACAAACTTCTGGATCAGAAATTTGCGAATAAATTCTCACCTGAGCAGTTCATCCCCCCGCCCCCCTCCCCGTCCTGCCTCAGCCCAGACAGCACCTCAACTCGACCTAGAAGATCCACTTCCAAGATGGCTTGCCCTCTTGGTTGGCAAGTTGGGACCTCCACAGAGCTGTTGTCTGTAGGGGGAGGGGCAGGTCCCCATTCTCTGCCATGTGGCTTCCCCACTGGGCTTCTCGGCCTTCCTCATGAAATGGAGGCTGGATTCTAAGAGGGAATGTTCCAAGAGACAGGAAGTAAAAGTCAGTCTTCTAAGTCCTGGAGCAAGAATATACCGTCCTGTCGCTGCCATCATATTTTATTGGTCAAAGAGTCCAAGAGTCCACCCAAGATTCAAGGGGAGGAGACACAGACTTTATCTCCCAGTGAGTGGTCTGGCAAAACATTTGTGGCCATCTTTAATCCATTACATGGCATGGAATCACTAAAGTCTGAGAACCACTAATTTACATAAATAGAGTATGTGCCAGCAGCCCCACCCCCAGACTGGGGCTCAGCTCTCTTACGTAAGAAATTCTTGGCCATCAGAAGCTGGTCTGCTCCTTCTTGTACACCTCCCCAAAACTGTTTCATCAGACTTTTCTCTTAATGGCTTATTTACTCCAGAGGCATAGACAGAAAAATATATGCCCCATAATGTAGGGGAAAATAGAACTAACTCACATTGGTACTATTGCTTTATCTTGCTTAGTTAAAAAAAAAAAAAAAGATTGACTTAACAATAGAAATAAAACATTCATCTGGTCAGGTGTTGGTGACCTGTAAAAAATTTTTCTTTTACAACAGTACACTTTAAACCAGGGAAGGTGGCAGTCCAGTGGTTAAGACTCAGTGCTTCTAGAGTAGGGAGGCAGGTTCGAGCCTTGGTTGGGGAACTAAGACCTCACATGTCACACAATGTGGCCAAAAAAGTTTTTTAAAAATACTGAGTATGAACCTAATATAGTCAGGATGACGTTATGACTTGAAAGGCTATAATTGTGACAGTGTTCTACCAGAAATTCCCCAGTGCACAGGGTAGTAACACCTGCTTTTCCTTTCTCATTAATCAAGTAAAACAATTGCCAACAGAACTTTCAGATTCTCCCATAGAACAGAATATACTCTTGAGGAATACAAAGTGGCTTACTAAACAGAAGAAACCCACTTTGTAAGAAAATGTGTGTGAGAGAGTCGAGAGTAAAATCTTTCATTATTTGTGGTCCTAATTTCTGGCACTAAGAAGAGTGGATCCTGAGAAGAAGCTGTTGTTTTTCCTGAGCAGGCCGATGGGTGCGTGTGCACATTAGAAAAAGTAAGGTAATAAAAAGATGATTTTTTTTTTTCATGAGAAAAGGAAGAGATGTTGGAAGGCAGCAGAAGCAGAGAGGGTGACTTGTTTAAAGGTGTGGGTGGAGGATAATTTTCTCAGATCGGCTGCAGGGACTCTCTTCCAGGTTGCCCCCAAACCTTCAGTAAAATCTGTGTTATTTGGCAGTTCTTTTTTGAAATTTATTTTTATTGAGGTTGCATTGATTTACAGTATTATACAAGCTTCATGTGTACAGCCTGATATTTTGACTCCTGTATACACTGTAGTGTGCTCACCACCATAATNGGCTGCAGGGACTCTCTTCCAGGTTGCCCCAAAACCTTCAGTAAAATCTGTGTTATTTGGCAGTTCTTTTTTGAAATTTATTTTTATTGAGGTTGCATTGATTTACAGTATTATACAAGCTTCACGTGTACAGCCTGATATTTTGACTCCTGTATACACTGTAGTGTGCTCACCACCATAATTAATTTTCTATCACCATTCAGTTGATCTCCTTCATCCATTTCACCCTCTCTCTCACCCTTTCCCCTATATTCTGCCCCCTGTATTCAAGTGTTGTTTTCCTTTGGTTTGGTTTGTTCACTTTTGGTTTGTTAATTAGATTTTTTCCTACTC
>SJYA01003124.1:720907-736634 GCA_006410615.1 Neotragus moschatus
AGCAGTTGAGGACCCCATCTTTGCTGATTCCTTTCCCAGTGGGCTCTTCCTTAAAGAGATACAATGACTGGGTGGGGGGGTTGGGGGCGGGTCAAGTGAGTTGTCCAAGTGAAAGACCACAGCAAGTAGATTCTGATTTATAATCTCCAAAGTAATACATTAGAGAATGGAAAGTAGCTCAAGGCCAATGTTTTAGAATAAATCATCAGACAGTTTTTACCAGCAGAGAAGTCATTGGACGCTGTGCAGCCTTGTTCAGCATCAGCATGTTTAATGGCCATTCATACGAGTTCAAGTTGCCTCAGGCAGATTTCAGAGGGACCAGTACTTTGGAAATCTAATAGCAGAAAGAATCGAGTTAGTATATATGGACACATTTGGAAACTATGTCATACTTTCCAAACTGTGCTCTTAAGCACCATCTTAAGAGCTGAATTCTCCTGAATTGCAAAGAGTGCCAAAGGTTATCTGGTTGGAAGAGGGATGACATGTCTGGAATACTACTAACAGACTTTTCATTTTTGTGTTTCATGGGTTGATCTATCCCTTCACTTTCCCGTTTTCTCAGAGACATAAGCCTATCTTCAGATTTCAACAGCATGAATGCAAAAAAAAAAAAAAAAAAAAAAGGTAATATGCTGGTTATCCTGACCCCAAATGGGTATTTTGTAGGCATAATAGAGGTGAAAATTAGGTTTTATTGAGAGAGATATACAATTTTCTACATTTATTTAGCTCCCATTTAGCATAACTTGCTAAAGAGCCAANAAAAAAAAAAAAAAAAAAAAAAAAAAAAAAAGGTAATATGCTGGTTATCCTGACCCCAAATGGGTATTTTGTAGGCATAATAGAGGTGAAAATTAGGTTTTATTGAGAGAGATATACAATTTTCTACATTTATTTAGCTCCCATTTAGCATAACTTGCTAAAGAGCCAAGCTTGTAGGTAGGACTCAGATCCTGGAACTGCTTCCATGCAGGTGAGAACTGGTTTTGCAGGGACAACTAGGGCTTCCCAGGTGGCACTAGTGTTAAAGAACCTGCTTGCCAAAGCAGGAGACCCAAAGACCCAGGTTCCATTCCTGGGTTGGGAAGATCCCTTGGAGGAGGAAATGGCAAACCACTCCAGTATTCTTCCCTGGAAAGCTCCATGGACAGAAGAACCTGGCAGACTACAGTCCACGGGACTGCAAAGACAACTAGACCAGGAGGTTTGAGCTGTAGAGGCAGGAAGCCTGCCCATTTCTTGTCCCAAGGGACCATGAGAAGAAGAATGAAGACAGAGGCTGGAGAGGCATTCATCTTGATTTTCTGTCTCTGGGCTACCCTAAGCGGGAAGTGTGTTAGATGCTTGCTGTTGTTCAGTTGCTAAGTTGTGCCCAACTCTTTGTGACCCCATGGACTGCAGCACGCTTCCTTGGCCTTCACTATCTCTTGGAGTCTGCCCAAACACATGTCCATGGAGTTGGTGAGGCCATCCAACCATCTCATCAACACAAAGCCTCTCCCTCGTTTCAGACTGCATGAAACACAGGCTCCCCACACCCATGAGGGAGTGGCCACATCAGAGTAAACTCAGCAGTTCTCTGTGGTCAGACAGTGGAAGGGCTAACATTTAGCTTTCCCGAGCTACCCTCACTTCCTGTGTGGTGTGGAAAGAACTTGGAATCTCCTGGGTGACCCTGGAGCGGGGAGGCACAGATGCTGGGTGGAACCTGGCTGGAGCACACACCAGAGAGGACTGACCGTGGTGGGGGCAAGACGGTGCTATGGGCTACGGGTTGCAGAATGGACGGCTGGGCCCTGACCTCATGGTTAGATCCAGGGGCTCAGCACCAAGGGAGACCCAGGGGCCCACACTCCAGGGGCGGCCCAGGGGCTCAAGGCCCCAACGGAGACCCCCAGACCAAACCAGGGGATGAAGGAGGCAGGGGTCCAGTTCAGTCAAGATGGAAAACGAACCACCAGCTACCCAAGCCAGCAACAAACACTGGCCTGAAGCCAAGGAATGGGACAAGCGGAACTTCAGTGGTCAACAGTCCAGGGAGCGGCCCAGACCAGCCACCCTGTAGCAGACATGATGAGAATCCAGGAAACCCCGTGTGGGCTCAAGCCTGCTCCCCTCCACCCCCAGGGAACACAGTGAGTCCTGCTCACACACTCAGGCAGAGACTGAATTATCTACAGAAAACTGCTCCCAACTGTGGAATTGGGCTAAGATTACAGGGCTGGCGTAAACCCAGTATCCCACCTCACAGTGGGACAGGGGCTCATTGAAAAGCTCCCAGCATTTCGTCAAATCTTCCATACTCTACTCAGAGAACCGTGGGCAGTTTGGTGACTTTGCTCCCCGACACGAGCTTCTCTGTTGCGTGTAGGAAAAGGCTCATGGGAACCTTGGGACCGGGTGAAGTATTTATTACAGTCTCCATTGTACATGGTGGAGAATCCAATGTCCAGGGATGAAATGTCTTATCCACGGTCAAGAGGCATAAGGTACAAAACTACAAGAGGGGAACTTCCCTGGTGGTCCAGTGGCCAAGACCCTGTGCTTCCAATGCGGGGGGCCTGGGTTCGATTCCTGGTCAGGGAACTTATTCCCACATGCTGCAACTAACGATCCCACAGGCTGCAACGAAGACTGAGATCCTGCGTGCCACAACCAAGACGTGGTGCAGCCAAATAAACAAATAAAAATAAATATTGAAACACACACACACACAGGAGTTAGACCTTTTGACCCCAGCTCCCCGCTCCTCTCGCAGGGCTGTGAGCCCCTCCTAGGAACGGGAGGGGGCACCCCTGCACTCGGGCCAGGGGAGCCCTGGTGAAAGGTGTGTATGCTCAGAAACAGGCTTCAGTTTCCCGTTCTGATCCTGGTCTTACCTTCAGCCTTCATCCAGGGGAATCTTCTGGCTGGAGAAGTCCCTTTGGCATATTTGCACCTGGCGGGGGCGTGGAGCTGGTCAAAGTCTACCTTCTGCCCGTGATGCCAAATGTTCCGGTCGGCACCCAGCTAACAGGATAGAGACAGAGCAAAGCGTTTCTGTCTCTCATTTCTCCCAAGTATCTCCTAAAATTGAAGCCTCTGCATTGGCTGCAGTTTTCCTCCATCTGCAAAAACACATTAGGAAGAGAAAAAGGCTGGCAGCTGACTTCAGGCTTTTCCCCCCAGAGAGTTACTTACCTGACTTTAACCAGATGCTGTGTATCAGCCCGTCTCTCCCCTCTGCGCTCAGTGGGCAGAAGAGAGAAGAAATACAAGGAATGCTTGTTACGCTCTGCACTCTCTCCCCTCTCTTTCTCTTTCTCTCTTTCCCTTCTCTCTCTCTCTTTTTTTTTTTTTTCCCCAGGACCGGATATACAAGTTCCAGAAGAGGAATATACATCCCCAGAGTCTGAAATCAAATCTGGAATTCATATCCTCTGTAAATGTACTTTATTAAAAGCAGGAATCAAGAAAGGTTTTGGAATTATTATGTTGGAGAGCTTGATTGTGTAGAGAGGACTTGGAATTAGGGATAATTTTAGACATGTTTTGCAGGCAGCCTGCTCCTTGGATGAATGGAAACACTGGGTACTTTGGCATCAGTCTTATCCCAGAGGTCTTAAAACCAGCCCTTAGACTCTGTTACCAACATGAGAAGGAAAACAGGAGGCTGCAGTAAGGCACGCTTGTCTATGATTACGCAATCGAGTGAACTGACAGTGTTGTAGGGACACAGAGTAGGTAATATTTTCAGATATCAGGCTGTCAGTTGGGAGATAACATTTGTAAAATCCACTTGCTGACACTTCATGGTGTTAGTCCAGCCCCAGGCCACGGACATGGGTGGAAGGCATGAATGTTTGTGTGTGTGTGTGTCTGTGTGTGGGCATGTATATGAAGAAGCTGAAAGGATTAGTTGAGGTCCAGAATCGGAGCCAGCGGAGACTGTGAGGGACAGAAGTGGGGTAACTCACATGAAATCCATCTCCACCCCCACCCTCTGTCCCCCCAGCCCCGCCCCCAGACATGCTGGTGGCCTGTACTCTTGGCTCTTCCCTGGATGGGGAACCAGGAACTTGTCTGTTGTTCCCAGAAGGCCCAGACCATTTTCTATCAGTTAACTGTCTCTGAACTATTTTTATCCCTCGGTTTGGAATCACAATCTTCTGAATATCATTGCAAGCTCACAGTATTTCTCTGATGAAAACCGCCATTTCACAGGGGTCAGCCAACTCCACGGGAGGAGCACAGTGACTATGGGATTCGCATTCCAGTAATAAAAGATGAGCCAAGCCCTTCAACCCGTCAGAGAAAGGTGGGAGCTCCTGGAGACCCAGGAGGAGACTAGATTCTCAGAGGCCCCAGAAGTACAGAGAGGGAATCAGTGTTTCTGAGCTCTTTGAAGGAGAGATATTGCTCTGTTAGGTAGTAAAGAATCTGCCTGCAATGCAGGAGACCCAGGTTCGATCCCTGGGGGTGAAGATCTCCTGGAGAAGGGAATGGATACTCACTCCAGTATTCTTGCCTGGAGAATTCCATGGACAGAGGAACCCGGCAGGCTACAATCCATAGGGGTCCCAAAGAGTTGGACACGACTGAGTGACAACACTTTCACTTTCATGGGAAAAAGATTGGAATGCTGAATGGATGCTTGGAGGGTGCAGGGGGCGGGGCACAGGGGGTGCTGCTAGCTGGCTTTCTGCCACTATCTCACTCTATGACCCACACACCTGCTCTTCATTCACATCCAGGATGTCCCCTGTTCCTTTATGTAGAAAGCCTCCTCTCTTGGAACAGGCGGCAAAGTACAGTGAACATTTGGATGGCTAAGGTCCTTAACTTTTCACGTTGGCTGCCCTTTCCAAGACTTTTGAGTTATTGTCTTAATTACAGCAGCCCTAAAGAGGAATTTGAAATCACCCCTGCAGCTCCCAGGAGAAACAGCAGTGGACTCCTCTTCCCTGGCTCTTGGACTGACTGGGGTTTCACCCGCCTCGTTCTCTCTCCTTCCGCGGGGTCCTGGCCTCCGGAGGCAGACAGCGTGGGCCTGGAGCCTCTGTTCTCAGCATCCCTGCAGGAAGGGTGGCCACTTGGATTCCACACTTCCTGCCGGCCTCTGACATCCCCTCTGGGGAGGTGGTTTGTAATTGTCCCGTAAACTCTTAGGTAACTGTTCTGTTCCACCCGGGGAGGTCATGTGGCTCAGAGAGAAAAGCTGTGTTTTTCTTGTGGATATCTAAGGACACTGAGCTGTGGCCAGATAGCCACGCCGCCAGAACCCCCAGTCTGAACAGAGAGCCCTGCTTGGGGAGCCAAGGGGAAATGACGCTCCCGGACAAGGGTCAAGTGCAAATCACTGCGCCGCAGAAGCTCTGGGCCTGGGACGTGCATCTGTTTTCCAAGACTTCTCTGCAGTAACACCCTCTATTCAAAGGGCGCAAGGGATGAAGTGATACCTTGTTCTGAAATTCTCAAGCCCCTCGGCCAGAGGGTCCTGGGGCTTTTGCTCTCCTTGTGTTCACTTATGGCTGCGTTTCCCATCATTACTTCAGCCCTGGTTCTGAGTCTCTGCTCCCTTGAGTTCATGGCCCCCAGTTGGTCTCTAAAAGCCAAAAATGTGTGTGTATTCAGTTGCTTCAGGCGTGTCTGACTCTTTGCGACCCCATGGGCCGTAGCCCGCCAGGCTCCCCTGTCCATGGGCTTCTCCAGGCAAGAATGCTGGAGTGGGTTGCCAATTCCTTCTCCAGGGGATCTTCCCTAGTGAACTGGCATCTCTTATGTCTCCTGCATTGGCAGGCAGTTTCTTTATCACTGGCAGTACATGGGAAGCCTTGCTTTACCCCAGATGCACTGAGAAAGCGGGTTCTGAGTGTCTGGGAAGAAGGGACTGCAGCCCAGGACTCCCTGGGCCCAGACTGGGCTTTACCCAGAGGCTGCTGGAAGCCTTACCACAGGCAAAAACAGGGNTTTGGGCCCTCAGGTTGGAATGGAGATACTTATTTTCTTGGGGTCAAGCCTAAGCCAAGATAAGAATGGTCCCACTTGAACATATGATTGTAAGTCTATGATAAGACCTTAGGGTAATGGCTTTTGCAATCAACTATAGGCAATCTCTAAAATATTGTGTTTCCACATTACTGCAATAAAGTGAACTTCACAATAATGAAAGTCACATGAATTTTTTGTTTGCCAGTGCATATAAAAGTTACATTTACACTGCACTGTAGTCTATGAAATGTACAATAGCATAATGCCTGAAAAATGTATATACTTAATTAAAAATACTTTTTTGCTAAAAATGCTCATCATTATGTGAGCCTTCAGCAAATTATAGTACCATTGAAGACCACTCATCCCAGATCACCAAAACCAATATAATAAGAATGAAAAAGTTTGAAATATCATGAGCATTCCCAAAATGTGGCAC
Source organism: Neotragus moschatus (assembly GCA_006410615.1). Classification (NCBI taxonomy): domain Eukaryota; kingdom Metazoa; phylum Chordata; class Mammalia; order Artiodactyla; family Bovidae; genus Neotragus; species Neotragus moschatus. Next base: position 727,323 of record SJYA01003124.1, read on the forward strand.
AAAGACACAGAGTGAGCAAATGCTGTTGGCAAATGCAAAATGGTGCCAATAACTTGCTGTGTGCAGAATTGCCAGACTTTTGATTTCTGAAAAGTGTAATATCTATGATGCACAATAAAGAGAAGCACAATAAAACTAGGTATGTCTGTATTTGGAAGAGAGAAGTGCTATTATTCTCTTGGTGAATACATTTTTGAATACATTATCTATGTGCAGTATGGAGAAATATAATCTTGTACATTTGTAAAATATCGACAAACNTTCTGAAAAGTGTAATATCTATGATGCACAATAAAGAGAAGCACAATAAAACTAGGTATGTCTGTATTTGGAAGAGAGAAGTGCTATTATTCTCTTGGTGAATACATTTTTGAATACATTATCTATGTGCAGTATGGAGAAATATAATCTGGTACATTTGTAACATATCAACAAACTGCTATCATTTAAAATAGCTTGTGGTCACTGGACATGCATTCGGTGCCAGAAACTGTTATAAAGGGCATGTTATTAAGTCCTATGATACCCAGCTCTACAGAATATGTACTCATGTTATCTCCCTGTGCCTTTTTTCCCCATAAACACTGATAACCATATTATAGTCAAGACCCCTTTCTATGTGACATTCGTTGGTCTTGATTTTCAGAGCTACCCTGGAGAGATGTACAATAACTATTGAACACCCCCGTTTTACAGATGCAGAGAAGTGAAGTGGCTTGCCCAGGGTCACAAAGCAAGTTAATAACTTATGAGATTAGATGCATGCATGGACCAGTAGGGCTCAAAGGTACCTGAGTCCATCCAACTTGAAAGCAAGATTTACAGATCAAGAAACTGAGGCCCATCCAGAGACAGTTGGGCTGTCCAGGGCCACGGCTCTCCTGACTCCAGGTCTACTGCTCATTCTGTTGTTCTGTGCTTCCTCCTTGAAAATTCTCAAGTCTGTATGTATAAAGAGATCTATGTCCTCGAAACAACTGAAACCTGACATATGAGATAGGACAATTATGAGAACAGGAAACTGCCCCACCCCAAGCAACGTGGCCACAGAATCTCACTCTGTGAATAGTGTTATTGATCAGCATCTTCCTTTCAGACATTGACAGCCCCCAAAACCTGGTGACCGAGCAGGTGACGGAGAACACGGCCACCGTCTCCTGGGCCCCGGTGCAGGCCGTCATCGACAGGTACCTGGTGCGCTACACCTCTGCTGACGGAGACACCAGGGAGGTTCCGGTGGGGAAGGAGCAGACCAGCACTGTCCTGACGGGCCTGAGGCCGGGCGTGGAGTACACGGTCCACGTGTGGGCCCAGAAGGGGGACCGGGAGAGCAAGAAGGCCGACACCAAGGCCCCGACAGGTAAGGGAACATTGCTTTTTAAAAATGGAAGCCCTGACATGCTAAAGTCAATGGCTGGTCAAGTTTTGTGTTCCTGAACTGACAGTGGCAGAACTGATGATTTCTGGAAGACCAGGAGAGTAGACTTCTGCCAAACCACACACCATCGCTCACTTCCTTTTTACACATTACATCAAAATAAGGGGCTCACATTTGGCCTCATACTTCGATCTTGCAAAGATAAATGGCGATTGGTTTTATCCATCCACTGTCTCTCCAACTGTGTATTTACTTTGTGGTCAATCATTAAATATTTCTTCTTGGAAGGAAAGAAGTAAGCCACATGTTAGGATCCATGAGGTGAGTACCTTAGGAAAATGACTTGCGCTGTAGTCTCTTCAGAACAAGGAAGTCTTACTGCTTTCTTAGTGGGTAAATTCTCTTTTGATTGCTGTGTACTCCATTCTGAGGAGCCTAAGGTTGCACTTTTAAACAGTAATGGTTCATAATTTTTAAAGCTCTTTCATCTCTGTTTCTCATTTTTTAAGAACAGACTTATTGAGTTATAATTTACATACTATAAAGTCCACCTTTTGATAGTGTGTGTGATCCAGTGGTTTTTAGTATATGCAGAATTGTGCAGCCATCACCACTGTCTAATTCAGAATATTTTCATCACTCCTAAAACAAACCCCAGACATTAGCAGGTATTCCCCAGCACTGCTTCCTCCGGCCTTAGGAAGCTACATACTTCCTGTCTGTAGAGCGTTCCTTATTCTGGACATTTCATATAAATAGATTCATGGAATATGTGGCCCTTTGTGGCTGACTTCACTCACTAAGCATAATATTTTCAAGGTTCATCCATGTTGTAGCTTGTGTCCATACATTTTATTGCCGAATAATATTTCATTACGTGGATCTAATTCATTTTGTTTATCCATTTGTCAGTTGATGAGCATTTGGGTTGTTTACACTTTGGGGCTATGGTGAATAATGACGCTGTGAGCATTTATGAACGAATTTATGTGTGGGCATATGTTTTCAATTCTTTTGGCTATATACCAAGGAGTGGAATTCCTGGGTCATATGGTAACTCTATGTTTAACTGTTTGAGGAGCTGCCAAATTGTTTCCAGAGCAGTGGCACTATTTTACATTCCTACCGGCAATGAATGAGAATTATATTCTTCATTTCATTGGTACTCAGAGGAATTCATTGAGATGGGTAGAGCAGGAATCAATATCCCCATTTTACAGTTGAGAAACCTCAAATACAGAGACGTGAATGATTTTGACAAGTCACAAAGTTAGCTGATGATTCATGGAATATTCATGGAATATTATGGTACCTTAAAATCTATTTGGCAAGTCCCACATTTTACAAATGAGGGATGGAGACCCAGCCAGGGGTGGCAGAGTTGTGCAGAGCCGCTGCTGGCTGATGATTGAGCTGGACCTAGAGCCCAGGGCTGCTGGCTGATGATTGAGCTGGACCTAGAGTCCAGGGCTGCTGGCTGATGATCAAGCTGGACCTAGAACCCACAGCTGCTGGCTGATGATCGAGGTGGACCTAGAGCCCAGGGCTGCTGGCTGCAGCCTGCAGCTCCTCCTGGTGGTCCTCCACTCTGCCTCTCAGGCTGGGATTGGAATGGAGCTCTTCTGAGTCTGGATCCGGTGCCCATTCTGCTGTCCTGTGCCACCTCCTTGAGGATCCAAGACTCCAGCTGTGGTGAGAAGACCTACATCCATGAAACAGCTAAAAATCCACATAGGAGACAGGAAAACCATAAGAATGGATGGGGTGAATGCCTCACCCCAAGGAACATGGTCTCACTCTCTGGTGCTTGCTAATAGTTACTTCACCTTTTAGACATCGACAGCCCCCAAAACCTGGTGACTGAGCAGGTGACGGAGAACACGGCCACCGTCTCCTGGGCCCCGGTGCAGGCCGTCATCGACAGGTACCTGGTGCGCTACACCTCTGCTGACGGAGACACCAGGGAGGTTCCGGTGGGGAAGGAGCAGACCAGCACCGTCCTGACGGGCCTGAGGCCGGGCGTGGAGTACACGGTCCACGTGTGGGCCCAGAAGGGGGACCGGGAGAGCAGGAAGGCCGACACCAAGGCCCCGACAGGTAACACAGTGCTGTTCTTTGGTAATGTAAGGCCTGTCATGCTAAGGCTATGCCTCATCTAGTTTTGGTTTCTTGAACTGAAAACTGGCAGAGCTGATGATTTATGGGAGAGCAGGATGGTGTTCCATCATAATGTACTGAATATTCCATCTCTCATTTCCCTTTAACTGGTTTCTTTACAAGTCAGGGCCACCTGGCAGCCTCCAAGCTACAAGTCTGCTTTGACTGATGGTCAGGTCCTGCCAGTGCTCCTTCCCAGTGTGTGAGTCTGCTCTTCAGTTGAGGCTCTTCTGTTGAGTTTGTGATTTGAAACAGAAAATGAAAATCAAATGCCGTGAATATTAACTGTAATGTGTTCAAAACTCAGCTTCAAAAAGTAGACTTTACATCTACCAAAGTGAGTAGTTGTATATGGTTTGCTTTACTATAATGAGTTATTTGAGGATAAGGATAATTTCTATGTTATGTTCTGGCTTCCCTGGTGGCTCAGTGGTAAAGAATCCACCTGCAGTGCAGGAGCTGCAGGTTTGACCCCTGGGTCAGGAAGACCCCCTGGAGGATGGCAAGGCAACCCACTCCAGTATTCTTGCCTGGAGGATCCCATGGACAGAGGAGCCTGGCAGGCTACAGTCCATGGGGTCAAAAGAGTCAGACATGGCTGAAGTGACTTAGCACACACACGCATGTGCATGGGTTTATGTCTGAACTTTCTATAGTTGATTTATAATATTGTGTTATTTTCAGGTGTAACTTCTAGGTTGTATTCTCACCTTATTGTGAAAGAGATGTATGATTATATTTCTATACCGTGATTTAGCCAGCAAACCAGCATTAAAAGTGAATCTATGATCTGCTAAAGCATATTAAAAGTGGATTTTAATTTTGCTGATTCATTTAACAACATATATTGAGCATTTTCCACGGGCCCTACTCCTTCCTAGGCAATGGGAACCCCAAGAGGAGTAAAATATAGCCCTCTTCCTCTGGGAGCTTATATTGGCATCTGGCTGGTAGAATCATCTTGTATGAATTGAGAGTTCTTTGTGGACATGATGCTAGAAACAAAATTTTTAGCTACTGTTGTTGGAGAAGACTCTTGAGAGTCCCTTGGACTGCAAGGAGATCCAACCAGTCCATACTAAAGATCAGTCCTGGGTGTTCATTGGAAGGACTGATGTTGAAGCTGAAACTCCAATCCTTTGGCCACCTGATGCGAAGAGCTGACTCATTTGGAAAGACCTTCATGCTGGGAAAGATTGAGGGCAGGAGGAGAAGGGGACGACAGAGGATGAGATGGTTGGATGGCATCACCAACTCAATGGACAGGGGTTTGGGTGGACTCTGGGAGTTGATGATAGACAGGGAAGCCTGGCGTGCTGTGGTTCATGGGGTCGAAAAGAGTTAGACATGACTGAGCGACTGAACTGAACTGAGCAGAGACCATGTCTTCTTCAACTGAACCCTGCAAACTGTCTAGTCCCATTCCTTGCATATAGTGGGCATTTGACTTAAGCTTAGTGAATGAATAAAGAGATTTGTCTTGCTTAAACTCTTGGTAGAGGTGATAGTATAGACGCTCAGGTTTTGGTCTACTGTGTTTCTCCTTGAGGAGTCAAAGTCTTTATGGAGAGAAGACCATGTCCATGATGCAGTTAGAGCATGCAAGATGAAAATCCCACGAAACATGAAAGGGTGTCACCCCAAGCAAGGTGGCTGTGATTTTCTCCACTCTGTGGCCTATTAATAATGCATATTGATTGTTGTTTTCTTTTCAGACATTGACAGCCCCCGACACCTGGTGACCAATCAGGTGACGGAGAACACGGCCACTGTCTCCTGGGCCCCAGTGCAAGCCGTCATCGACAGGTACCTGGTGCGCTACACCTCTGCTGACGGAGACACCAGGGAAGTTCCAGTGGGGAAGGAGCAGACCAGCACTGTCCTGACGGGCCTGAGGCCGGGCGTGGAGTACACGGTCCACGTGTGGGCCCAGAAAGGGGACCGGGAGAGCAGGAAGGCTGACACCAAGGCCCTGACAGGTAACAGAAGGGACAAGAAGGGCAAACTAGGGTTTTCACTGTGGGCTGATCTACTGCCGCTGAATTATGACTCTTTTTGTGGCCCATGTCCTCAGGGACTGTGGATTATTTTAGGAGTTTACAGTAAAAAAACAAACAAACAAAACAACGAACTCAATTCACCTAAAGAAAGAACAAAGCATAATAATGGGCTCAGTTCTGAGCAACCCTATGAATGTCTTAAAACTGTTTTCCAAAGCTTGTGTTTTTAATGACGATGCTTCTCAGCTATAGGAAATCATAGGGAATAAGATAGAGCCAATATAAAATTCTTAAAACAACTGCATTAAAGTACTGTTTTGTAGCAAGCTATTTGATTTTATTTTTTACTTAATAGGTGGTGCTTAGATTAAAGGAACAAATGTAACTTTTGGCAGTTGAAGTTCTGTGTTCGTTTCAACATGCAGCTAAATTTTAATGAACATTTTCTAAGTGCCGGGCCTGGGATATAACAGTAAACAAAATAAATATGATTCCTACTGTCTTGAAGTCCAGTGGGAAAGACAGATAGTCAACAAACAAATGCATTTATAAGTTTTGTGAAGGGGATGAACATGGTATATGTGCAGAGAATAACAGGGCAGAGATGAAATGGGAGAGTAGAAGATAACACAGCTCAAGCTGGTACTCTGTGACAACCTAGAGGGGTGGGATGGGATGGGAAGGGGAAGGGAGGTTCAAGAGGCGGGGAACATATGTATACCTATGGCTGATTCATCTTGTTGTACTGCAGAAACCAACACAACATTGTGATGCAATTATCCTCCAATTAAAAATAAATTTTAAAAAAGATGCACATTGACAGAAACATGCAGATAACAGTGGTTTAAACAAGAAAGAAATTTATTTCTCTCTTGTGGAATGGTCAGAGCGTAAGGTGCCAAGGCTGATCTGATAGGTCCATGGTTCAGGAGACCCAGGCTCCTTCCATATTGTTGCTCAGCCATTCCTAGGGAGTTTTCCCAGAAAAACCCAAATGAACTGCTTGGCCAATGCAATACATGGTCATCACCCATCCTCACTCCAGCCAGTGGACAGGGGCGTGGGAAAGGGAAGAGATNCCTCTTCCCTGGATTGCAGGGTTGCTCTTGATCATGAGTCTAATATTCAACTTGTTCATCTAACCTCTAGTCCTCTCTTGAATTGTCCCTTAATCTCTAGAAAGCCTTAATGGCTATGGTGATTTGAGACACAGTCCACACACACCTGATACACAAACACTCCATCTACTGAAAATCCTTCTATGGTGTAAAGTCTAGACTCCTTCAAGAAGCACTGAAGACTCTTCCGTTTCTACTGCTTGCCTTCCAGTTTCATCATACCTCCTTCTTCTCTGAAACCTATCCTTCCTTCTCACAGCGATTTCCAGCTACTGTCATACCCTCGTCCTCAGGCAAACTGCTCCATTTGCCTGGAAAAGCCCTCCTCTGGGACACCCCTCTGGTGTTCAGGACCAAGGCTGAAGGAAGGTTCCATCCTTTGGGAAAATTCCCAGCCTCTCCCAACACACCCAGGAATGGATTGCTCCTTTTTAGGGGGCAATGTCTTCTCCTCCTGACAATCCAGGAGCCCTGGATCCTCAGGACCTGCGTGGGGTCTGGGCCCTCACCTTGAGGACTGAGGGTGGAGTCTCAATCCAACACTTACACAGTGGTCCGGCATTAAAATTACATATAAGTCAAAGTGTTTATAGTAAGTCCCCTACATATGACCTTTCAAGCTATGAACTTTCAAGATGCAAACGGTCACAGCATCAACACCAGGCACGAGTGCCACCAAAGCTTGCCCTTCGTCTCCTGTTGCTGGTGGCGATCCTTCAGTTCTACTGTCTCCCACCTCCCCGCCTTCCTCTGGTCAGTGACTCTTCTCCCCTGTTCGCTTGACGCCAGTCCCGGATGCCAGCTGCTGTACTGTACAGCCCTCAAGGTCCTGTACAGTAAGATTTAAAATGTTTGTATTTTGTGTGTTTGCTTTTTATGAATTATGTGTGTGAAACACAATTACAAACCTATTAGAGTACAGTACTATATAGCCGATTGTGTTAGGTACGAAGCTTAACTTTGTTGGACTTACTAACAGATTGGACTTAAGGAACAGGCTTTCAGAACAGAATTCATTTGCATGATGGAGACTTACTGTATTGTGTTTCCTATGTGCTGGGCACTGTTTTAAGTGCTTTTTTTGTATTCGGCTTATTTGTATAAAAGTCTGTTTTTCTCTGATGTTGGTAATTAGAGTGATCTGATGTCTGTATAGTGTAATGTCTTAGGTTTCAGAGGATGCAACATAACTTTTAACTGTAGCATCTGTAAAAATCAATAAAGGCCATTGTCTCCCATTGATCTGAGGGTTCCACTTCTATACTGAGCTTCTCTGATGCTTTCATCCTAGTGGGATTTTTAAACTTGTTTTCTTGTAGGCTTAAAAAAATGCTAGTTGAATAATTTGAAAGGTGATTTTATTTATCACATCAACTCCATCTGCAGTATATCTAAAAATTTGAATAAAAGTCAATGGGGGAAAAATGATTCAAAATATATAAGTGATTCGACATACGGAGGTTTATTTGAAAAGCAACCTCTCCTGACCATGTCAGCTCCTGTAAGACATTTGGGATGCCACGAGGAAGAGGACTATGGCTCTAGACAAGCTTCATCCTCCCCTCGATTTATGACACAGGATAGAGCTGAGGTGGCTCTGTGCAGAAAGGAGAAACCCGCAGCGGAACCCTCTAGATGCCTAGTGATCACTGGAATGTGTTGCCGTTTCCCAGGGGGCAGTCAGTTTCAAGCCACCAAAATGCGCTTCTCAATTCATTAATCTCTTAGTTAGGGTGGGAGTGGAGACAGGGAAATCTACTCCAGATAAGCATGAAGTACAATATGACTTTGCCTTCTTATAAAGAGCCATCATTCACGTAAATTGCATCCTTCAACCTTTCAAGGGATTAAATGCTACACAACAGACAGCATCTGGTTCAAACAACAGCAAATCAGAGAGGGTAACAATACACCGCATGGTGAAGAACAGGCAGGCTCCTATATCCATAAGAGGCCAGCAGCAGAGGGGGAAAAAGAGACCTGTGGGAGGCACCGTAAGAAGAGTACACCTGTAGATCTGTCGGGGAAGATAGTGATGTCGGCCGGCATAATAACTCCATTCTTCTAACGTGACCCAAAGTGGCAGGCAGCCGCCTTCTTCAGGAGCTGGAACACAGCTCTCGGTGACCCAGGGACCAGAAGAGAGAATAAGCTACAGAGACTCTCCTTTCTGAAATTCACCAGCCCGGGACTTTAATTAACGCACAGACTCACGTTGGCTCCTTAGAGGGTCTCATTGGAAAGCAGAGGGAGAGGCCGTTTGTCTGGAATTCGATAAAAAGTACTCGGAGCTTGACTTCTTTGTTTCGGCTCCCTTTTCTCACCCTCCCCCACCTCAACTCTCCTCCTCCCCTTGTCTCCAACGCGGGCTCTCATTACTCTCATGACCTCTGCCCTCTGACCCTTCCAAGGAAGGATCAGATGCATGCCATTCACACCTCCGTGTAAAGTTAATCCTCTGGCATTTCCCAGGTATTCTGTTTTAGCCATAACCCCCTATGAAAAGCTCTCCTCTGTTAAAGGAATTTCAGGTTGAGATGAGTATGTTTGGGGTGGGGTGGGGCGCACTGATAAGAATCAAATTCTGGAAGGTTTGAGTGGCACCAGCCTTGAGCATCTCAGGCCATCCTTTTTTGGGACTTCCCCCCCCCCCACGCCC